>JAWWES010000115.1:62853241-62877270 GCA_035583135.1 Lophotriccus pileatus
TACAACTATCTTATTCAGAATTACACTAAGGTTTCCAGTGGTAGCTAATGACATTAAAATATTTAAGAACTCTAATCCTGTGAGATTTAAAGCAATAGCTAAATTACATTCATTAAACAAATCATTGATGGTGGATAGACACCCTGGGGAAAAATAAACCTGATACAAATGAACTTGCTCCCCAGATTAAATAAGTACAAGATTTTGCCTCTGCCCAATGCCACTATCAAAATGTGAATTATGCCATGGAAAACGTGGAACAGACACCACAAACACACAAATTTTAAAAAATTTCGTCCAAAAAATGAACAAGCATAGTTACATACTTAGATCTCTGGTAATATGTACTGCTTTTTTTTGAAAACTCTGTCATGCCATAGATGGAAGTGATCGTAGATATAACGTTCATATGTTCAAGTTGCCATTCATAGCTATCCTGGTCTAAATATTGTATATGCCAAAGAGAACCAACCTTATCTACATATCTCTGCCGACACAATCTGGTTTAGTGTATCAAGGACAAATCTGTCCTTCGTCTTGTGTTGACACTTCACTGAAAGGACTTTTATGATAAAATATAGAAAAAGTGGAATACAGCATATTACAGATAAACCTTGCAAAACTGGGAATTGGCCTGTCAGAAAAATAAGAAAACTTCCATTCTGTAGGCAATCATAATATTTTCTAAAACCAAAATTAGATCAGAGCTTAATATATCTGTGAGGACTGGCAAAAAGACAAAGAGAGTGGTGGTGCAGGAGGGATGCATGCTGCACAGGGTACATCTACATAATGCCCTTAGTGCCCTAGAACCATCCTGTTCACTTGGTCGGTGACAGAAACGCATTGAATTATATCTGTATTACAGTCATGTGGTATGAACTTCCCTGCATCTTGAAATTCACCTGAAATGCCTTCTCCTGAGGTGGAACCAAGGCTGAGGTAATATGGCAGGGCAGAGTGCCTCCCACATGCTATGTAGGCACAAGATGCCTTCCTCAGGAGAAAAACTCATTCCTCTCAAAGGTCTTCCAGCAGGGTACTCAATACATAGTCATGAATTTCTATTAGTAGCAGCACGTGCAGTGGGGACAGTCATCTGGGATGGCTGTGCAGAAATCTATTTTGTGTCATCTGCTGGATGCAGATTCATTTTATGTACCTAAAACTACCAACTAACATCATACTCACTGCCAGAAAAGAGAAAAAGCAGATATATCCACCTAGAACAGCATCAGAACATGAAAAATAAACATGCTGCACTAATCACTATCTTCATGCTGCACTAATCACTATTTGAGACACAACGTGCAGACATTGGCATGATGGGATATAGGAGATGAAGGCCTGCATCAACCAGCAAAAGAGCCATTATATGGCAATCATTTTCTAAAGGTAAGCATTACTTTTGTTAACTATCATTTTGATCCCTAAACATAACTGCCCTGAGATTTGGTGCTGTGATGAATCAGATCTTGCGACAATGGTTTAATTATCACTAATCTTTCTGAGTGACAGGTGATCAATTTCATTAACTCCTCTTCATTTACACTTGTGCTCTTCTTCATCCAGGCATCCTTGAATGATTGTTTTTCTCATCTCGTCACAAATCCCAGTTTACTGACTTGATTTCCAGTTGATATGATTTTCTCACAATTCTCTTTATGAAACTGACCCAGCCAGTAGACTTTTCAATGGCCATACAACTCTAAACAATTCTCTGTAAGATCTAGTTTTAACTGTGTTTTAAAAATATAAAATGAATTTAAAATAAAGTGTTGCACTCTGCCTCCAAAAGATAGATATTCATATTAAAGTTGAACACTCGTTGATAAACTTACCAGGGCTTTCTTTACTGTCTTGGGTCATGAACTGGCCTATATACCAAATTTGCAATCTAAATAAAACATTCTCCCTCTCCATCAGATTCCTGCTCCTCTTTTTTTACCTGCATTGTTTTGGCTATTAACTGCAAATCTATACCATTCTCCCATTATATCCATCCCTTTCATTAACTACAAACTTTCATTCATCATCTTGTGAAGTAATGAATTTTTTATAACTCGTGTACCTCAAATTATTGGAAAATCTGCTGTTCATCTTGAAAGATTTTCTAAATCTTTCCACCACCTTCTTCATTCCTCTTTGTGTTGAATAAATGAGGTGGTATTGTGCATCCTCACTTTACTCTTTTACAGAGGGCAACCCCTTTATGAGTATTGCTTCCACGTAGATATCTTAAACTAAGCTTACTCTGGCTCTTAAGGGACTCATTTTAAATCCTAAGTACTTTTATTAATCTGAAAAGAAAGAAATCTTTTGAATGAAATGTGGTTGGGTTTTTTTTAGAAAAATGTTATTTTTTTCCTCATAACTATGGATTTCTCTTAGAATTTTAAACTCATTGTTATTTTTGTTGTTAAAAATTCACATAGGCAACAAAGGGCTGAGTGAAAGGAGAATAAGTATTTAGATTACCAGAAAGAAAATGATTTAATTATTATGAATGAAGGACTCCATGACACAGGGATATACAGGTGATGTAGCAGAAAATGTTGACCACACAACTGGTTATAACTCTATAGGATGCTGAGAGTTATAAACAATCAAGAAATCTTGTTTAGACACTTTGAAGGGCTTAATCCTACTATCATATATATGGCTGATCATCACTGTCTTTACAAAATTAGCTGAAGATGCAGGGCTTTTAAATGTATCTTTTCTTCAGGAGATCTCCCACTCTGCAGATTGAATATCTGTGGACAATAGTAAATTTGTTCATCTTTGTTAGAGATAATTTAAACTAAAAAAAAAAAAGAAAAGGAATTCTTTGGAGGGCAGGTGTAACTGTTATTATTGGAAAAGAAGGTTTTAAAACACGTTTAGCACTTGTTAACATAGGCAGATTCAAGTACCTTACAGATTGAACTTGCAGTGATACAGGAAAAAAAACAATGTGTTCAGTTAAGTACAGATAATAAGTATGGATAAGATAGAGATTTTTTTAGAGGTCATTAAAGATGTTTACGAAAACAGACAGAAACAGCAATTCACACAAATAAACCAATGCTTAACCCTTAGGAAGACATTCTCTACCCTGAAACCCTTGACATATGATTACATTTGCTTTTCATTTCCTATTCAGCTGTAAACTTTGATTAGAACTTCCGCTGCTAATTCATCCAACTCTGGACACTACCATCCCTTCCAAAAAGCCTTTCCAAACAAAACAAAAAACAGGATGAACATAAGCATAAATTCTCAGCATTAACTCTTTTCCTCTATACTTGAAAAGCGTATTTCTCTCAGAAGATTTTTCTTTACTAAGTGTTAAAGGTGGAAAATATATCAGGGATTGAATATACCAGCCATCCCCATGAGAAAGGCAGGCTATAGACACTAGACTGTAACATTTGATCTGGGATGTGACACTACATGAAGACAACTATAGTCTGATTTCCTTGATCAGTGATTTCCTCCTTGAACAGAAAGCATGTGGTGTTTTTTAGCTGGGGTATATGCTGTCCTGCGTGGAAGAGATATACCAAAACCAGAATTTATTATTAGCTTTAGTGTCCATGACTATTTAACATAATGAGAGTCTATTAGATGAAACTGGTCAAATACTGATGTTTGTGTGTAAATAAAATACTAGTATTTTATAATATTAAAGAAAAAGACCCTGTGAAGGTAATGCCATCACTTATCTGTCGGAAAGCTGACCTTGAAGATCAGATACTTCAACACCCTTCTGATAGAGTAGCTACACTGATGTAAAGAGACAGCTAGTGTTAGAAAAGGGAAAAGATCACCATCAAACAATTTTTCATAACTTTCCTTAAGTCTCCCTGAGGAATCAATATCTTAGGGGGGAGGGGGAGAGTTGTTTGTTTAGAACAATTTGACATTTTCATTATTTTTCTCACCACTTTTTATCTAAGTCCTCTTTGAGTAGAATGCAAATAAAGCAACATTCAAATTTAAGCATAGTAGTGCTTTTCAATACAGAGTAGCTGAGATGTTTTTAGACTAGATAAAAATAAGCAAGAATAGAAACTGCTAAATGCTCTTCTGCCAAGGAACTTCCCATGACAGGATTGTTTTGGTCTCCATTTTTTAAATCTGATTTTTTTATTTTTTTTTTTTTTTTTTGCTAGCTGCCTAATGCTATACAGCTTTAGAAAGTTTAATTCCTTCCAAAGTACATATACCATTTCCCAGCTTCAAGTGTCTCTGAATTATTGCAAGAAGACATAGTTTCAAAATGTAACAGAAAGTCTTCGCTAACCGAACTATAGCTCTCTTTGTGGTTTTATTCAGCTCTGAATGGTTTGCAGTTGGAGAGAGCTAAAGAGAACTGTATGACCCTGTGCATACCTGCATTTGGATCAGGACATGCTGCTGCTGTTAGAGCTCACTGTGTGGCAGGTGAAGTTTTCTGTATGCAAGAAAAATGTTCGGTTCTTTCCGGCTTTCCTTTCTGAAACTTGTATTGAAGCTACATTTACGCAGTTTTAACTCAATTGCCATTCAGCAAATGCAACCTTACTAGCTTTGCAGCATGCGGGAGTCAGCATGTGTATCTTATCTTGTCTTTCTATCGCATACAAGGAGAATATTTTTAGCCTTCAGCACCTAATTAAAAAAGGTGAGGCTGACATCTTCTTCCACGCTTGTGCTGGTGACACGGAGCATTGCAAATGATCTCTGCTGGGCAGAGGGAAGGTGAGCTTTGTCTAGCTTTGTGCTTCAATTACAGTCCCATGCTAGCAGGCAGTTTATGCAGTTGCCAAAGCCCTTATTTTCCTACATCCAGTCCCTGGTTACAGAGACCATAAGCTCTGCTGACCTGTGGCAATGAGCAACATGAAGGAGAATTTTGCCTTCACTGAAAGGAAAGAGGAATTAATGCTTGGACCCCAGGGGGATGGAAGGGGACTTTAAATACCACCCTGGTGCCCATGGAGTTTAAGAGATGCTTTGAACTCTAATACTGCTGCATAATTCCATCATTCAGTCATCTTGGAATTTTGGGATTAACCAACATTGCTTTTGTTCCATAAATACATATGGTTTACTTTAATTTCCAATCCCAATTGCACAAGTTGAGAGCTTTTACTTGATAATTTCTATAAACTGTACCCTGCAGCTTGACTTATCTTTGTCCCTATATTTAATTAAGTCTTTTTTACTATTTTGTTTTATCTCTCACTTTCTTAATATACCCAAAGACTTTAGCTAATGGAAATAATAGATTAATAATAATTACTAATAATTATTTTGGAAATTATTTGAAATGGCTTAGATCTAAATTTAGGTATAGAAAATTGTTGTACGTTGACTTTAAAAATGGGATTAGATTTGCACTGTTAAAAGCAGCATAGCATACTAAAAATGATTTTATTAGGACAATATGTTGTAATTTGAAAGCGCTTTCTACAGAACTGCTTTAAAGTTGCTCATCAGCACCATGTTGCTACACAACCTGAAGTATATAATTTACTTGCTTTAGAAAAAGTGTCCTTGTTCTTCTAGGTCAAGGAGGTATAATACCAGTTAAAGTACTAAGAGAAGGCAACAGAAAATGTCTATTAGACAGCAGCATTTACCTCTTAAAAGCAAGAAAAAAATACCTTAAAAGAACCAGAGAATCAAGTGGTAAGAAAAAAACCAAAACAACTAAACAAACAAACAAACAAACAAAAGATATTCCAAATGGGGTTTCTTTTGTTACATTTATGTTTAAGACCCTTTACTATTACTGGGAATTCTATGCAAGTACATTAAAAGAAGAAACACTGTGAGCATGTTTTAAAAGAGATGGAAGCAAACAGGAAATAGAAAAGATGAGTTGGGGAGAGAAAAGAGTACCTCTTTTCACAAATAAGAAAGGTAAGTCATTAACAACTAAAAGTTATAAAGTAACTGGAGTGAATCCTATCCGGAAGGTTCTCAGGGAAGACCCAAGGCAGTGACTGTTGTTTCATATAGTCCTATTTGCTGAGTTACCTTGAAGGAACTTGACGCAAACATCAACAAAACAAATCCAGGTACAGCAAGAGATATAAACCAATTGTTTTATTGGCATCAGAAGTTCAGTGATCACTTCTTCCACTGCCAAATACTTTTCACATAAAACCTTCCTGAAACTTGTATGGAAAATTATTGTCTCTCAAATTAACAAACATGTCCTTTAGCTAAACTGAATAAGAAGAAATTATTGCTTTCTTAAAACAGGATCCCACAATACTAGTTTTCCTGATGATTTTTTTCCCTGTTTATTATACTTGGCAGAAGTATTTAAGTTGATACTAGGTAAATTGTGCACACTAAAAGAAGATTCAAGTAGACGTCATATCAGAAAATAGCACAATCTGGCCAGCAGTAGCAAGGATTTTTCCAAAAACTAACTAATTGAATTCATTTTTGCACAATTACATGGCTTCTGCTCTGTGCACTGAGCACTCTGAACTGGTAGTTGCAGAGATGGTGTTTGCTTGATCCCCAAAAAGTGCTGGGTGCTGAGACAGAGACATGAGACAGACTCCTAGAAAACGTCCTACAAGTGTCCTTACTTCCCAAGTCTAGAAAGGAACACTTTGCTTCCCAGAGTGAAAGGGATATTGGAAGAGTGCAGCTGCCACATCTGGGATTTCCCATGTTCAGCACCTCCTCGAGAACAGCCCAGCCATGAGCTGCCAAGCCAGCTGTTTGGTGAGTACCTTACCCCCAGCCTATCCAGTTTCCTCTTTGTAGTTGGAACCATCTTCAGCAGAAAGCTGCAAGAGATTGTTGAGG
This sequence comes from Lophotriccus pileatus, assembly GCA_035583135.1. Classification (NCBI taxonomy): domain Eukaryota; kingdom Metazoa; phylum Chordata; class Aves; order Passeriformes; family Tyrannidae; genus Lophotriccus; species Lophotriccus pileatus. The sequence continues at coordinate 62,860,040 of JAWWES010000115.1, forward strand.
AGTGCTACAGCACCATCTCAATACAAATAATAAAGTTGCTCCTCCACATCGAACCATTCTGGATGGCAAGAATTCAGACAGGCATCCCTGGTGCTAATTTCATTCACAAGATACAGTGGACATGAAATGAAAGGAAAAAACTGGCCTCCTTCCTCAAAGAAAAAAGCCCACATCAAACACTCAAACTCTGTAGCCACTTCATTTTGCAGTCAGTACAGCAAAAAGGAACATAACTGCTTAGTTCACTGGAAGCAAAAAATAAGTTTTTACATGAGTTTTTACAAACGCTCCTTTGAAGTACTGAGGAGAGAAATTTTTACATTTTAGGTGTGGTGTACATGATTATCGCTGAGTAGTCAGAACACCCACAAGGACATAATTGCTTAATTAAGATTTTTCAGTTTCCTTTTTCTAAAATATTTTGGTTGATTTTTGTTTGGTTGGTTTGGATTTTTATTTTGTTTTGTTTTTGTTTTCTGTTTGTTTTGGGGGTTTTTGTGGGTTTTTTTTGTTTGTTTTGTGGGGTTATTTGTTTTTTTGTTTGGGGTTTTTGTTAGTTTTTTTTTAATAAACTTACAGTTTAAATTGTTCTTAAATGGCTTTCTATACTACTTTAGAATGGGATAACCATACATTTCGTTCCTTTTATTTTTATTTGTGACTACACATTGAAACATTCACCTGCTTTCAATTTATGGTCCCAGACACCATCTCCCACTCGGTCTTGAATATTTGCATTTAGTACCTATTAAGGTGAGTAAAATTCATGTAACTCTTCTTTATGATATAAAATACAATACAACTTGAAGCATAATAGAGATCATGGTAAATACGTTTTTTTTAAAAAGAAGTTTATGACTTTTCAGGGAGTATCTGTGTTCTTTCTATTTATGTTACTCTAGACTATTTTTCTATGGTCACCTTTTAATTAGACAAGTCATATTCACTTCCATATGCTGTATTCCTTTCCTACCCAGAAAACAAGAGATGTGTAAAAGCAAAAGTTATTTTATTCAGAGGTTTATCTTTCACTAGAAGTGTCTGCTTCACTGCTATTTGGAGAACACTGATACGCATCATATTTCTATTGCAGTTCATCTGCTTATTTAAATAGTTATTTATGGGAACTGTATTTCTTTCACAATAATCAGATATAAGACATATTAAATGTAATGAATATTCATAAGTTTTCAACCCCACTATAAATAGCAAGCCAGCAACCTGTCTTCATGAAGGAAGGGAGATCTTAAATATAGATTATTAAGAAGAATATATGCATGCCTCATTACTTATTTGGATTGGCATCTACATCCATTTAGCACAACCCATATAAATACTAAGTTAAAAACCTAGTATCATCAAAAAAAAGGAACCTCTCAACCTGTGTTCTTAACTAGTGCAACAGGCCACAATATAAAAAGAAGAATATCTGCAAAACTGGGCTCCTGTTTCACACTCTAATTATGGTCCAATATGACATATTCAGCATAAAAATAATTTTACATAGTCTTGTTAAATATAGTACTATGATCACTAGAGGGAAAAATTTCTTGCACTGTTGAAAAAATTTAATCCTTTATTTAAATGAGTTAATTCCTCTTATTATTTTATTAACATTAATAAAAATACCCAAAAAACATAACACATCTTTCTCAGAGACTACTACAAATAAAACAAAAGACATGGAGCTTGAGGAGATAAAGGTTTTATTCCAAAGATTTTCACCCTTAGCATCCACATGCAGTCTCACCACTATGGCAGTCTTAAAACTGATTTGCTTTACTGGTTTGCCTGTGACTTCTTTGTCCTCAGACTTTGTCATAAACAAGCAAAACAAATTAGGCACTGTCAGTTCTCTGAAATAGTCTAGTTATAAGAAAATTATTACTTAGTTCCCCACTATATTTTTTTACATAAAACAATGTAAATTTCCAATTCTAGGAAACATGTCTGCTAGTGAGATACCATGATTTTGATGATTTTTCCTTGATTCTATTTATTATGAATTTCAGCAACATACTAGGCCAGGGTAAGGGGAAAATTTAAATCTCAAACATTTTTCATTCTTTGCTGTAATAAGCAACTGTGCTCTGCAAAAATATCTGTTTTGCTTGTTATCTGCTAAAACACAACATCAGTCTTAAAAATCATGCAGAAAATATACTGAAAGGTATATATACCTTTGGTATATCACGCCTCAGAAATATTTTAACCTTTTTTTTTTTTTTTTACCCATCTTTAGTACAGCCATGTAGAACACACTCTGATACTAGTTCAAAGCTCCATCTTCCAAAAATTCTTCAACTGATTAGATGAAACCTCAGCAAGTTGTTCATTACTCTCAGGGTCTGTGGTGCAACATACTGATGTTCATTAACTCGAAGCCTGCAAGTCCTGCATTATGTTTAGAGTACACTCATGTAATTTAGGTGTTCACTCTTTATAATTTCCATTAGTATTAGTGAAAATAATAATACACTTTATGTAAACCTCAAAGCAACAGTTAAGCCACTTTTGTGTTTCTATGAAAATAGTAACAGGAATTTTCTAGAAGAGTGTCTGGGAACTCAGTGATTTTCCTAAGAGTATGCTGCAAATAACTAATATTAGTTTTTATTTTTAGAAAACAGGAACAATGGTTTTGAAAATGTGTACGTGGTTCAACAGTGTACACTGTTCTTAACTGCATAAAGTGCCTTTTATAAAATGTGGTGTAGTTACTTCTGCAAAAGGACTCAATGTCAGCCCCTAAAACGTCATAGCAACAATGAAGTAAATAGCATTTTAGGACATGGTGGTCTTGGGAAACGTGCTGCACAACCTATTCAAAATTTCAATTAGCTGAAGGAAGAATAGAGGATTCCATAGAAGAAAAACTAATAACATGAATTTAAGCTAATGTTTGACTATGTAACATTGTAAACCCCTTTTAAAAGATGTAAATTGGAGAAAAATTCATGGTACTTGCCATTTTAATTGATTTGTCGTGGTAGATTCAGGTAAAGGTAAAGTATTTAAGATTTTTCCTTCTCACAATCTACAGTGAATGAGTTTTGAGGTTGTTACTAAATTGAATTCCAAAAGTGTAACTACAGCAAAACACTAAGAATTCAGTTTCAATGAAAAGTGAATGTCAAACAGGGTTTTTGTAGGTAGCATGTTTATTGTACAAGGCCATAATAATCTTTAGCTCAACTAAAAGAATATTTTTTTTTATTATGATAGAAGGCAAAAAGAGATGCTGTTTTTAATTTTATTTTCTTGTTAGCGTCTTTCTTTAATATGTAGTAATTATATAGAGAATCCCGATCAGCTTTTGAGTAAAACTTCTATTACTTAATACGGAAAAAAATAAACTGTATAACTGATAACTTAAGCAGGTGTAGGTAATTCAGCTACCTCAGAAAGGGCCAAACCTCAAATGCACTTCCATGCAAGTGATCATAAGCAATAGGCATGGCTGCAAGATTTGTCCCCATTTCACTCACACTGTCACTAATAAGACTGTGGCAGGTGATAATTACAAGGCAATATTTCTATGACCATACACAGTCTTGAATGGGATTACAGCACTAAACATAGATGCAGGGAAAAGATAAAAGCTGGAAGAATTGAGGGCAGTCAGAAAACCTAAGGAAAAAACTTTCTCATTGTTTCTCTTGGGTTGAGCATCTGGACAAGCACTCTAATGTATAATAATATACAATAATGCAGAATATCTTCAAGATGCCATAGTTACCTTAGAGATTGGGTTGGCATTTGCATAAAAAAGAAGTCAAGTTTAGATATCAGGACAAGCGTGCAAAAAGACAACAGCAAGTGAGGCCTCATGAAATTAAAACCATGGTTTAAGCATTTCCTGAACAGTGAAAATGCCTTCTCTAAGAATTACAGTAATCTATTGAGATGTAGATAATCCTTGAGATGCCAAGCATCCAAAACACATTGACATAAAAATCCAGACTGTGATTTAGCTTCAACTTTCCTTGAAAGTTGAAAGTGTCAACAAAATCTCTGACATTTCAAACACCTAAGTCTTCCATTCATTGCTTGGTTTGTCCAGAATGAATAAGAACTAACCCTAAGTGAACATATATGTTCACAATAAACTCTCTCTGTAAATGTTCTAGTGAATGGAATGCTATATAACTACAGTCGCATGCTTGCTTACTATCAAGAATACTCTTTATAGCACAGACCAACACTAAATCATTAATCCAGACAATACCCTTGATGGAACAGTTAAGCATTTCCCCATTTTCCCCATTGCACAGGAAAATAAGACAAAAAATATAGACCCTTTATTTATAATAATGGAAATGTGGACAAAGTAGGTACAATTAACATCACCTGTAAGTTAGTGTTTCATATTCTTTTGTTATTGATTTTGATTTTGTAGCTATTCAGCTGCCTGGGAGTCCCTCAGATACTGATGGCACTCGGACTAAGATGCTATCTAGACAGGTCAGAATATCTGAGTTCCACTGAGGAAAAAAAAAAAAATGAGATCTTTCTACTAATCCTGTTTAAGTGCATGTTGATTTTTATTACTGTTCAAACAGACAAGGAGAAGGTACCAGCAAGACTATATGTAGAAACACATTAGGTAAATACTACTACAGGAACAGGAGCTCCAGAATAATTGTCCAAGCGCAATATTTTTTTTTCTGATAGCTACTAGCCATTTTGATAAGGCAAATTATGAAATTAACTCTTTTAAGACTGGAAAAGTCTTTTATACTTTGAACTTCCTCAGAACTTGAAATACGTTTGTAGAAGTTAGAGAAATTAGATTTAAATAAAAACTATAAACACTTAGGAAAAGATAGATGGCATTTTTTTTAGTCTCTGAACCACACTCTTGAATGACAGAAGAAACATATATAGAAAAAAAGGGTTTGTGTGCCAGAAATCATGTCTGACTCCGTCCTCCATCTGTATCAGTTGCTCTAATAAAATATAGATTCCTCATAGGCATTCTTCTACTTACATCATTAAACAATCACAGTTGTACAGTCATTACTCACTCCATAAAAAAACACTAACACATACAAAATACACATTTTCCCTTTAAATGTTTGTCAGATGTTTAACTATTATTTTCCTGGTTAACAATAACATTTCTTAGAAAGAAAATTATTTTTTGACTTCTTAAGTTAAAATATAAAAAGAAAATATCCCCCAAGAACAATTTTTTTTTTAGGAAAGATCTGGAGGAAGTATAATTTATACAGCTTGGTGTGAATTCTCTGATTTTAACTAGCTTCCTAAATTTAAAAACTGTTTCTTCATTTCTTTTTGGTTTTGACTTTGACAAAATGACTGCTTTATATCTGTTAGCAGCTTCAGTATTTACGACTTATCATACTGCTAGATGCACATCTATAATTTATTAACAGTGCTATTTAAGTGTTATGAAGCTTCAGGAAATATCTAGATTGTCCACAAAAATGTGTAATAAAACCACCACACATAATTACACATGGTTGCTCAAAGCAAAATACAGACGAATTCTGTCATCAGGCTATGTCCTGCTGCGTTAGCATTGGTACAGAGGTAGAAGTGGGAGCTTTGACTGTGCAAGGAAAGGGGTACTGTGCAAACACTGAGGAAACTGCACCAGCAACTGGGAAATAAAATGATTGCATCTGTATCAATCAAGCAGTGTCATAGAAATGAAATCATGGTAATGGGACTGTTATCACAGGATCAATGCTGCCTGTTTTGAAATGTCTTCTGATTCACCTTGTGGCCTCAGCATTTATGTGGCAGCAAAAAGCCATTATCCATTCTATTTCAGTGACATTTACTCTTTCTCCTCATCTGTTCAGATGTCCATTCTTTGATGGCTCCAGTATATCATGCTTTTCATACTCTGGCAGTTATGTGCACTACCATTTTTGGACACTTTGATGCTATGAGTGAGAGAGGCTTTTCCTCCCTTTTCTCAAAACTTCATCACAGCTAAAATTCTGTTGGTGTAATTACATGATTGCATTTTCTTTATCCAGTTGGATGCTCCATGAAACCACATTAGTGCAGTGCTACCTTTGGATCAGGTACAAAAGCTTTCTCATCACCAAAACGTTCCCCAAATAAACTATGAACCATAATTTAAACAAGTGACAACAGCAGTAGTCTAGTTGTAAAATTAATTGCTGAAGTGTACAAATGATCTCACTCAGAATTTCCAGTTTCTCACAGATTTCACTGCATCACTGTTACTTCTAGGATCATAGGTTTGTGCTATAAAAAAAGCAAAACCAAAGTGCAACTATCACAGTCAGGGAGCAACTCTACATGGAAATCAGGGAGTGTTCATGCATCACTTATGAAGGAGGTAGGACACTGAGAAAAAATTCTGTAGGCCAGCTGAAAATTAGTCTTTTACTGTAATCTTCAAGGATAATGTAAAAATTAAGTATAAGTCTGGAGTTCCATAGATTTTCTTTCTTTCCTTGTTGAAACAGAAGGAGCATGGATTTTTCACTGAAGCTTGTCAAAGTACAGTGATGTACTAATCTCTGAAGCCCCAGAGAAGCCAAGTATGAATCTATAGTTATTATTACAGTTATTACTCTTTAAGCACAGATCAATATTAAAGCATTAATATCTTCCAAGGAGTTAACTTGAAAGACAACACAACTCTCAAATATTTAAAATAGTAATATAACTGTAGCAAAATTACTGTTTTACTAGTACAACTACCATTAGTAATGCTCATTTTAATTTATGCAATTACAGGTGATTTATAGTGAATGGAGATATTTTGTAGACTTTACAATTTTTTTTCTGACACTGGCAAATTGGTTCTATGATTTTTATTATTTAAATTCAAAAGGCAAAGCCTTTGGAGGAAAAAGAAAAAAGACATAGTAAAAAAGCGTTGCAATTTACGCAGCGGAAGTCTAAAATACCAGGTGCAACAGAGAGACCAACAGCTTTAAGATTTTTAGTGCACTTTCATTGCAAAAAGAGGCCTTCAATCAGCTCAAGAACTTGTCCCCTCATTGAGAATGACAGCACCAGCGTAGTTGCTGCTCTAGGGAAAGAACTGAGCAAGGCAGGCTGTCAGGGGCTGTTACAGCTGTTTCAACTGCCAGAGACACCTCAAAGGTAACCCTGTTACCAGAAATAAAAAGTCCCCTCAATGATACAGTGTTTATAATTTCAAATTCAACTTACCAATTATATTAATCAAACAGTTGCCATACCAATAAAACATGAGTGACACTCAGATGTGCAGCACAGAATATGCATGCCAGAATTAGAGTTACCAGCACAGAGACTTGCTTTGCCTGCAGCTTGTATCCTGTATAATAGAACTACTGCTAGTGCAAACCCAGTATGATGCAAGAGAATGCCAAATCAGCACAACTGAGAGGATGGATTATGAAATAATACCGTACCTCATCTGCAGTTCGTTCAGATTAAGAGATGAAGCACCATGTTTATTTATTTTTTTTCAAAATACATCGATTTCCTTTTTCAGTTGTGGTTGCCCCATCCCTGGAACTGTTCAAGGCCATAATGGACAGGGCTTTGAGCAATCTGGCCTAGTGCAGGGTCCCCCTGCTCACAGCAGGGGCTTTGGAACTAGATGATCCTTAAGGTCGAGAAGAAACAATCATGAAAGCCTCACATGCTTTGAAGAACAAATCAATTATAGGTTAACTTTTCAAACACTTACAATAAGATAATGACATGTCTGTAAAGCATCCAAAGGTAAACAAGTTCAACTGCAGATGGGAAAACTAAAATGCCAAATCAGGTGGCATATAAAATGGTCATTAAATAGGAAATAAGGCCAAAATGACCGACTGTTTCCAGAAACCCTGTACTGCATAGTACACTGTAATGACTGTGATGGTCTCTATGAACTTACTGGGTGATATATTTGAAGATATGCATGACACAGAAAAAAGGAACAAGATCATGTTACATCTGAAAAACATGCTGTTTTCAGAAAACAGGAGGCCAAGGAAGGCATCACTAGTTTTTGAATACCACCACCAAGAAGAGTAAATGAATGATAAAGATGGAAAGATGGCCAGGTTCGAAGCCTATAGCTCCAGGTGAGAAACAATAACGTGTTCACAGAAGCTAGCTAAAATTTGTTGCAATATAAATTTGTTTCATTTCCAGTACACAATTTACAAGTGTTTGATTAGCTATATATTGTTTAAAACAATGTAATGAGACAGTGAAGCCATCTTTTTACCTTGTTCCCATTTCTTTTTGCTAGACAGACATTCCTGACGGGAGAGAGAAGATACTTTTTTTCTGGGGGAAACTGAGCAGGTCTGGCTGGAAGAAACTTCTGGAGAGTAAATGAGGCTCTTGAGAAGCAGGGAAGAACAGGCAGGCAACGTGCTGTGTTGGGGCAGTTGCTCAAAGGATTAAAAGGTTTCCTGCAGCAGCAAGCCAGCCCTGAGAACAGGCAGAAAGCAAGGGGGCCTGGACCAATTGGAAAATGAGTTGGTACAGGAAGGATCTGGAAGGCTTTGTTTTCAATAGGTCTTAATCAGCAGATAGCAAGTCAATACACTGAATTACTTATGATCTAGCTACAAGTTTATTTTTCTTTTATGGAACAGGTTTGAAAACTTGAGAGCTTTTTGGTATCTTTCAGATTTTTCTATGTGAAGTTAAGCCAGGCCCTTCCATCCCCAGGCTGTGGGCAACGCAGGAATCCTTTGCAAAATCCAAAAGAATTCTTTATACCTAGGCAAAGTTGTCTTGAAATGACAAATGATAAAGATGTCTAGAAACAACTTTGTCTTTGTAAATATTCAGAATACTTAGACAACCACCTGACAGATTTAAACTGATTGATTCCCTTTCATTTTATACTTAACAAGTATGGAAATTCATGTTTACTTGTCATAAAAGCCTATGATACTGGTCAGTATCGACTTATTAAGAGTTCACATACTTTTCCTTCACTGAAAGGATTTACATAACCACAAAAAATACATATGTAGTACAATTGGGCAGGAAAACTATCTTTTATTAGGCCAATGGAGCTATGCTTTATACCTGTACTTCTCAATTATATCCCACCTTCAAGGAAGCATCTGAAGGTGAATGTTTAATCTCTGTCCATGTCACAAAGAATCCACACATACTTCTTAGGAAAAATGTTTTTCTGGACCTTAAATACTTGCTATTTTTGGTACAGTTTAAAAATTCCAACAAAAAATGTTGAGCAAAAGTATCACTGGTGGGACATTCTTCTCGATTCAATGGCACAATCATGAATGACAAACAAAACATACAAATAACTTCACAGAACAAGATACAGCATGCTCTATAATAAAACAAAAAGTGGCTTGGTCTGTCTTATATCAGGACAATTAGCACAAAGCAAGTTTCCATTAAAAAACTGGATGTGAATGTAGACTATCATAAGCTGTTTGCCTAGTCACCAGGATTTCTTTTTAAATTGAATAAAAAAGCAGGTGGGGCTACAAAGTTGTTTATTACTTTCTGTATCCTCATTTGTTTAAGTCATGACAACAACCTGAGCAACTTTGCAAAGAGTTGCAGAGTTTGCAAAGACAACCACTACAAGCCGTCATGATCTAATGCAAGGCAGAGTACTGTAAGAAATTAGAGGTAGGAGGAAAACTGCAACTCTAGTATATCACTTTCATTTCCTCTGTCAATCAGTTTAACAAATAGACAGAGCAATGACTTATTCATGGAAACCTCTTTGTTTACTTCATTAGCTAAACATTTACTTGATTCATAGTGTTTTTGTTTCGGGTTTCTTTTTCAGTTTTGTTTTGGGGTTTTTTTGGGGGGTAGGAGAGTGGCAGAAGTGATGGTATTCCTTTTTCTTTTGTGTTTTCCAAACTAAGCCTTTCCAGCTCCCAAAAATCACCTTGTGCAGTTCATAAACTACTCATGAAGGTATTATGATCAAAGGATGAACGGAGACTAGAAAAATATTCATGAATGTGCACAAGCTCACACAAACAGGAATGTTCACGTTACTATGCATACAGTGTACCTTCACCAACTGCTATTTCAAATAGTACAGCAGCCATTATGATAGCACATCTAATAGCACCCATGGGAACTACTGAATTTGATGTTTAATACAAATCAGCTTGCTGAAAAATCTGATCTCTTCCTACATTTTTTTCCAAAAGGAAGAGAATAAAATTGGAGCTGTTTCCTGTATATGGACAGACTGAACGCTTCTCATGCTACTCTTACAAAGAGGGAAATATCTACATATTTCACTAAAATATGTAGATATTCTTACATAATAGAGTGCAAATTCACAAGAGGCAATAAACTAGATAGTAGATGCTTGAGGATATGGGTGCATTTGGAACAAATTAACCACATCTGTACAGTTTTTGTCTCCTATCTACCTGATGAAATCAACTGCTCATTCATTCATTCATTCACTCCCATGAGAGATGTTTTAACATTTCAAATCACTAAACAGCTTTATAGCATCTTTTGCATGCAGAAAAGTTTCCACATGTTAAACATTTTCTTCAAGAGTACACAAAATAAAACCCACATACCCTTTCTCCTGGGAACACAGCTAGATATTTTAATATTAACAACAAAACAAACAAAAACCCCACAACAAACAACAACAAAACAAACACCCCCCCCAAAAAAAAAAAAAAGCAAACCCACTATTTTAATATTAACAGAAGAAAAAAAAAAAACCAAAGACAAACACAATTCAAGTGGTGTGATCTTACACCCTTGTAGAACTAGATTACACTGAATGAGATATTAGAAATAACTTTTTAAGCTTTGCAGAAGCTCAAGGTCCAGGAATTTAAAGCAAGTCTTGTTTTTCTTTGTTACACAGTGATCAATCTTATTAACTATTGGAGAACAGCATGTATATTTTCATGTTTCACACTACTCATATCAAGAACAACTAAGGCATGTGTCTTTTCAGTCATTAAGATATGAAATACAGATGAAATTGTATTTAAAGAGCAGTAACCCTTAAAATAAACAAAACTAAGCCCTAAAACCTTTAAAGTGGTGAAGAGCTTTTGATACATAAAAAACCAACAAAACCAAACAAAAAACCAAACCCAACACAAATAGAATTAAGCATATTTCGAAGTTCAGCTATGACAGACTGATTATACTGGTATAAGGAAAAAGTTCATTATGTTATTTCTACTGGGAACTTTTACCCTGGGAACCATAAGAAAACCAGTACTACATCAAAAATTATCTTGGTTATCCTTATTTCTTAATAATACTCAACCCCAAAATTTTGAAGCTATATCCCTCATTCAAGAGGTTTGGTTTATGGTCATATTAGTGCACCTTTCATGTTTACAGATAATTCATTAGAAAAATCTAGCAAACATGCTTTCTTTTTTTTTTTTTTCAGAGGAGTGTCTACTACTGGGTTTTTTGATTTTATATCCAAATACAAGAATCCATGGAAGCCTCAGTGTAACTCATTTCCTAAAAAATTCCTGCACACCTGAGTCTCCCTCCATGTCCTCTGCAGACACCTACTGTGTGAAGATTAAACACAGTCTCAGCATTCTGCTACACCAGTGCCTCCCCTTAATGTTTGGTGCAATATTGTTCTGGCATTTCTGCTTACTCTAACATTCATTAGGAGATTTCCACCAGTTCCACATTCCTTTAGCAGATGACAATTCAGGTGTGCATCCCTTTCTTTTGGTCTCTATAAATTCTGCTAATGACAACATGAATATGTGTGCTTCTTTCTTAATTTTCATCCATATTAAGCATGATAACAGTACTAATTCCAATTTTAAAACAATAATCTGTCCTGAACAGTTTAATCGCCTCATATAGTAACAATATAATAATCCTACATTTCAGGTATATTTTTCTAAAAGTGGATAGGTATAGAGGAAAATACTTTTAAAAAATAAAAATTAAAATTGACCAAATAATTCTGATAATTTTTTTTTAGAAAAACATTTACAACAAATCAATGTCATGCCATTTATCAGTATCAAATCATTCTTGAGTAAGATGCATGGTGATACAAAGAAAGAACTACAAAATATTAAATGTGTCAAAATACAAATACAATTCCATGGTATCTGTCCTGAAAAGCACTGAAATGCTGATAGCAAGGTGCTCCAAGATTGAAACATCACAATTTTGGTGGTTCTTTTTCCAGGAGTCAGAAGACCCCCACTTACCCTGCCATAATTTTGATTTTGCAAATTTATCCTGTGAGCTACATGCTGCAATTTCATTTCCCAGAAGCAGATGAAATACTTTTGTGTCTCAATTCTCTGTTCGTGTGCTATGTGATTTTTTCATATTACCAAGTATTTTAGCTGCCACAGATCCCTGATGTGTTCTGGATGGGTCTCTTTACTAATTTCCCCTGGTTTTGTGATGCTTTATTAATATTTTTTTAATTATTATAATTTTTTATCTTTCTCTGTGGAGGATGGTTCTATTTCCAGATAGATAAAAAGAAATCAGACAGAACTAAGGTATGCTTGATACTTCCATTTCAATAGCCCACTTTTCTAAAATGAAACAAACAATTTTTTTCCCCCACTTGAATGCTGTATGAGTCTTATTTATCACTGGGAAGTGTAGTAATTTGAACATCTCTCCAGCTTTCTAAGAGTTCTTTATGAACGGGAAAGACAGAAACAGTTATCTAGCAATTACATTGCATGCACAGGACTTCTGTTTTCTGTGTAAATCTGTTTCACTTTTTGTGTGCCCAAGCCTCTGGTCTCTCATTTGCAGATGAGACATCACAACCAGTTCCACAATGTTTAGAATCATAGACTATCCTGAGTTGAAAGGGACCCACAAGAATCATCGAAATCAAACTCCCGGCTCTGCATGTAGCTTTCTTTTGAAAGATTTGACTCAATTTATACCTTTTACTCAGTAACAGCTGATTTAATTTCTTAATGTCATGGGAAAGTTGATCATCTTCTCTGAAACACAGTGCTTCCTATTCCTGTTGTCATGAGGAGTTTTTAGCAGTCTTGATTTTCTACTGTTATCTATTATAATCTGTGATTTACATTTTTAGAAAAGGTTGATTTTCTTTTTGGAAGCATTCAGATATCCTTTTGTGTAATAAGCTCAATGGCAGCCTTAATATCCATGGAGAAACCTTTTACTGCTAATGGTTGATAGCAATAGCTATCAGCCAAGATATTTTGGCACTTTTTGGTATGCCCAAGGATGTCACACACTATTAAAAGATCGATTACTCATTTCTCTGACACATATAATTTCTCTCATATCAAGAGGAGAATATTGAATAATGTATAGTATTGGACTTCCCTTTGCTCCCTACAGGGAGCAATCCCTGTAGGTTGAACCAGGCTGGATTCCAGGTGCCCACCAAAGCAACTCCATCACTCCCCTTCCTCAATCAGACATGGGTTGAGATGAGGACTGGGCAAAAGAGACTTGAGCTGAGGAAATTAAGTAAATATCTCCCCTGCAGGGTGTAGGAGGATGAGCAATGGAGGTTGTGGTCAGTTCATCATCTTTGCTGTTCCTTCCTCCACAGAGGGAGGACTCTTCATATTCTTACCCTGCTCCAGCAGGAGACAATCCTTCACCAGCTTCTCCAGTGTGAGTGCTTCGCATGGGCTGCAGCTATTCACAAACTGCTCCAGTGTGGGTCCCTTCCACAGAGTCACAAGTCCTACCAGGAAAACTGCTCCAGTGTGGGCTTCTCTCTCCACAGTTCCACAAGTGCTGCCAGGAGCCTCTTCCAGTGTGGGCTTCCTAGAGGGTTCCAGCCTCCTGCTCTGCTGTGGAGTCCTCCATGTAGATCTCTGCTCCCCTGTGGACCTCTATGGGATGCAGAGGGACAGCCTGACTTCTTCACTACAGTCCTGTGCCTGCAACACTTACTCCTCTTCCTTTTTCACTGACCGAGGTGTCTGAAGGGTTGTTCCTCTCACATATTCTCAAATCCTCTCTCCAACTGCTAGTGCTGTCACACAGTACCTTTTCTCCCTTCTTTAACCTGTTATCCCACAGGCACAACCACCACTGCTGCTGGGGTTGGCCTGGGAAGTCCATCTTGGAGCCAGCTGGAATTGGCTCTACAGGACAGAGGAGAAGCTCCTAGCAGGTTCTCACAGAAGCCACCACTGTAGCCCCCTTGCTGCCAAAGTCTGGCTGTGCAACCCAAATACACTATCAAAGTTGCTGGCAAGTAATTCTACTCACCAGCGTGCTACAACATTCAACCTTGCATAGGTGAGAACATGGGCTAGCAGGTTATCATGGCTGTAAAGGGTTAAGAACTCTGGAGGTAGAGGTGATGTTTGTCAGTTACAGTGTGACTTCCAGGCAGAAACCTCAGCCTTCCTAAATCAAGCTGTTAATACTTTTTAGCTGCAGTTCATGCTCTGACAAATATTCAGATATTCTTTGTTTACCTTCCTAAAGGCAACAGAAAGGGAGTACAGAAGTTAAACCACAGTAGGGAAAGACTGTAAAATTCTAATTTACAGTGAGCTGCTGTTTTTGATTTTGTTCACACCGCAGCAGGCTCTTTAGATGGCATATAAGATGATGAAATAGAGATCCGAATTTGAGGAACGCAAAGCGGATTAGGAAGACCAGTCTTCCCAGAGAGACACTTCGAACTTCCTTGTCCTTAAGGCAGCTTTAAATATCTTACCATCTACCTTCCTTTTATGTGTAGTGTGTAACACAGAAACGGCCACGCTGTCATTGTTTCTAAATGTAAGATGACTTCAGTTTATCCTTTATGAAGAACATGTGCTCTAATAACAATTTTCAAAAAATCCTCAGGACACTATCATTTTATCAATCATTTGAGACCTTGCCTATCTATAATTTATTTCTTATGCAAAAGCAAAGTACATACTAGTCCTTATAAGTTAAATATCAGATTTGTCCCTCTGACTAGCAATTTTCTTTGCAAGGTACTCAACGTGACTTTTGGATTCTGAGGTATTGGCATTCCCTTTCAGAACAGTTCTTTCAAGGTTCTCTTTCCACAGCACCAAACAACTTTGTCTTTTTTCTCTCACTCTGAAAGGGTTTCATCAGCATCTCTGTAAAAAGTCCAGTTTCTTCTTTCCAGATTTCTCCTCATATGTGTTTGGACAACTAACTTTAATATGTTAATTTCTGCATTTATGGCCTAATTTCATCAGCTGTGGCCATTAGTTCATTTACCTCATTCATAAAAGAAATTACACCTTGAGACACTTTTTCCCCTTGAGAAAAACTCCTGCTGCTTCGGTTTCTGATATGACTTTAGCACACAGTGGTTTTAAAGGACACCACTTTCCTGCTTCCACTTTGTTCTCTATCTTTTGTTATTATTCTGCTTTGTACCTTTCAAATGTGTTAACACCAAGTTTCTGAAACTGTTTTTCATCTATGCATTAATACTATATTTTTGTAATTCTAACAGCACTAGAGAAAACATAGTTGACAGAATGAGAGGAACCACACACAAGGTGTGAATGTACTTGTGAAAAAAACCTGCATTTACTGTTCCCATTCAGGACTCTTAACTAATAAATCCTGACGTGCTTCTTTTGGTTCTTGTTCTGTTCTTGATAGCTTCCTGTAAAGTTCATTATCAGGAAAAGAGCCACAGATGAGACCTCAAGATATGCATCACTTTTCACAGATGGAGCTTAGGTTTCTCTTCTAAGTTACTCCCAAGCTTTCATGAACTCTTCCTCATTGTACCTTTTTCAAATCCCACATTTGATTTGATGAGCTGAACTGATAATGTTTTCTCTGTACTCCTGATGGGTAATTCCAATCTGTGCAGCAGTTTATTTATTTTTGTAAATTAGGCCCAGTTTCCACAATGATAAAGAGATGCTTTTAGAGGGGCTAGGCTACCTCCTTTGTTTCAGAAGCTGCATTAAAAGCATGTTTAAATCTTTTCAGTTTATCATTTCTAGGTAGCTCTAGCCTATTATGATGACTCCTCCTCCTGTCTAATACCATTTGCACTGGTAAAAACACATACAACTTGGTCTTTTAATCCCAGAAAGGTAAGCAATTCTTAGTGTTCCATCTATATTCGAGTGTCTTGCTTGCATATTTAATCAAATCCAACTCTGGTGCAATTTGTTCGTAAAACACCCAAACTCACTGGCCTGTTCTGAGCACTCACAGCTTAGCCTGAATGAAAGTCCTGCAGCTTCCACATGATATATGTCTGGTCTGGTAACTATATAATAGCCTGGCTTGGACAAAATACAGGAGCTGGTAGAGAGGGGTAAGATCTCCAAAATACATTTTTTGCCCTGAATAATTTCCACTGATTCTAAAATCAGAGTCAAAATGAAATCACAACACTGCACAGAGCTTGCATTGCCTACACAGACTGACCTTCTTACAAGAGCACCACAAGCTGACACCCTTTAACCTCTGGCAAAGGTCCTTAAAAAGATTAAGAAAAAAAATTCAAAAGGAACCTTGCACATAATGCTTCAAGGGCATGGGGTGAGTGGAGGGAAAGCTGCACTAAGCCACATAAGTTAGGATGTCTGCCTCACACGGAAGCAGGAAGATATTTTATGAGCTCCTGGGGTCATCTAAATTCTACCATAAAGGATCTCCTGCTTCCCACACGGTCAGGAGAAATTGCCTGTCAAATATCCTCGTATACAATATCTATATTCTTGCCTCCAGGTGAAACAATGGCTCTGGGCTTCCACTAACTGACTTGCTTCAAGACAGGCAGAGGCTCCCAAAAGGGCAGCCAGCTTGAGCATGGAGCTAGAGACCACCCTTTGCTCACTGGGAAGGCTCTGTGTGAAGCCTCAAGTCCCATCCTTTCATGAAACAGGAGCTGTTTCCTTCATAGAGACAAGACAACACTAATCAGCTAATCAATAACACAACAAACATTGGCTCCTACTCGTGCTGTGCACTGGTTCCTGTTAAGTTAAAGTTATTAGGAGCCAGGAGGCATTGATCACACAGGAGCAGAGTAACCTCAACACCTGCCTGGAACACTCCTGCCTTTGTGCCAGGTGATGGCATCTGAGCCAGCCTGTCCCTCAGCCACAATATGTCACTGCTTATAGGATAGAGAAAGCAGTGGCATAGCACCTTCCCCAGTCAGGAAACTGGAATGGCAGCTATGACAGAATTTGAATGAATATATTTGAAAGTTTAAGAGGCAAAGGCATACACCTGCCTTCAAAGGTGTGTTCAAACTAACACTTGCATGCTGGAACATCAGAACCATG
>JAWWES010000115.1:62877370-62949637 GCA_035583135.1 Lophotriccus pileatus
CGCTTGTAGCAAGCGTGGTTAGATCCCTTCCCAAATCTTCGTTCGCGAAGCCTTGCCATGATGATGATGATGATGATATTTGAAAGTGCCAAACCAGTCTTACAAACACAAAGTGACACTTAAGAACAATATTTGGCCTTATACTGGACAAAACTGCTTTTAGCCTTATCACTCTTTGGTGAGGAAACCAAGGGCACAGTGATGCAATCTGTGATCTGAAGAAGATACAGATACAGAGGAGGAAATGCATAAAGAGGCTAACTTCAGAAGATAATATATACGGAATACAAATCTCCCTCCTCAGGAAAACTGCAATAATTATCTTAAGAACACATCCAGCCTTGAAACTCAGCAATACAAAGTCTCTGGTATTTCAGCCAGGGAAACAGAAAATCTACTTTTTTAATTATTATTTTTGGAAAATTACTAAGACTTCTGTTCCTACAGTCAAACTTTTACCTCATTCCTTGCACCTTGCATTTCTTATTGGTGGATTTAGGTTTTCATGAAAGTGACAGAAAATTTGAGGCTGTGTCAATGTGGCAAAAGTATCTAGTTTTTTTCCTCAAGGACAAAATGTGAAAATATGAAGCATTTAACTGATTATTAATACAAAATGGAAATGCAGCAGAGTTAAATCTGACGGAAGTGAGCATGGTATTGCCACCCTGGTGAGTCTTCCTAAATTACACTTGCTTATTTTCAGCACAAGATATGTACCAGAATCTCCAGCTTCCCCGTAAGCTGTCAGACATGCCAGTGCACAGCCTGATCTCAGTAGTGAATGGGGACAAATGGGGATAATTTTTTTTTTCCTAAACAAGGCAGTGATGGGGCACACAGACAATTCCAACTCCACTAAAACATTAATGCCAACCCCAGTTAAAAATGTCAGTGTTCCCATTGAAAGGGAAGAAAGTTTTCAGTGGAAAGAAAGAAGTGACAGAGTCTCATACTTTATTATACTTATAGGGATGTAACAGGAATAGGAACAAAGGATTTTCCGAAGTTTTTCATTTGAAAATAAATACAAATCATTTGAAAGCTCAGAAGATAATGTCCCAGTGGGAAAACAGATACAGTAGCTAGGAATTCAGTAGCAATTCTTTCTAGACCTCACACAGATTAAGGTATACAAGGTGCAATAGGGACCTTCTAAGATCTCTAAGATCAAAGACATAAGAGAAGCTTCTCCTGAATTGGTTAAGGTACACTATATAACATTATAGGAAGACTACTTTAACTGATACTGTCAAAAATAACTGTGTTTTTAAAACTACAGTCACAGCTAGTTCTCTAGAGAAATAATTCCCTATGGTCGTCTTTGAATCAGGATAGCAGCACAGAAGCCACTAAAAAGCACCATACAGATCATATTTGCTATTGTATGCATGTGTCACCATCAGGAGGATGTTGACTTCTCCTTACAACATACACATATTTTTCATGGATAGCCTCTCCATATCAGCTGAGATTTCTCCTGTAGCACTGCCAATCTTTCTCTTATGTGTCTACAGAAAATCAAAATTGTGAATCTACACATTTGTATTTATTTTTTTCTAAAAATCTCTATATACTTTTTACGATGCAAAAATAACTAAATTTATAACAATTTAAAATGCAGACAGAACGGTGTGTCCAAATGAGCACTTGCATGCATGTATATTTCTTGTTGGCAATCTGAATGCTTGTGAAATGGTAGCATTGCTACTTTTTGCACTATTGTTACTCTGCCATCATACACGGATCTTATTGTTTCATCATATTGCTTTGCTTATTTAATCTGTGTACTTCAGGCTTCTTAATTCAGACATTTATAAAATTATTTCAAGGTTGCTTAGATATTCCTATCTAGAAGCCATTTGTTTTCCAAGAGATTTATTTCTTTTTATAAAACCCTGAAAAACTAATTCCCCAGCAATGCACAGCCTTACAAATTTTAATCCAAAACATCTACTGCAGTAGATATACTGTACAATTTGTCCTTCAGCATATTTTAAACAAAATTTCTAGGTTTATTTCCTTTCAGCATTGCACAAATTATAGCTCTGAAACCTGAAAATAAAATAAAATAAAAAAAAAAGGAAACAAGAAAGAAAGCTTCCTTAGAAGTGACTCATGGACAGAAAATGTATAGATTTTTCAATTCAAAGCCAGCATAAAAAAATTCCCCATGGTAGTGCGATTGCAAATGCTAATTGCATTCCAGTAAATTGCTTTACATTCATCAAACAACAATCAATGGGAGACACTGCTATCTTCTTTTATTGTAGTGATGCTGTTCTCAGCTGTACAGATAAGGTAGTGTCAGACAGTTATAATCTTCCTCCTTGCTATTTTCAGGGGCTTATAACTTCAGAATAAAAATTTATGCTGAAATTCAGCAACTGAGCCCAAGAGTCTTTCTTTTTAATTGAAAAATGTGCTAGCATATATCTTGGAGAGATAAAGAAAGACCAAGACAAATATTCCAATTCAAATACCTAAACTAAACTAATTCAAATCTATCATTAGAAAAGCATAAGTTATTCAAGTCTCTAAATTTCAGAGGTACTGCTCATCTAAAGCTCTTGTGAAAACAATAGCCTTTTATTCTAAATGTGCTTTTCTTTCTTTAACTTGAAGAGCAGGATGAAAAAGTAAGCAACTGTGATTTGGAGGTTATAGTTAGAGCTGTTGACTGTGTCAGATCATTAAGGTCTCCTACAATTTAGCAACCCTGTGTCTACATTTAGGCTGCTCATGCCTACAATTTTTAAAAAATTGTGTACATGTATACACATACATGTACATGTACACAGACATGTATTTGTGTAAAAAAATAAAATAAAATAACAAACTCCATTTTCATTTCTGAACGTCATCTCAATGTCAAGTGTCTCTGCAATATTTCATTCCCCAAACTTCAAAACATCTTCTGCTACATTGTCTCCAAGATGGAACAATGGACATGAGTCAACAGAACGGTCACACTTTCAAGAAAGAAAAACATTAACAGTGGGATAGCACAATCCACATAAAACTTGTCTAAGTGAATGAGTTTAAAACAATAGATGCTCATCATATTTTTTTTAAAAAAGAGGGAAAAAGAGAGAGTTAAGAGGAATGGAAAATGAGCACACAAATACTCACAGTTGTTTCCTCACACTTTTACTAAAATAAGTCTTCATAGCAACTGAGATATTCAGATAAGATAATAGTACAAGGGAATGTCTTTTTACTATGTGAAGTACAAGTTCTACACAGAGAGCATTGTAAAGACAGGACATGTGAGGTATGAGTATGAAGACTGGAGAGTATCTGCAAACTGACAAAAATATTATTATGAATGCCTCAGAGTGGTAAACATACAGGAAAGATTTAATTTGCAGACTTTTTTTTTTTTTTTTTTGCTATTTCTTGGATCTTTGCCTCCTGCTACAATGAGAACTCAGCTTGCACAATGTTGCTTTGGAGATGCAAGAGCAATGAACCATCTCTTCAGCTGTAGTGTCTCCCCCCTGAAGTTGAGCTAATGGCTGTGTGTCACCGTGCCATGTTTTCATCTGCCTTTTTTTTTCCCCCATTCCTCCTTATATCCTTATACCTCAACAAATTTTGTTGTTTACTGAGACTTTTTTTAAATTATTTTTTAATAAAGTGCTTGAATTCTATGTATCCATCTCCTCTCAAAATTTGCCATGTTTCCTCAGATAAATTTCTGCTGCTTTTCCTTTGGGACCTGCACAGCTCACTGGATAGGACAGCTCAGACAAGAGTGGGAAGAGAAATTTCTTCCTTCTGTTGGCAGTCAGTCATTCAGTCAGCTGAGCAATGTGGGAGCTAGTGCCAGATCAGTGACTCATGAAACCATTCCATGAGAAAGGGGAATTACACTGAGATTCTGTTCCTCAGGACCGATCTTAAAAACTCAGAGATGCTCTTCCAAATGCTATTTATGCTCAACAGACTAAACCACAGCAGCTCAAGGGATAGCATAGCAATAGCAGGTGAAGGAAGTCTACAGAAAGAATATAGGTTGGCATCTCAAGTTCAGAGATGCTTCAGAAGAACCAGGGAGTGGTACTGCAGGGAGCAGCACTTACCATTAGGCACTTACACAGTAGTAGCAAAGAAAGGGTAGATGAATGAAAAATGCTAGAGGTAACAAGGAAACCCAAACCACAAGAGATTCTAAAATTACAGAATTTCATGGAATCACAAAATGGTTTGGGTTGGAAGGAAACTTTAAAGATCATCTGGTAATAATAGTGATCAGGAAAACTGAAAAAAGTTAGTGAGGTGAATTGGACCCAGTAAAGCCAATGACAAGTTCCAGAACAAACAAAGGGGAAAGTCCATAAGGTGTAGGTCCGAGGCAGTGGAACAGAGAAGCTTCACACACCCCTAAATAGTTTTGAATTTTTAGAACAAATCAGTTTTAATGGGTAACATTAATTCTGGAAGAGATTTGTTGGGTTTAACTGCTCACATAAGCAAAATGGTAAGTTAAAAGTCCTCATTTAACAAAACCTTTAAAGAGCATGATTAAAATAACACATTTAAGTGCAGTTTCTTTCTAATAATTTCTTTTAAAACTTGGATAGTTTTGAATGGTGAAAATTTACTATTTGCATTTATCTATGGTCAGTTTTTGGACACTGAATGTAGAACTGATAATTGCATGTGTTGCGTTAATGAGCAACATGTATAAGACACCGTATTACAATAAAATTGCAAACAATTTTATTTCCCTGTATATTCATTTTAATTTTTTTTTCAGAATTTATGGTTCAGTGTTTTAAAACTGAAACTTCTGCTGTTTGCTGTCAATTAGCTTTCTTCTTTGAATCTTATGACTTTTAAAAATGTTATAATTTGCTCTCTATTCGCTCAGAAAATAAAGGATTTCTGTCACTGCACTTCTGTACAACTGATGTTCCCAGTAAAATCAGTTATAAAACACAATATGTGCACATTTGTCATCATATCTGATTTTGACATATTATATAAAACCATAGGGAGTCCTTTTCTTTACAATGTAAGGGGCTGTTCCAGCTTTGGCCCTGAGATTCCTGCCAGGGAGCATCTCTACATACTTTATAAGACCAATTGTGAATTGGTATAAATAAGTTACAGATCTAGACGAACTAGCTAAAATGAGAACTGGTATAGTAACTTTTAAAGCCCATTCAGTGCATGACAAACATCCTGCACTTCCAGTGTCTCTAATGGGGACTTTGGCTGATATTTTTTTTCCATTCAGATTACCATTTAAAAGGAAGAAAATAGTAATAGAGTACTGTTCTCTGACAGCATTTATAAGATGGCCAGCAATAGAAATTTAGTTTAAAATAAGATCCTGCAGAACTACAGTCTAATACAACCTCTAATGCACATTTCTCTACAGAAATTCTAATCTTGTCAGCTGAGAATTAGCTGTTTTCTAACTACACATTTGCTCCATAAACTCTCACTGACTCTCCCCATCATTTTACTCATTCATTTCCAAATGAGTCCTTTTGCACCTCAGCAACCATGTTATTAAAACAAACACACAATTCCCAAAATACCGTGTGAAAACTACTTCTTGTTCATATCCTCACAAAGAAATAGTGTGGAACTCAAAATACTCAAACCAAACAAAAGGATTTGCATAATCTTAATACTGATCCAATATTTCAAATTACTGGATGCCGAGTATACT
The DNA here is from genome assembly GCA_035583135.1 of Lophotriccus pileatus. Taxonomy (NCBI): domain Eukaryota; kingdom Metazoa; phylum Chordata; class Aves; order Passeriformes; family Tyrannidae; genus Lophotriccus; species Lophotriccus pileatus. Next base: position 62,883,057 of record JAWWES010000115.1, read on the forward strand.
ACACTTTTGCAAAATATTTAAGAGTATTCTGGACTTGCAGCATGAAAGTACTCTCACTCAGGTCAACGGCATTCTAAAATATGACTAGTTTCAGGCTGCAGTATTTAAACCTCATGCAAAACCCCTGTTGTCCACTGCAGGTCATTTACTATTATAACATGTCAGGGACCCATCTAGAAAAGTGTGGTGCACTGTTTAAGTTGCAAAGCTCCCTTCCTCCATTAGATATCTAGGCTTAAAATTGCCACACAATGCACTGCTCCATGTTCCACAGCATTATTTACACGTTTTGCTTCTTCTGATGGGAAGAGAAGTGTTATTAAAGTGCAGCTGCAAAGGAGGCTCTTGTAATGAAAATACCACAGAAATTAATTTTGATAGTAGTGATTCAATGAGAGTGGTACCAGTAAGTCTAAGTGTCCAGATGATCCTCATTTTACACTGCTTTTTCCAAAGGCTTCCACACGTGTTCTAGGCAGTACAAAAAGGACCGGTTTCAGAACCACATGGCACACATGTACAGCATCCCTCAGTTATGCAACAAGGAGAATTCCCTGCTTGTCAAGAGCCACACCGGAGTGCACGTGGACTGAAAAGGGAGAAGGTGTTTTCATGCATATTTCTCTTCTGTCTAGAGGTCTTTTATGCAGCTCAGAACTCTGCAGGGAGAAATCTCACTGGCACACCTCATTTACTTCATCAGCAGACACAAATGAACCAGCACAGCTAATTTTAAACTGGCGAGCTCTTAGGGGGTTAAAAGTTAAGCACTCGGCATCAACCAGCAGTTGGGTGGTATTGTCTGCAGTGAAAACACAGCTGAATTTGGAAGACTGCACCTGTCCCTGTATTAATTTCCAAGGCTCTTTAGGCATGAAATGTTGCAAATCCAAGTAATTCAAAAGTTAGCTTTAACTGCTACAGAGCATGGCCCTGGCCATCCCTCACCATCACCCACATGAAAGGCTGGGACAGAAAAGATTCATTTAAGATAAGATTTGAAAAACTGAATAGATGGCCTGGCTTCAGGCATTTTACTGTTGAATAGACTCTCCCAAAGAAAATACAATACTTAAAACTTGTTTTGGCATAGACTTAGAGGTGGGAAGAAGGAACAGGAGTGTCACAGTGATTGCCAGCATGAGTAACGCCAGAACTATTATGCATTTTCATGTTTTAAGGTTGCAATCTGATTACACAGCATGGGCTCACGCAGGATGTGGGACTGGCAGATATCTCTATACTACCAGCTGCTGCCAGAACCGAAACCCAGTCTAAGAAAGCTTCCAAAAGGGCACAGGTTCCTGGCATTTTCTTCAAAGTGTCATACAAGTCTTGAATCTTTTACACGAGCCCACATAACTATTTAGATATTGCAAGGCTGACGAACATTATGCTATACTTTCCCTAAAGTTCTTTGGACTTTGTGCAAAGCACAGGTGGAAAACAGATGTCCACTTCAATCCACCTATGCTCCTTGCACATGCAAGCTATATAATCTTAATTTTTTTCTGTATATTACAGGACTGTGGGGGGTTGACCCTAGCTGTTTGCCCATGGTGTACACCAAGGCTGCTCTATCACTGCCCTACTCAGCTGGACAGGGGAGAGAAAAATATAAAAAAAGTTTTGTGGGACAAGGTAAGGACAGAGAGAGATCCTCAGCAGTTACTGTAATGGACAAAACAAACTTGACTTGGGGAAATAAATTTATTACCAATGAAACCTGAGCAGGAAAATGAGAAATAAAAATGAAATCAGTAAAACACCTTCTCTCCACCTCTTCCTTTTTCCTGGGCTCAAGCTCACTGCTGATTCAATACCTCCTTCCCACCAGCAGTGCAGGGGGGTGGGAATGTGGGTTTCAGTCAATTCATCACATGTTGTCTCTGGGACTTCTATCTCCTCTGGGGGTGGACTCCTCACACTCTTCTTTAATTCCACCAAATTCTCCAGAGTGAGTCCTTCCTGTGGCCTAAAGTTTTTCACAAACTGCTCCAGCGTAGGTTCCCTAAAAGGTCACAAGTTCTGCCTCAACATGGTCTGCACCACAGGCTGTAGGGTAACATCTGTTCTGGGGCCTGGAACACGTGCTCCCCCTCCTCCTTCATTGACCTTGAAGAACTTCAGCCATTGCTGACAGGCTTGGCCTTGACCAGCAGTGGGCATATCTTGGAGCCAGCTGGCATTGGTTCTGTCAAACAGAGGCAGCCTCTCACAGAGTCCAACCCTGCAGCCCTCCCACTACTAAAACCATGCTACACAAAAACAATACAAGGAAATTTGCCGACTTGTAATTTTGAAGTATTTTGTTCACCTGCCACTAATAAATATTTCTGGTAACCATTCCTACTCCTGTGCTCCTTGGTTCACATCTTGACAAGAGCCTTGGCAGTACTCACATGTTCTCCCTTCACACGTTGTTTACACATTGCTTATCTCAGAGAATTACTCATCCAGTCTTCCATAACTTTATGCCATATAGTCTAAGAACATGGACTGAGATAATTTGTTTCCTCCACCCCCAGTTCCACTGAGAAACCCCTCTGGCAGTCTTAATGTACAAAATATTCCAATGTCTGGCCACCAGTTCCCAGACTACCACTCCAAAAGCACCACAGAGGTGGTTCTCTGATCTAGGCAAAACATGCCAACAGTCAAAACCCAGTCCCCTAGCAAGAAAAAAGCTTCAATAGGAGAACTAGAAGGGCTATTGACTTTTCCATCAGCAAAGCCACAAATTCTGCAGGGTCAGGGAAAGGCAGACCTCACCTCTCAGGTGGTCCCTGCAGAACAAGGTTGCTGTAGGAGATTGGAATAGTTGGCACTACTTCTGACTAAACAGGTCTTTTGTTTTCTGGCTAAGCTGAGTGGATGGAGGCCAGAGCTCTCCATACTCCACCTTTAATGAATAGTAAATTTAAAATGATTTATAAATCAATGTGCTTCCTCCCTCCTCCTTTCATGCTGTAAATAATTGCAGCTTTCGATTTATCTGTGTGAGAGATAAATTAAAGCTAGAGAGAGTTTGATGCTAGAGGAAAATAAGCTAAGTGGATGATGATAAAAGTGAAAAGGGGAGTATATAACATCATCTCTGTTGATTAGCATAAGAAAGGCAAGCCTCTGAAGAATAATTCTTCATGCAGTGAAAGGATGTCATCTGGGGGGAGGTGGGTGCTGAGGTGTACAAACACAGCAGTGATACGCCCGTGCTCTGTTCCTCCACCTCACAGACTTGGCTCCCCAGCACCACTGATACCCCCTCCCTCTGACTGGCGCTGTTGGCTCCCAGGCTTGGGGGAGCCAGGGCCATCCAGGAGGAGCAGGGGCCCAGTAAGGGAAGCAGGTGCTGCAAATGGGCAAAAGGTGCCTACTGCCTCATCTGCCACACTTGCTCAAGACATTGCTGGAACAAGGTGCCAGCATTTATTAATACAAATAACTTTTGGAGAAAGGAGCACATAGGTTATGCTTCTCTCACTTCTGACCCACTAAACATCAACCCAATACAAAAATGAAGAAATATACACCCTATGTATTTGTGTATGCATAAATAAATGTCAAGAAACATATAACTATTTTCTGTGCTAAAATTCTGAGTTTTGCAAATATAATTACAATAACCAAATCATTTAGAATCTCTAAGAAACACCTAGAGCTTTTATCCGTGATAGTGACCTGTATATTGTTACTTCTGAAGTCAAATTTTACAATTAGCTTGTCAATGTGTTATACCAAATTATTATAACATAACAGTGCTTTTAGAGAAACAGCGCTAAAAAAATTGCAAAATGGGTAAGTTAGGAAAGGACCATAGTCAGTCATCTGGTCCAACCTCCCCACTCAAGCAGGGTCATCCTAGAGCATGTGGCACAGGATTGTATCCAGATGGTTTCTGAGTATCTCAAGTGAGGGAGACTCTGCAATCTCTCTGGGCAAGAGACTGTTCCACTGCACAGTCACCCACACAGTAAAGAAGTTCTTTCTCATGTTCAAGTGAAACTTCCTGAGCATCAATCTATGCCCCTTGGCTCTTGTCCTATTGCTTGGCACCACCACGAAGAGCCTGGCTCCATCTTCTTGGCATCCTCCCTTCAGATACTTGTAGACATTGAGTAGGTCTCCTCTCAGTCATCTCTTCTCAAGGACTGAACGGGCCCAGCTCTCTGTCTTTCCTCATAAGAGAGATGCTGCAGCCCTTTAATCACCTTTGTTGCCCTCCCCTGGATACACTCCAGGAGCTTCATGTCTCTCTTGTACTAGGGAATCCAGAAATGGACACAGTCCTCTAGATGCAGCTTCACCAGGGCCGAGGGGCAGGATCACCTCCCTTGATCTGCTGGTGTTGCTCTTCCTAATGCACTCCAGGATTCTATTTGCCTTCTTGGCCACAAGGACACACTGCTGGCTCATGGACAGCTTGCTGTTCACCAAGACCCCCAGGTCCTTCTGTACAGAGCTATTTTCCAGCAGGTCAGCCCCCAGCTTGTACTGGTGCATGGGGTTACTCCTTCTGAGATGCTGGGCTCTCCATTTGCTTGTATTGAATTTCAGAAAGTTCTTCTCTGCCCATCTCTCCAACCTGCCAAGGTTCTTCTGAAGGGCTGCATAGCCCTCTGGGGACTGGTCACTCTTTCCAGATTTGTAATAATAATGATAATAATAATAATTCAGAATGTGAGAATGTATCTGAGATTATATAATCAAGACCTAATCGCCTTCATTCCTAGCAAAGCTGTGTTATTGCAGAGAAATTAAAATGTGAGCCTCCACTTAGTTATCAGTCCACAAAAGCACAATGCATGTGGGCCCTCACCCTCGATGAAGCAATAGTTAACTAAAAATAGTCCCCAAAGCTGCAGAGAGCAATGCTGATAACAAGCAAAATGCAGAAAAAAAGGCACATTTTTGGAGACAGATGTGGGACTTTTTTTGGTAAAAATACAAAATAATTAAAACCAAAACAAACCCCACAATTTGAAACCTAATACACCCCACTGTTTCTATCTGTGATTAAATTATACAAAGAGGGGCTGGCCAGTTCATAAGATTTCAGTTGGAGATATATAAACAGATTAAAACATGTAAAAGGCTGCCTCAATCAGGAGAAGCAGCAGAAGCAAGGCGGCCTTTAGATGCTGTGAAGGAGTTTTAAGTTGCTTGGATGTATGTTCATACCCATATATATAGATACATGTGTGTATGTCCTACTGACAAACCTCACTGAAGTACCGTAAAGATTGCCTGCATGTTATAGAGTTTCCATCATCAGATGCTTTTAAGATTTTGCAAGTAAGACAGATGAAGATTTGATGCTTTCTAGGGACTGAATGATTGACCAGATGAGTGTTACTTTACACAGCTAAAAAACTTTTTCCATTTGTATGGTACATCTTTCCTTATTGCAGTGATGCAACAGATGACAAAGGAAACAACCCAGAATCAAAACCTAATACCAAGCATAAAAGAAAGAAGATATCCCAAGCAGTTTGAAATTCTCTACTCACTGCATCCATCAATCAGCAGAAACAGTTAATGACATAAAACTTTAGTTTAGATGGCAAGGGAAGCCCTAGCTTTATTTCTGGAGCAGCACAAGTGTGAGGAGGCAGGTTCTCAACTAACCTCTGTGCACAAAGGAAAGGCTGGGGGAAGGGAAAGAAGGAGTGGGAGTGAATCAACACAACAGTCATTCATAAAACTATCATAAGCAAATGGAAAAGTTAATATGGAAATTACTTAATGTCACTTGGATAATACATGATCAAGTGAGAGGCTGCTGCTTCCGAGCAAGCGCATGAATGATTAAAACCCTAGAAACACATTCAGACAAAAGCTCTTTTATACAGTGAACATGAAGAAAAAGTACATGGAGAAAAATTCTTTGTAAGACCTTTAATTCCCATCTCCAAACTCACAGCACTATTTTAAATGGGAATATTGTTTTTGATAATTTAAGCATCACATAATACACAGAAAAGAAAGCATCACAAAAAATTACCATGACTTTATCATTTGGGTGTGTCTAATGATTGACTGAAAAGGGTTCCCAGTAGATTAGCACTAAAGTCTGACATATCCCAGGCAATACCAAAAGCTTGTCCATGATTTTTTTTTTATAAGACTACATTCTTCACTTGACTAATAAAAACAGTTTCTTCAGTGTACTGTCAGCAGAGCCAGAGTCTCTTCACAATGAAAAAAGGAAAATGCCAGAGGATTTTATTTTTTCCTTTAGTAGGGTTTGAAACTGATATAAAAAACCCCAATAAACAAACCACTTTTAAATGAGTAAAAACATACTACGCTGGAGAATTGGAAGGCAATAAACTTTAGCTCCTATTGCAATTACCACTGCAAACTATACACATAAAAACTGTCTATTCCATGAAACAAAGTACCAAGATGCACCTTGGAGCATTATTGCTAAATAGAACCTTAGTATGAGCTTTGTTGAAAGACTTTTTTTTTGGTTCAAACAGAATCTCTACAACTTTTACCATACATTACAGATTTAGTCTTCTCTGGTGTAATACAGAGACCCATAGTTTATAACTGCGCAATTCTCTAACAGAGTAAAGGCTAATACAAAAACGCTGTTTTGATGGGCTGTGCAAATAAATAGCAGTACAGCTATGTTTAGTATGGCCATGGTGCATGAAAACCTGCTCCCAGAACAGCTGGAATGAAGCATTTTTCATTTATACTTTCTAATCACATTCAGCATCTAGAATGAACATCTGATGTTTGTTAATTGCTTTGAGTATCTTATTTCATATTTCAAAACCCTGTAACATAAAACTGACATTATTGACACCGTTCACATCCATAGAATTCATTTTTTCAAAGTGAAATTTTTATTACTCCTTGCTTTGTACAGGAAAAATATACCTTAGAATAGGATACAAGTATGATTTTAAAATACGCTCAGTAACAAGTTTTCATCTTTTCTAAAAAATAAAAAGGCAAACCCTATGGGTAAAATTTGCCCTATTTCTCATGCATAAAACCTAACAGGCAAGAGAAGCAGTGTGATTCCTCTATGCAGGAAGGGAGGCTTAGTCTCCCAGGGCTCCTGCAGATCAACGTCTACAATGATTTGGGGGTAAACTCAGGTCTGGATCACCAGATCTCAATAGGGATGCTGAAAGGATAAATTCATCTATGTGTCTGAGGTCTCAGATGTAAATGTGAGAAAATAATTACCTTAAGAGGTGAATTGCAGAAGCCTGAGTCCTGGTGGGAATAGCTGGGGCATTCTCTTTTGTTAACCAGGCAGGCAAGCTTAACACCTCCAAAGGAAAAATTTGATTTCTAAGTTCTTTCAAGAATACAAATATTATGCATGTAAATCAAACACTGTTTATTTTAACATCTGCGGACAACAGCTGCAGAAACTAGACCTGATCTCCCTCAGAGGAAGTTATGCATTTGTGTTTGCAACTAAGTACAGAATTGTTTTACTTCTACTCTCCTCACCAGAAATTACTGCAGTGAGTATTGATCATACTCACTTCATAATTTTTTTTTTAGTGTACCTTGGATAAATATACTTTCCTTAAATTCATCTGAACAGGGCAAGTTTTATACATCATAGTTCCATTAGTCAAGAACTTAACTCTCCTCTTATTAAAATAATGGTTTGGCTTGTTTTTTTCCCTAACATTTTCAGAAATAATGAAGTTTAGAATAACCTAATTCCTAGATTAATTGTTAATGTATTTTAAAAATTTTTAAAGTATATGTGCAACATGCAGCACCTTCTGACTATTTAAGTAAGGCAGAAAACTGTCGTTAGAGGCTGATTTTTATAGTCACTTTCTTCATATAGTTACTTTCTTCATTCCTTGTGATCAATTTCTTTTGACAAACTGGTGAATCATCACCAGTAAGCTACAGCCTTGGCTACTCCAAAATATAATGCTCAAGGACACTGCAGAGCTGTTAACCAGCACTTCCCCTCGCTCTCCTGCTCTTAATGTGCTTAATGAAATACATATCTTTTTGCCTGTGCATTTATGACCTCTTCCGTTCCATTTGTCTGCTAAGCATCATCATTTGTCCCGTGACTTTTTCTTAGAATGAGCTAACCATTTTGTATCAGTTTGGACTGATTTGAAAATAACCTCTACTGCTTAAATGGTGATGAAATTACCTCTACAAAACTTGTCCAACCATGTCATTTTAACATCTACTACAAAGTTAGCCAGGGCTTGTCTACATGACAAAGTTGTATTAGCAAAGTGTGAATTTGAGGTTCTGTAGCACATCTATGCAAGGGTTTTTTTGTGAACATTTATTTGCATTTTATGATTTTCTATATGGCCTGAAAAGAGATTTACTATGTAAAACTGGAGGTATGCCTAAGAAGGTGTGTAACAACACTTAATTCTATTACTGACCTGACTTATTAAGTCATATACATAATACTAGGGTAATAAGCTTAAAATATATTCTGCTTTTCTTTACAAATACTCTCTACTTTGCATTTTGTTTCCAAGAAATATTTTTATCAACCTACCTGGAAACTCAAAACACTAAAAAAGATTACAAAGACATGGCACTCATGGATTTTCTTCCATCTTGCAATGCCTGTCTTGTTGCCATCTTAGGTGGTGCCTGAACTGGTTGCCATCTCTTATAAATCATACTTTCTCCATATCTACATATTTTTACAAAATGATGAAAATGTTTCTTCACTGAGCAAAACTTTTTATCTAATTATTGTGTTCTTCACTGGATTTCCTGATTTTGCTGCCAATATGCTGTGGGCCATGGCTGTCCAGTGTCTGCTGACATTCCCCCCTTTGAGTAAAGTATTGCAATTACCATCAACTCAGAGAACATCAGAATCAGATACCAAGTTCAGAGAACAATCTATTTTTTCAATGAAAGTATTTCTCCAACAGATCAAAATTTTCTATTTCCAAGAAACAAACTTGAAAAGAAAGAAACAATCACTGAAGATGGTTGTACTTCTATTTTTTCTTAATATACTACGATATTATCTGAAACAGATATGAATATTATTAATAACAAAATTATGTTCTTTTTTGCCTTTTTAATATTAAAAGGCTCTCACTTGGCAATTTGCAGTGTGGATACCACACTGCATTTCCACTGCATACCACATCTAATCTTCTAGTTTAGAAAGATAATAACGATGCAGCAGTAGACAGATCATTCATTAAGGATCATTCATGACACATTTTTAAGGTATCCTTTAGAGCAACTAATTAAAACTATTCAAGGATCAAACTAAAATAAAAACAGCAAGTGCATCCATTTTTTAATATGTGATCTGTTTTTCCTAGAACTTCTTGCTATAGCATCCACTGAAAATTTCTACTTCATCCTGAAGACAAATGATCAGTATGCAGTCACATCTGCCTCCCAAAGTGCAGAAATCTCTCTCTAAAGAAAGAACTTTTTTGGGCTTAATTCTTTAAACTTATCCAACTCTAGCAAACAACTTAAGCATGTTAATAAACTTAAGCACCCGTCTCCAAGTGATTTCATACCTAAAATGTGAGGTGAGGGGGCAGCTAGGCATTTAAGGCTGCCTTACTGGGCTGTGGCCAGGCAGCTTATTTCTGTACAATTTGAAGGATCTGTGGTCTGCTTGGAAATCTGCTTTTTACATATTTACTTGGAGAAGTTTATCAGCCATATTACTCAATTGTGATATTTGAAGCACCTTGGAAAAAAAACCCAAACAAAAAATCCCCACAGCATAATATTACACTACCTAGAGACACCAAGCTATTCCAGTCTGTCCTAGTAAGTCTTCCTTTGGAAAGCATATGATGCATATTAAAAATCTTTGCAAAGCCTTTACTATAATAATCTTGCAGAAATGAGCCTTGATTACTCAAACTAGTGCATTTCACCCTTCAGAGAACCCTTCCACAAACACTGTGTTTTTACATACCATCTCTAGGCAGCAGTGAAGCACTTCTGCCCTATTTAGCACTATTTTTTTAAATTATCTTGAACTAAAAAAAAACCACAACAACAAAACGAACAAACAAACAACAACCAAAAAACACACACAAAAAAAACAAAAGCAAAAACCAAAACCAAAAACTAAATATTCTTTTCTTTGTGGCAACATATATCTAGTCCTATCAATTTTACATCTCAGGAGTAGATGAATGCAAGTTATTCAGACTCTTGAGTAGTGGATATAAAACATCATGAGTAAAATTTCATCAAGTGACATAAAGCGTTTAATATCTTGGCAACCAAAGCCAGTTCAGAGTAATTCAGGAAAAAATTCTTGTCATTACTTGATGGCCTATGGTCTGAAGTGAACCATAAATAGTTAGAGAATCGAATTGTTAAACACTTTGCATTAAAAAGGTTGCTCATATGAAATAGATTGATCTTATAAAAATAGCTTTTAGCCAAATTCTTCTTATTTCACCAAGTCATATTCTAAGTCTTTATAAAAGGTAGTCCGTACTCCAGGAAAGTATATTCTGTATATCCTGTATGGCTTCTGAGTTATTTCAGCTGACAACCGTGTCTTAAAATCCTTTTCCTTTGAACAAGATTTTCAATAAAATTTACCTAATTCAGCTGTAGTGTTCTCCACGGGCAAGAGTCCCATCAACATTTACTTTCTAGCTTTCATTTTATGAGAAATCACACATTATATAAAATTTATACAAGCAAATTCAGTAAATTACATCCCCCTGTTTGACACTGAAACACTATAGGACATGAATACTTGGAACCTCCAAACCTATTGCTTGAAAAAAACACACCCTTTCACAGCAGTCTGATTTGAGCTTAATTGCCTTTTGTCCATCTACAGTAATCATGCACTTTGTGTTATTAGCAACCTTTATCCAGGGAGATCTTACTAAAACAACAGCAATGAATGTTAAAATCCTCTGTGGGTACAGATACATTACAATGTATGTGAGACAATGTAGTGAAGTGGTATGTATATGCAAACATTATCAAACAATTCCAGCCCTACCAAAATAAGTGTGATCCTACTGGAAAGGATTTTGTACTGAAGACTTTTAAAGGAACTGTGCTGTAATTCAGACTGAATGAACTACACTGGGGGCCAGGACTGTGTAGCAGTTTTATATATATAGTTGCTGCTCAGAGAAAAAAGGCAGAGAGACCAGTGTATAAGCACCAAATGATAGACGTTAAAACCACAATCATACAACCAGATGGGAGGAAGAAAGCCAAAAATGCAGGGAAGTGCAGGAGAACTTTTCATAAATCAGATGTTTAATGACAATTTCATGACTAATAAATGTTTTGTGCTGCTGTGGTTTTGTTGTTTGTGGGGGTTTTTTGTTTGTTTGTTTTTTGGTGTTTGGTGAGGTTTTTTTTATGTAGATCATTAGCTAAGCATTAAATTGAATGGAGTTGCGACAATTCATACTAGCTATGTGACCACCCAATATCAAGACAGTAATAACAGGACAGCACCAGATCAGACAATCTTTCCTTTAAGATGTACCAATTCCAACAGCTGAGGTCAGGACCTGTCAGACACATGATCTGTTAGTGAGCCTGGGCTCATTTCTGAATTATCATTGTGCTGATGATGGCTTGTGACACAAAGAATAATCCTGATCAGCGTAGCCAATGCTGAACACAATTATTTTAAAAAAAGATTAATCTAGAAGTTTTCCCAGGTTATATATATATATATATATATATACATACACACACCGGGATATATATATATATATATATATATATGCCTCTCTTATTCACACTTAACTCAGAAAGTGAAGACTTCTCTCTCTGGTATATTTGTGGGTGAGCTCAGAGCACCTTGCTAAAAAATACTAGTTAAGATGATGACTGCATTTTACATACTGTATACACAACTGCAATTGGAAACACATTGATTCATCTGCATAAAATGTTATCTACCAATTGTTTAACTTTGGGTAGCTAGAAATTGATTTGATTTAGAGAGAAATACATAGGAAGACAATTTCTTTTGGCTTTATTTCTTTCTCGTTTTTCCTTCGTCACATGAGTTCTGAAGCCTTTTAACCTTTTCTTTCACAACAGATTCCTCTCCTTTTTAAAAAGCAAGCAAGTTCTTGCCCCTGTGGAATTACACTGTATTTCAGAATGGCTAACGGCAATGATACAGTGCTTAGGCTACTCGTACAACATTATTCTAGTCAGCCAGCCAGGTTCCCAAGATCTAAAGTATGACTCCTTTTCAAGCTTTTCTAACACTAGGCATCTTCTCAGAAAAAGTCTGAGAAAGATGACTGTTCTGTTTTGAATCATCTTCATTGTTCAAGGCTTTTAGGCACTGACAAGTTGGCACCTTGGAGCTGATTTCCTCAGTTGTTCTGTGTGTGTGCCTGTGTGTGTGTCTGTGTGGTAGCAGACAAATCAATGTTTCTGTCTAGTTGGCTATTTAGGTTTTTTGATATGCCATCTGTGTCCTGATAAACTGAACTCATATGTTTTACACATGGAAACAGCACATAAGCCAGTTTAAGGAGATGAATAATACCCAGATTCAAGCTCTTCTTAATGATGTAAATGGAAATGTTGTAGACACAAAAGAAAGGCCCCATAACAGGGCAATGTTCTAAAAAAACCCCAAACCAAAACCAAACCAAACAAAACAACAACAAAGCACACACACACACACAAATGAAATCAAAAACAAAAACAACACCCCTCCCAAACCAACCAAGCAAACAAAAAAAGCCACAACCAACCCCTCTCCCCAACAAACAAATAAAACCCCACAACCTCTCACATTATCACATCAACTGCCAAAATTACTATCCAGTTTGGTAATCATATGGTACGCCCATTCCCACATTCTTTGAAAATCCCTGTGCAACAACCGTGGAAAACCACCTAAGAGGAAGAAATACAGCTAGGAGAAGGTAAATTATCATAATGTGGTAAGAAACCACTTGAGCTTCAAGTACCAGCTCCATGTGTTCTCTGAGGGATCTCTACATTTAATGGAAATATAACACATCCTGAAACGACTCAGTACTACAGATTTTGGTTGGATTAAAATGCATCACTTTGCCACGAAAAGATTTTTTTACACACTATAAGTTATGAGCATAGCAGAGGATACAGACGTTAGACTGGATAGTATGATTTTACAGAACACTATGCTGCTAGATCCTGGCACTTCAAAAGGATTGATTTTTTTTTTTTTTTCAAGTCTCCTGTTTAGCTGGAGGGCATGCAGATATATTTTGCTAGCAAAAGGGTTAATAGATTCAACCTTTTGAAAAATGTACTTCTTTACACACATATAATATGATGGATAGTTAACTGCATGCACATTGGTAAACAGAGGTGAAAAACAAATTAATTGGAAGGTATAGAGTTTATTGTTTGTTCTCTGTTTGATAGATGGATCTCATTATTTTCATTGGACAGACAAAGCCATAACAGTTTCCAGAGAAAGGAGAAGTGGCAGCTCCAGGAAACTGCTTACAGATGGACACCCAGCAGGCTAAAAATATTACTTCTGTCCACCTCATCAATAAACTGCCTCTATGCAGAATGGCAATTATTCTTTTCCTGCTTGTGTTGCCCTTTGTGAGGCCTGAGGACTGTTATTGATAACTGGGTATGGAGTGCAAAATATATACAGTAACTCAAACTCATTTACTATGGTAAATCCATACTGGCTAGCAATGATGCCTTTTATGCCATTATTTAAAGTGGCAGTGTGCACTCATCAATGTCCAAAAGGATTAAGTTGATCCTGTGTTTTGCTACTAGCCTATTAATGATTAATGATACACAGTTATTATTTGCCTATTTTAGACGTAGCACATTCTGAGCTGAAATAAAAAAAAAAAACAACCTCTGTGTTATGGCTTTAATAGATAAAAATTGGGCAAGCAGCTTGGTAAGGATGCTTCTGATCTTTCTTTCATCCCAGTGCACACCCAGGGACAGATCCCAACTGTTACAGTGCATAACCTGGAGAAGACAGGTTCCCCTGGGTGAAGGTGAGGGGACTACAAATGTGCTTTGCTGGGGTGTCAGCAGTGCTGTCAGCCAGCCCTGACCATGGGGTGGAACAAGCCTCACATAATGAAACAAGCCAGGAGACCCTTGGAGCCAAAGCTGTCTCAGAAAGTGACCACAAATGTCTTCTGTATGAATTGCTGATATGCACAAATGGCTTATTTTTACATTTACAGTCCTCTGCCTTTTCACCCAAATACACTTGCTGAACGCACAGCAAACTGAACTTATTCTACATGAAGAAGTATGATCAGTGTTCTTTGTAAGAATCCATATGGATCTGCTGACTACACAGTTAAACTTCATATGAAAGAGACTATTTAAGGTTTTCGATATTTAAATGTCAATGTCTGTGTGGCACATACATCTGTAAATGGATGTAAACGTAAAATAAAGGCACATTGTTTAAATATACCACAGTCACACAAAGGGAAATACTGTAAGAGCTGGAATGTGCCTGACAATAGGTGCATGACAATAGGTGATTTCTGCCCATAAAGTAGGTGAGATGGACACTTGACCTTATTCATCCTAAAGGATTTTTTCCTTTTTCAGCAAGCGAGCTAGGTGACAGGAAATGTGAATTTGATCCATAACAAAACTATTACTTCAGGAGATCCAAGGTGAACTGCCCTTCTGAAATTAAGAAAGTTAATTAGAAAAAATGGAAATGCAGAGCTTAAGGCAGATGTAGAAGGCTACACTTAGAAACCACTAAACCCAGTGGAAGTACTGTCATGTACTCAAGTACAGTCAAATATTAGCTTGCTTTTTCAGAGAGAATACCCCTACAGACACAGAGTTACACCTGTTTTGCTATTACTAGTGATATCTACACCTTACAAAGATTCTTTCAGCTGTGCAGTTTATAAAAATTTGCAAGTGGAATCAAATATTCTGTATCACACGATTTAAAACAATCCATGAAATTATCTGTTCATATTTCTGATCACAGAAGCCCTGTTGCTTCATACAGAACACTCAGTCAGGGGTCCTACACCTTCACTAGATTAGTCATACTAAATTTATTTATCTATGTTAGTACCTGAGAAGCCCACCTCAGGAGCTGTTTTGTATATGCACACAAACCTGACTTTCCTAAGAATTAGTAAATTCACAAATACATACCCACTACTACGGAATCATTAAACACGTATTAACAAAAAGCTCAACCCCCACCAAAACCCTAAAAGTGTGCATGTTTCCCAGCTTTTACCAGAACTTGTTTTGGACTCAGAGCTCTGCAGGGCCTGGAAAGTAAGGATGCTGGTTCACTTATTAAAACTTTATAGCTGGTCTTCATTCAAAAGTATTTTTAATGCCCAGAGTGAGATTCAATACACAGTGAAGTTTCATGTCTAATTTCTATTGAAGAACCATAAGATACTAATTTCTAGTAAAAAAAATAAACCTATAATTTTTAGAGGACTTTAGATTTGTTTGTTTGTGGTTTTGGTGGGGTGTTTTTTGTTTGTCACTGTTTTATTTTTAAGGACACAAAGGCTGCCTAATAGGCGTCATCTGTTTTCCTTTACTACTGTCTGGGCTATCATCAAACACGCAAAAGGAGGATAAGATCAGTAAAACCTAAAGTTACTGCAAAATTTACTACCCTTGTATAATAACTAGAAGATAAATTTTGAGTCTCTCTCTTTTAGAACTACTGTTACATCACTATGTCCATCTTGCAGTAATTCACATTACCATGGTTCAGTGTTGCATTATTTTACCAAAATATTGTTTTATCAAGATTTCACAGTCTTACTCTCTTAAGTAAGAGGAAAAAACAAGTAGATTCTTAAGAGTTTGCACTCTCCATAAATGAAACATCACAGTGCTTTAAACTGAATATTTCTCTTGTCCATGCACTTATGCTCTGCTAAGTTTTATGACATGACTCGTCTCACAAGTAAAATCAGGTTACTGGTCTTAGCATTCTTACTGTTCTCCTCACACGGTTATCTCTGTTATGACCTAGATGAATTACTTTTGCTTCCTATCTTTCATGTGTTAGCAAATATCGTTGTTTAATTTTATTCGCAGTCCCAGAAGCTTCTATTATTAATTCAAGCCTAAAAAAAGCAAGTAATTTACCTATAAGCAGAGACTTTTCCCAGCAAGTTTACGAGCATACATATAAATTAGAATTATTATTTTGACCATGCAATAAAGTTTCCTTAGAGTTCTCTAATCACTTTTAGAATTACATTGTAATAAAAATTTATTAGTCTTATAGTGGGTTACATACTACAAAAGCAGCCTTTCTAATGTAACTAAGATATCAGGGCAGGAGGGAGAGGAGAAATAACCTTTCAGCATTTCTAAATAAGATAGATAATGCATGAGTGGCCAAAATGTGTCTTAAACAAAGTTATTTTCTTAAATTTACAAAATGATTCTTCAATTTATTTGTGTCCTGGTTCCAGCCAGGACAGGGTTAATTTTCACAGTAGTCAGGAGGGGGCATGGACAGGAAAATATTCTACACCACTTCACATCATGGGGAAGGGGAGAAGGGGGTCCTTCCAGTCAAGTGAGCATGGCAGAGGGAGCTGCTGGATATTGTTGATTGTCCTGGGGGTTCCATGTGAACTTCTCTTGTACCCTCTGTCATTAGTATTGTTGCTGTTACTGTTCATCTTTTAATCCCACTGCTGTTTCCAGTAAATTGTTCTTAAACCATAATCTTTACCTTTTGTGCCTTCGATTGTCTTCTTCATCCTACTTCAGGGGTAGGGAGAAGGGAAAACAGGAGAGCAAGCAGTGTGTAGTTTGGAGAGTGTTACGAAGTACCATATGACCTCTACTTGTAGGTCACCACCCATAAACAAAACAGGCACGAACTCCAAAGCACAAATAAGCTGCTATACTTTAACAGATTCATCCTTCTATTTTTTTCTATTAATTCATCACTAGATGATGCTTATTTATTAATGTGAATAAGAAAAAAAAATTAATCGTTATTTAATCTTTAAAAAGAAAAACTGATGTCTAACAAGCAGTGGGCAAAGTGGAAAAAATACCCAAACTCAATTCAGTTTCAAACGGGCTTTTCTATTCTCATGCTCCCTTCACGTATCCCCAACAGTTCTTCCAACATGACACAACAAAATAGTTAGGTGTAGCTGACCGTTGGAACATTTTAATCTCTTTTCTTAGAAATGGATGTTTTCTCAGTAAAGTACGTTAAGATGCATTTTTTCTAAACACAAAAGTTTTGCCTTGCTGTGGGACTCCATCTTTAGCAGAAAATTTTTAATAGATAAGGAACAGCCAGTAATTGTAGTTTAAGATTTTGTACCAAAAATTTTGTTACCAATAAAAGCTAGATGCTGCTTCCACAATGTAATACTGATGAAAGATTGTGTAGCTATTGAAATCCATTAAAGTCATCCTGTTGTCTTGAATGAGATTTGGCTAAGACTCAAAACTCCACAAAAACCAACCAAACAAACAATAAAATAACATCTCAGAAAACCCATTCATTACTTATACAAATAAAAGTATTAAATATCTGAGGAAGTAACAACAATATTATTCCATGTTCTGTGCATCTAGATATCTATAGAAAGGAAAGCACTCACTGGCTAAATCTTGTCTTCTTTTGCATTTGCATATGTAAATACATAGGCACACACTGGATTTTCATGGCAATACTAATATGTTTTATATATTACTTACATATTGGGTGGGGATAAGTAGGCAAAAAGAGGAAGGATTTAGTGTAGTAACCCTGATCTTGGTCTAGCTATTTTGAAAACTGAATTCTATCAATTCTTATTTTTTTAAAAGTGAGTTAAATGTAATTTAAAAAGAATCAGCTAAAACGCTATAATCACTACTTCCATAAAAGAACCATTTAGCCTCATTTTTAAGCCTTTGAATGAGACAAAAGTTACTAGGTTACCATCCCTGTTTTCTATCAGTAAAGAATTAAGCTCTTGTGCCTGAGGTTTCCAGCAGTTGTTCAGACAACAATATCTATGATAAGAAAAAGTAGAAAGTGATTCATTTCATAAGTGTCCAAATGAACACAATGCAAAGAATGAATTTTGTTGCCAATATTATTTAAACTTTCTGACAAGATGGCAATAAACCATTAGCACTGTAGTATGTTTCCAATGAGTCCTTATCTCATTGCACCATCACAAACCAAGTCCAGCTTCCTGTTGAACAAAGCAAAACCACAGGCCAGTGCCATGCCATTACTGTGTGTGCCTGTGGATTCTGGCCCTAAGGTCTAAAAGAGCATTTTCATTTTGTATGGCATGGCAAAGCAAGTGTGTTATACTTTTTAACACCACTCTGTCATTATTTAGTTCATTATCGGTATAAGAAGCTTCCTGAAGGGGCAAGTATACAGGAAAAGGCAGATAAAGTGGAAAACCACATCCTACAGAGGTGTTCTCAGATATCCTGGGGCTGTCCCTCTGAGATGCTAAAGAGGTTGGCTGTATGCACTGGAGCCAAATTGAAAGCCAACTGAAGATTTTCTAAAGACAGAAGAATGTAAATATGAATGTCATGCCCTAGGGGAAAAAGAAAAGAAACAAAAAACCAAAAAGGACAACAAAAACCCCCACCCTCAACTATTGGCGTTTAAAAGCAAATAAAACTGCTCAGTAGGATATATCCTCAGTTTCTGAAGGTTGCTGAGCTCTCTCAGAACTTCCAAGAGAAAAGGAAAAAAAACAAAACAAAACAAAATACATAAAGCACCAGAAATTAAGTCACTTAAGTCCAATGTAAAAATCCTTTTTCTTCTGGAGGTCAAACAGTTTTCTCAAAGGCTTTAACAAATACACTATAGTGTTCTCTATACAAGAAAGTGAGGAAAAACCCCAAAGTGGAAAAGACCCAACAAATTAAGATACAGGTCACAGTCCAAAAATTTCCTACTATTGGCATAGACGTGTATTGCAGCTAAGGAATTCTAGTAGATAAAAACTTTCAAAGTTTGACAGACGGAAGGAACATGTCACTGTCATAGGTGTCTGAATTGAAAATTACCAGAGCACAATATTATTCACTTATTTATCCTCTAACAAAGTAAAACAAATGGTGGCAAAGATCCTGATCCCTTCAACCCTCCAAATTAGTTCCAGGAAGAGCAGCAGTCATTCAGTGAGTGCCAAGAATCAAACAATACATGGACTGCAAACTGGAATGTCTACTGACGGCACGAAAATAGCTGCAAGAATAGCAGCATAGCATGTTATCAATATGATGTAATATGTAATTTGAAAGGATTATAAAATGAAGAAACAGCCTCCTCAACTACCCATATTAATGATAAATGGCCATTTTGCTATAATGCCACTTCCTTGTATAAAACTGAAATAAGTGAATATTGTCGCTTTGCTAATTAATCATAAGAAAAAGATATTAAACGTGCCAAGCTTGAATATTTTACTATGCTAGGCAGACAAAAATTAATTACTGAAGATGATATAAATATGTAATTATTGAGTTTAATCTATAAATATGGAAATTGTAACTCATAAAACTGGTAAAATTCCTATTTCTCTATTTTGTCTAAGCAGTATGAAACAGAAATAAAAGTATTTCCAGCAGTTTTACAAGCACAAAAAAAGCTCTTGGGAGCCTTTTCTGCAGTAAGCACACACAGATCAAGGCACCAGTGGTCTCTCTAATCCAAATATTTGCCAGGCACCATTGCTTTACCTTGAAATCTTCCAGCTGTTGATGACTCAGCTTTTGAGCTATGAACTAATAGCACCATTCCCTTTTTCAGTATTAGAAAAGTGTTACTGTCCATTCTTTAAAAATTTTGTTGAATTCTAAGCACTTTTAACTCTTTATTAAATGCTGGTACAGAAAGCATTTATTTCTGTTGTTACCTCTCTTCATCTGTGCAACTTCTTGGTCTTTGCCACACAAAATTCAGATGTAGTATTTCATCTTTGTGCTTTGTGCAAAGCATTTTTGTGCTAATTACATGATTTTCAGGCAGACCTTGAAAGACCTCCAACCATCAATTTGTACTTTACAGTCTCTTTGTGTTGCTGCAAATGTCTAGACTGAAAAAAATGTGAAAATTCTTCCAGAAGCATCATCCAGCAAGGTCTAATAATGTATATAAAATCATTTTTTCAATTACTAAGTGAAGATTTTTTTTTTTAAGGATTGTTTTTTTCTATTAACAATTATTCTTGAGTAGTAAGTTTCAGTTGACACAAGAAAAACATTTTTGCAAAGAGATAAAAACACTATTGATCAACAATAACCCACTTTACCTTTTTTGACAGAAAATATCACTGGTTTTGGATGTACATCCCAATCAGTCAAAACCACCAAGAGGTTCAGAGAGAGGCTCAGAAACACTAGCAATTGACACAAGAGCACTAATACTTGATGGCATACAAGTGAAACATATTAATGGTATTAAGTTACCTAAAGACCTCTGCAAGAGGTTCATGACCTTTAGTAGGTGTTTATCTGCTTTTGAAAAATACTAATTCTTATGAGATACTGACTTCTGCTCTTTCTAATGGGCTGCAGTCCTTAGTAACAGAGATTAAGTTTTAGAAACAAAATATGAAGGACACTGAAATCATACAAGTCATTGGTTTAAACAGAACAAAAGCATTTTACTGCTTACTCCTACTGGAGGCAAGCTGAACTATCAAATTATATTGTGGGGGTATTAAAATAACTCTTTCTTATTGTTACATGGTAACACTAGGTTACCCCCTGAGTTACACTAGGTGCTGAGGAATACCTCTGCAGAGCAGAGGAAAACTTGAGGGAGTAGACAATCACGGTGATTTCAGAAAAAACATCGGAAATTGGTGACTCCACTGTTCTCATAACCATATACAGGCTAACTCCTCTTTATTCCACATATTTTGTTGCAGAGGTCACCAGAGTTATGGGTTGGAATGAATGGTATGTGCTATATTTCAGTGATAGTACTACTTAGAAAAAGAATATTCTAATCTGATATTCATTTACCATAACGGGTCTCATTAAAATTCACTAATAAATCTATTTGCATTTTTCTTTGAATCCCTATTGTGTGCAAGGATTTTGTAGCTTCCTCTAACTATATATGATATTAAAGCAGTTCTTCAGCTGTGAAAGCTCTAGTGCCCCCAGTTTAAGTGATCACTAGAGAATAACAAATTGAAGCTTTTGACTAGATAGCAAGAGGGAAAACAATCAACCTACAGGGAAATAATACTTTAATACATGATAGGAAGAGAAAACAGATAATCACCTACAAGAAGAAACTGAGTAACTTCATCTGCAGTTTTGTAGCTTGATATTTTCAAGCTATCCATGAAATACCAGCAGATCAGTGTTCTCACTTCAATACTGTATTCTAGGGCAAGAATGAGACTTTGATAATTTGAATGCACTTTGATAGTGCATCAAATTAATTTAGTCCTGAAGAGCAAAATGGTTGTGTTTCTGAACCATAACGGGATGGCACAGAGAACACGTGAAGAAAAAAATGAAAGCTTTATTCCACTCCTTCAGAAGCCAATCTTTATAATGCTTTCATTAGCAGTTAAAAACCACTACTTTGAAATAGAGGAAAAAATGGATTTTATGATCCTGAATACTATAGGGTGTAGTTTTGCTTCCCCATTTTACTAACAGACAAACTAAGAGTTTGTTTTATTGGTGTTAGACTTGTAAAAGGTTTCTTTGTAAAAGAGCCAAAGAAAAATATAAGCAAAAGGAGCTGCAGGATTTTTTTTCTGTCTTCCAACCAGTGTAAAATGAAACTTGTTCATTTTACAATTTAAGAAAGAAAAGTGATAAAGTACACTTTTTTCTAGAAGAAGACAATTCTAGTAGTCCATGCAAGACAGTGAAATTTTTTCTCCTGTGAATGTGGGTAAAATAAGTTTGTTTATAACACAAACAAACAAAGAACGCAGATGAAGCTGTATCCAATAATGTACATATCACAATACATACCAAAGGAAATTTCTTTTATGCAAAATACTAGAGTACTACCTGGAATATGAATTTTACTCAAGACTCCTAACCCACAAGGAAATCCTTCAGGATCAGAGAAATCCAGACAAAGAAATGTTTTATTTTCCTATCCAAACACAAGCTATAACTTTACCTACACTTTGTCAATTTGGTGCATTTCATCTTCCAGATATAAACACTTCAGTTTTCTGAGCTGATAGAAGGAAATGTGCATTCCCATGAAGTCAGCAGACTCTCAGCAAAAGCAGGGATCTCCATTGTTGGATGGAGCAAACTGCTTCCTCCTGCTTGTTTCTCTCCAGCAAGTAAAAAGTGGGTCTAGACAACTAGGCGAGTGAAATAAGGCAAGCTGTTCTGAATTGTTAAGGCAGCATTACGAGCAAGGAATACAGCAGAATTATGCTGATAGCAAGCTCTACCACTTCAAGCACTGTAAAAGCAGGGAGCACACAAAGGGGTGAGAAAAGAGAAGTGACTTGGAGTAGTCAAAACAGTAATGCATTATTTTCTCTATTGCACATTTGAATGGTAAAGAGCAGCACTAAGAACATACTTTCCCCATGTATTTTTATCTATCCACCCTGAGAATATCAGACTGGTACAACACTTTATAAAAGAATAAGGAAGAGAAAAAATACTTTGATAATTTTTCTACCTGCAGTGATGACAGTTCAGGAAAACCTTATTTCAGATGCCATAAGGACATACCATGTAACTGTAACATGGTTTAATCTGAAATCCTGAAGACAGCTAATACTTTAAAGCCCTATCTTTGATATTTCCCTGGTCAAAGATTATTTCATGCCTTTTGATTCCAGGCTTCCCATCAGCTGTTATTCTTGCAAATTGTACCAGGAAATTTAGGCTATTGCAAGACTTGAGATTATACCTGTCTTCTCAGTAAATGTTCAGTAGCATGACTGCTCTTATTTAGCATAAAACTTCAAGAGGTCACTTGCCAAATAACAGATGCTTTAATATTTGGTTAATACTGATTTCTAGTCACTGATGGACATTTACTTACTCTCTACATGCCTAAGCACAGGTCAAATGAATGATCCTACAGTAAATCAGGTACCCTTAGTTCTACAATTCAGTAACTCAAAAACCTTTGCCTATTTTTGATGACCAGTACTAGCACACACACTAAGAACCAGGAAGCAAACAAATGAAGAGTGACCAATTATTCTATCAGAAAAAATCTTGAAATAAAACGATTCTTGTTGTAACAGTTGTTTTACCCCTCTTCCAGCAGGATGCTTTCCAGATGAGCAAATGCTCAGGAGAACAGGCAAGCCTTATGGACTAGCAATCATTCTAATGAGCTTGTCACAGAGAATTTTAAGAGTTTCAGATCCACAGACTCCACTTCACAGCTTACTACAGCCTAAGTGCTAATGCAGATTGGAAAGTCCTCCTGTTGACCACAGTCCTATCTCTCCAAAATCATAGACTGAATCTTACTTAAAGTCCCAGTCAAACACACCTTTTTCTCCTGCCTGTGATTTTCAACTTGCCTTTCCAGGTGGTTGGTTTATGATCCAAAACAAAGGGAAACTGCCTCAGCCATTGCAAGTACCCATTACTGGTCCTGAAGGGCATATGGCTGGCAAAGGAGTCAGACAAATAAAATGCTAAGCAGAAATGGTGACACCTGAACCATTTGAAATTTTGGCTCAACATACTCGGGAAACTACAGTGAAGTTCATAACACTATTAATTGCTCACAAACTGTCAAGATATCAAGAAGTCTTCATACATGGTTTTAATTAATGGTTAGAATAGGAAAAAAGGTGAGGGAGGGGAAGAATGATCAAAACTGATGGAGTTTCTCATGAATCAAAACAGAAACACATAGATCAAGGTGCTAAATTAAAACCTAAATTGTTTAAGGCTGCCCAGAGTGGTTGTGGATATCTCGTTCTCTGGAGATATTCAAAACTCTCCTGGCTGTGAAGGTGTGCAAGCTGCTCTATCGAGGTGAGCCTGCTTTAGCAGGAGGTTGGACTAGATGGTCTCCTGAGGTTAATTCCAACCCTAACAATTCTGTGATTCTTCAAGTTGTCTGAATTGAATCAAAAACATGACTGTGTTTTCAGCAGCCATTTGCAAATCCAGCTCAGCTATAAGCCACCAAAAATACTTAAAAAGGTTTCATCTTCCAACCTAAGCAGTTGGTGAAGTTATTCCTGTTGCCCTGACAACCTGTCAGCATTCATGACCCGGTGAAATTCCCAACTGAGTTGTTGATCAAACAATTAATAATTTAAATGTTTCTTTCTTTTGTGGGCTTGTGTTTGTCACTAATGATAGAGCAGCAAAAAGCTCTTCATCTAGTTCATAAATGAGATAACACCAGTTGTTAAATTAGCCAAATCCCTTCACATGTCTTTGCCTGGAACCAGGCCTGTTTACTCCATAGTAAAAACAAAGGACAAGAGCTCTGCTCTCATCAAGCCTATGCCTTGAACATGGAGTTATCATTATTACCTTCATCCTTTTTAAATGTTGTTTTATTTCAAACTAGGATGTGAAAATACTTAGTATGGAGGTATCAGCTAATTGCCACTGTTATCAGCCTTTTTCCAACATAGAAATGTCACTTCACTGACAAAAACCTTATTACACACAGCATAAGGCTTCACTTTTTTGTGTAATCTCTCTACTGAGCAGAGCAGATGAAATAACATATAAGGCTAGACAGCACTCTTAAACAAAACCTTGAGCAGGGAAGGCACTGTGGATGCAATCCTTCAAGGAATCTTTTCCTCCTTATTTTCCTTGTACTCTTAAGATACACCGGGTTCTTCTCTGTTCCTTTTTAACCACGCTTGGCAAAGATGAGATATTTGCCACAGTGATGCTTATTCCTGCACATCCAAACCCAAATACCAGTGCAGCTGTATGTGGGAGTCAAGGCTATGAAATAGTTGAAATAATGATGTCTTTGGCTCGTGAAAAAAAAAAAAAAAAATTACCCAATAGGACCAAATGTGTTTTACTGCAATATGAATAAGTGGCAATTTCCTGGGTGCTCTGAGTTCTGCAGCTTCTTCATAATTGAGTCCTTCATTAGCATTTTTTAAGCATCTCTTCTCGTTTTCATTGCTTCACTGAAAGAAAATTATGCTTCAGCCTTACTTTATCTCCAACATTATTACAAGTCAATATTCATCCCCCCACCCCTCTCCCTTCAAGAGTAGGATCCCCTGTTAGGAAAAAAAAGACATCCTCTGAAAGCCTGGTTTCTACAAAAAAATACATTCACAATTTCAAGAAAATGAAACCTGAAATTTCAGAGTGGCTATATTCTGGTACTATCAGGAAATTAAAATAGTACGGGAGTACAAAGACCAGAAAATTAAATTCTCTAAGAATGGTTCAGTGCTATCTAACTCCTCAGGCTGAAGGGAGTTTAAAGAGAAGTAAGGCTTAAAGTCTATATGTGTGTATATTTTAGTAAAAATTCTTTACCTCCCTCCAATGCAGGACCACAGCATATTCAGAAAGAATTGCTGCCATTTAAAGTTTTTCTTACTTGTTTACTAGAACCAATAGGGTCTTTTCTGACATTCAGTGCCTTAATTTCTTTTTCCATATCTCAAATATTTTTTTTGGATTTTTCAAAGATCTAACCATATACAAATATATATTGGCAACTTTACACATTGCAATTAGAAAAGGCATTGCAATTATGACCATAATATATATAAGTTTTTAAAAAACTGAATAATAAAAAAACCAAAGAAGTGCGTATTTTGGACTGAGTTGTTTTGGGATTTTTTGATTGTTTGTTTTTAACTGCAGTAACACTTTCTTTAAGAGCAGTAATTCTGGGGACCAATTTAAGAGCCTAAAAACATGCATCTAGTGCTTTAAAGCATCCTGCGTGTTCCCTAGTTGTTAATTCTGAAGTGTCTCCCATTGATCACAAAGCCTGCCTGCCCAGCCTCTGTTGATGTCTTAGATGATATGTTGTGTATTCCTCTGAAGCTCCTGTTTAGGCACCTGGGTTGCTCCTTTTCAGTTTAGGTTGCCTGTATAAAATAAGACAGGCAGCAAGGTCTGCCGCTCCATAAAGCTAAAAAGAGGTTTCAAGAGTCATTGATCAGCCTAAGAAATGTGAAGAGGTGGCCAAAATTGGTTTCAGTAATTTGGCACATTAGGAAAGTAGGGGATTTGTTCAGGAAGGCATTATACTGTGCGAGTGATGAATGGGGATCAACCTGCGTCACTGAACCAGAATACACAGCCCAAGTAGAAATGAAGTGCTGAAGCACCTCAGGTGGTGTGGTACCATTAGGAGAGGAGTTAATGAGAAAAATCACGATATGGAGAAACATCAGGAAAAATTAAAGTTGAAAAAATTATAAGAAATGAGGTCTGGCTATAGTCTATCAGAAATTGACTTTGAGCCTAAGGAAATGCACTTTATCTCCCAGGCAGGTGGCCCAGTCTGAGCTCTAGCAGGAAAACTCTTAAGTGCAGATAGGCTATTTTAAGAGCGTATGAAAAGGCAGAATAACCCCAGGAACAGCTTTAAGTTTTTTGTACTGACAGTGAACTATGAGATGCAATTTAATGAATCAGGATGGCATCATAAAAACCTACTTTTCTTTTAACATTCAATGTAGTGATAAAATTACATGAATTAAAGTGGAAGGAGCACACTGTATAATAAAAATAGGACAAGGTAGCAATTCTTGGAGGGATATTTTCTAAGTTGTTTACTCCAAGGAAAGTATGCTAATGTCTGTTTAATGCTGAAGTAAAAAAAAAAAAAGCAACCCACAAAACAACCAACCAAGCAACCTCAGAAAGGCTTACACCAGAAAATTCAGCTTTTTCAAAATATTTTTTCTTTTTTAAAAAGAAAAATATGTGTTTGACTGCTTTTATAGATCTTTTTTTCCAAGTTTATTCACTGTGAGCCTGATCCAGCATACATTGAAGTCACGGGGAATTGCGTAAGACACTTGCAGTCTGTGAAGAGTTGTCATGACAAGATGTTTCATAAGTAACAAAATCCACATATTTCAATACAGCATTTAAAGATAAACACAAAATCTCTGAATCTACCTTGACTTTTGAATCGGTGGTGGTGCTGTTTCTGGATACTTCAAAAACATATTTTCATATTTAATTTTAAAAAAATCGAGTTCATTATCTGCAACAGTAGGAAGAAAAAAAAATGATCCAAGAATGTTTCAGAAACAGCATATAACTCATATTTTTTTAACTGTTTGACCGCTATTACCATTGTAACTATTCATGTCTGCCAATTACTTACAGAATCTCTATTTGTCATGTTTTCTCCTCTAAGCAATACAACTTATGGCAGTTCACTATTTTACTTTTCTGCTATGATGTTCTGATTGGATGCTGGCTTCCTTCTGACTTATCTTTCAGATCTCGCTGCTGCCCCTGCTAGGTTGGGTCTCATACGTTATAAAGATTTATTTAGTCTTAAAAACATTACGGAATCTAAATGGACACTTCTGTATCCAGCCTTAACACACTCAGTGAAGCTTTGCTTCACACAGTCTTTCCATAATAAGGCTGAAGTTGCTTATACAACTCTCCTATAGCTATCTATATGCTTCATTCTCATGCCTACTCTTACTACGAACCATTTAGGAGATGTGTCTCAACTCCTACCTTAAGTCAATGAAGAAACTGTTCATTCACTGTCACTCTATTTTCCCCAGAAAATCTGATAAACTATTCAGAGATTACCCTGTTGTATAGCATATTGCCCAATATTTCCCTAAAAAAAAAAGAAGATAAATTACTGTGATAAATTATATCTGTTGTTTCCTTCCTTATTTCCAGCTTTCTAATGGACTGGATTTCAAAATCTACTATCCATAAATAGCAGGACAGTTGTGTCAATCTCACTATTTTGCCCCTAGGAAAGTTTGTGGAGTAGAAATTATTAAGCAAACCAATGGAAAATATTAGGAAATAAGAATTCATGTGTCTGCTTTTTTCTTCTGTTCCTTTTAAACCTCATAATGAATATCCTAACTTCTATCTATTGCGTAGATTTTTGTTTGGTTAGTAGGTTGTTTTTTTCTAGTGGTGGTTTTTATTTGTTTGGTTGTTTTTTGGGAGTTTTTGTGAGGGGCATGGTGGGTGTAGGGGTAGGAAGGCAGAGAAGTTGCTGCTACATTTCCTGTCATCATACTCTAACCTGGTGGCACTGTTTAGTTCATGTACATCTGCTTTTGTCAAAGTTCATTTAGTGTAAATGGGAAAAGTTCAGAAAGGATGGTAACCCTAGGATACAACAAATTGCTTCTCTAAGAATGTATAAAAAAGCCCCAAACCTCGCTGGACTCAGAGCCATATTATCACTTGTGTGCCTTGCACAATCTCCAAGGATGGTCAACAGCTTGTTCTTGAAAATAGACACAGAGATCCTTCATATTTACAGGAGAAATTTCTAGAACCTTCAAGTCCCTGAGATTAGCTCAGTTGGTTAGACCTTAGTGCTAATAACACCAAGGTCGTGGATTCAATCCCTGAATGGGCCATTCACCTAAGAGTTGGACTTGATGATCTTTGTAGGTTCCTTCCAAATCAGAATATTCTGTGAAATTTCTGTAATTTAAGTGAAACAATATTTACTACAGTCAAAGTCCGTGGCAAACGCTATAACCATGCTCCTGGCCCATCTTATCCAGTGCAAAATGGAGAAGCAGAATTGCTAAAAACAACAAAAAAAAACCCTTTGATATTTAATGCTATAATTTTATACCAGCAACACTTGTTTTTAGGATCTCTGAAAGCCATTTTAGAACGTTTTTTTGCAAGGAAGACAACAAAAATTAAAACCAAACCTCCTTATTCTTACTCAAAATCAAAGCTAAAAGGCCTACTTCAGACAGCTACTTGTGTTTTAAGGTTTCTGCATTGACTGCTCTTAGTTAACATCATAAAGCCAATATTTTGCCTATGCTATTTGAGTTTAACCCTAAACAGTTCCAGGAAGAAGGAGGAAAGGATATTTACTGCATAAGAGTCACACTAAGATAAAAATGAATTTTAAAGGGGTTAACCAGGAAAGGAATGATAAAAAAAACAAAAAAACAAAAAACCAAAAAAAAACGACAACAAACTAAACATAGCTTTAACACTAAATCACTTCATTGATTAGGTTTTTTATTATCAAAATCTATTTAAAATGAAATCTTATTGTATTTGCAAAAATTAAAGAGGATTTGAAGTCTGATGGATTTGAAGTGAATACGGTAGGAAACTCTAAGGTATCTCTATTTTGAGCTATGAAATACTAGCAACAGTTTTTGAAATGTGTGGTATATTGCTATGTTAATCAAGGTAAATTAAGCCTTGCATAGGAATTCCTTTTGGAAATAATAATTCAGTTTTAATTTCTATCTAAATTTTGAGGACATAATTGTTTGAAGACACAGCATCAGAACGTTTCGTTAAGAGATTAATTTAATCCATTCCTTTTTCTTTTTTAGGGAATATTTTAAAATAGTGTTAAATAACAGGCATAAGAAAAAGCAGTTCAAGCCAAGGAACAGGGATGCAAGATGAATGAAACTTACAAATAATGGTGCTGTCACATTTAACAATTTTACTGCTTACTAGAGGCATGGCCAGTTAGGCTAGAATTACTTAGTAGCATAGTCTCTGCAACCCAGTGCTATTTCCACTTGCAACTCAGCTGCTGGAGGAAAATGCAAGTCTTTTAATGAACTATGAAATCAGCCAGTAAAACACTTTAGCTTATGAGATAGGCTGACTAGTATCAAGGTGATATATCATACACGCAGGGTGCTGTTCAGTCTACTATGGTACAGTGAACTCAGTCTGCAAAACTACAGTATCTGCCTGCAGATACGTACCAATAAAACCTTTGCAAGGCAAATGAGAGTGTCTGAGGACAGCTTTAAGATATTTTATTGCTCTTAACTTCACAGAAAGCACAGCAAGTGGTTGAGAGAGGGAAGGGGTTTTCATTACTCCTCTTCATTGACTCCACACAAAATTTGGTTCCCAACATAAATCAGATCCTCCTTCTAACTACCAGCCATTGCCAGCTGAGACTTATAAGCAACATCTGGCTGGGCTTTCTAGCAGAAGCATCCATATTACTTAAAAATACAAAGAACATTCCTATTGCTTAAAAATACAACAAACAATCCTGAACACATTATTAATATTTTGATCAAGCATTTCTGTTATAGTCTCAGATAACTAAGTGATTACAATATACAAGCATTATAGGTTAAAAATACCCCAGTTGCCTTTTTTTTAATAACTACAGTCGGGATAACTGTACATTAATATAACCATCAATAAAATTATCCTCTGATACTAGACTGCAAGGAAGAGCTAGTGAACAGATTGGATCACCTAGCTTTTTCCTCGTACAGGAATTTTATCAGATAAAATACAAAGCAGTCAAAGGAAGTTGAATCCTTCAGTCCTTATAAACTCAAACTGCGTAAAAGATTCAGGGAAGAAATTCCTTCCTGAGCTAGTCACAGTAACAACAGGAATCCCAACAGAGTATGAAGCAAAGACAGAGAAGAGATGATAAAAATTAACAATAAACAGTATAAAATTGATAAATTACAGAAATTGCTTTCTTAAAAGGAAACATCACTTTAAGCAACATACATGTTTAAAGATAAGCATGCTCAGGAGTAGATAAGCATAGGAAAACTTAAAATTTGATATCAACAGGTACTTCAGGAGGGCTTCAGCTTCCTGGTGAAGCTTTTAGAGTTCTGCTAAGCTAAAGAAAGTAGGGTAAACAGCATCCCGGCCAGAATGTTTGGGTCAATGACTGGAGAGAATGGGAAAAAACAAACAAACAACAATAACAACAACAACAACAAAAATAAAACAAACAAAAAACCCCCAGATTATAGCCCTTTTATCAAAGGCTGCTGATGATGCCTTGACTACCCCATAGGTAACAACACTGTCAAATCATGCAACATTACCACAGGAAACAGCACAGTGTTACTACGTGTATTTTCTCTGTTGACCAACAGCTTAACCTTTCTCTATATCTCAGTTTTCTATCTTTAAAAGAAAGAAAACAGTACAGAAGAGAATCTATAACCTAAGAGAAAAATGCACGAACCTTGAGCATATTAGATTTACTTGGTTGGGGCCTGGACTGGCTGGAAAAACATGAGCAGAGATGGAAAACAAAACACAGAAACTTCTTTAAAGTTATGTCTTTCAATTTTAAATAGAGATACCTGGAGAATTAACACCACTAAAAACTAATTATAGTACCTACCTAAGAAATAGGCATCTACACACATGTTACAAACAAATAACACGATAGATGCTAAGTAGAGTCATAGCATCTGTAAACTAGCCTTAAACTTCAATTCTATTTCTGATGCAGCATATCAAAACAAGGTACTCCATACTTATAGTTTTGGGTTTTATCTGTTTTACAGATTCCTTTCGGAAGATTCTCTATCGATGTGATCAGAGATTGTTTGTTTGAAAAGGCCAACAACAGTGCTAGACTCAATCAACTGTTACTTCACTTGTACAGGCAAAGAGGAAATGCATTCAGAGGCAAGAAAATTACAGCAAACGCAAAATATTCTTCAGAAGTCACCCATTGAGAAGAGTAATACTACAAGTAGTCAAAGCAATTAAATTTTGCACCATCCGGTATTTGAATAATATAGAAAGTGTTTAAGGTTCATGACTATGAGCCCCAGGATCCCAGTAAGAAGTGTTACTACTAGAACTGTTAACTCTTGATCCCACCTTGGGCATCCACTTCCTTTCAAATATCTTGCTGTGCTACCAAAGAAAGGCCCCCAAATTAGGAAGAGTTTCCTAGGAGGAGAGAAAGCTTTCTAAAGCTAAACAAACATTTTTACAGAGAAAATATGTCATCATGATTAGCTAGCTATTGCAATGTAGCTATATGGATTAAGTACTTGGTTTGAGTGACAACTGAGCGTTCTTTGCAAACCAGACAACAGAAATTCTTTGATGCCTCATGAAATGAATAATTGCAACAACTGAAAAAAAAACCCAAACTTAAAGCATCAGTCCTCCCAAAGATTGTTACTTCTTTTGTTCAATTGAATAAGATTCTTGGGTCCTTGATTAAAAAACTTTGCACGTGACATTATGAAATTTCATTCAGCAGCTAACATCTATTTTGAGCATTAGAACAAAGGGATCAAAGAGATGAAGTGTACTTGTACTTTGAAATGTGGCCATAAAAGTGGTATCATTGTGGTCTATGCTTGCTGTATCTCAATGACCAAATGTGCTTGATTTACATATAAAATTTTTTTGTCTAACTTCCTAAGTAAATTCAACAAGGGAGGCTGTTATGTAAATGTGCACTACACTCAGCAATGGCACAATGGCATTAGAACACTCACACTGAAAAATGAGTATGTAAAAGAAAATGTTTATTAATTTGAGAAACTAATCACAAGAAACATTCTCTCAAGTTAATAAGGCCTTCAGTACAGACTGGTAGAATATTTTGCCACAACAGTATGTTTTTGTTTTCAGTGTTTTGCGATAAGAAAACTGAAGACCATATTTTTCCTTTATCATGAGAGAGTTGACACTGCCCCAGAACATTTCATCAACTACAATGACTGCAGTTGCTTTAAAAAATTCACAGCACTGGTGCCTGTTATGAACAAGGCAGGCAGAGAGACAGGCACCAGAACAGAGACTGATAAACACCCAAAAAGAATGGAGATCTGACATGTTGGAAAAAAAAAACCAAAAAACCGATGCCTGGAAGCTTGAGAAACAGTAAGAAAATTGCTCAGAATGCAGGAAGAGGTGAAAGAACACAGGTGATTATTTCTAGGTTTTGTTTGGTCTTAGTTTTGTAGTGTTTCATGTTAGTTTGTTTCTAACATGTCTAATAATTGGAATCATATAGTGATGTGAGATTTTATGACCCAGAGAACTGCAAATTTTGTAGTTTGATTTTGACAAACAGAAAGGAACCTATGAACACCAAAGAATTTATAATAGTGCCAATAGCAATCCAATACAACAAAATTCCTTTCCAATTACAACACTAGTTTTATTGCTATCACATCTTTCAGGCACTTGCTGCAAAAGTTACTGTGAACCAAAAGAACAACAACATGAAAAAAATCTGTTGGATGTGGGTCAAGCTGTGTGACCAACCCAAAGATTTCTGCTGAAGTGGCGACCATGAACATAATCATAGTTCCTTGATTAGGGATATAAAACAGGGACTGTAAGAATTCTTTCTGCCCTGCTAAATCCTGTCTGTGCCTAAACATTCTATCCAGTCTGGAGAGTGCCAAGCAACTTCATAACTTATAAGCACCATCACATGCAGCATTGGCTTTTGAAGGGCCTGAATCACTTTCTAGCAATGAGATACACCCCACTCAAGAGAAGATGATAAATGGCAGTCACTTGCCATAAAAAATACAGGCCATCCAAAGGCTGGCAGGCTCAGTCCTAGAAAGTCTTAGCAAGTAGGGTTGCAAGTAAAAGCTGCCAAGACAAACTCTTAATGGAGCTCTTAGAAACTGGGAATAATAAAAAAAGCCAAGAAATTCAAAAGCCAACAGGAATGCAGCATTGTGATTGAAAATTCCATCAAAAAGTACTAATATAACTGCAAAGCTTCAAGGTTTTTGCAGCAAATTAAGTAGTTTGTCTAGTTACTCTATGATGGAAACCCAGAGGAGCACAGAAGCTATAAAAAGGATCATGTCAAGGGGCAAATAGCTCTCATGGCCTCAGTTACACAGTATGTAGGTTCTTAGGAGGAACAGCACTAGTCTCATTTTCACAGATTAAACACATGCCTATCTTTACTTTAAGCCTAAATGACTGCATCAGCATTGCAGAAAGACCAGAGTTTATCAGGCAGTGTTTAGTGAGGAATAAACCAGCTCACCTACTACCTAAAAGTTCTCCACAGTAGCTGAAGGACCTAGGCTGGTCACCACATGTGCACAAACCGATCCTTTCTCTGTTTCACTGGCAAACTATCTGCAATATCAAACTGTATATTGTGTTCATTTTCTCTCTTAACTGTGCAAAGACAAATCCCAGTGTGTAAGCACTCATATATTGCTGTTGTGGAAACCCATCATACTGTGTAGAAAATAAATTGTGCAAAGGGGTCCGCCGAAGACCTCTGCACTCCATGTAAAGGCAATAATTGCATTGTCTTTAATCCTTATGTCCCCTCTAAGAATAGCTTATGGTTAGATAGAGTCCAAAACTGGTGACAGCTTAGAAACCAACTGACGCAAGCTGAAGACTCAGCTCTCCACTGGTTTATTATTGCCATCTGTCTCCTGATGCAACATCAAATTACTTGGAGAATCAACAGGTCTGTGCTCTGATTTTGTTTAGCAGTTAAACACACACGGTACGATTTCTCATATTTGGTGATCAAACTGTTTCAATCACATTCTAAAAAGCTAAAAATGACCACCAAAATTCAGAACTTCCCACGTTTGAAATGTGTATTAGAAGAACAGACTGTTCATTCAGTCACTAAAATATATACTTTAAAAGAGGTTGAAGAAATTTTCTTCTGCCTCAGGTGGTAATCAGGGGAGATCTACAAAGAATTATTATTTAATACACAAAGAATAACACGCTTGTTGTTCTACACCCTTTAGTTTGACACACTCCTGCCCTACCCAGGACACGGCTACATTGTGCAATAGTCTACTCCACAGACACTCTAAAACAGGGACCCTGCTAACCCTTGGATCCAAGTGATCCTAGTCACCCTCTAAAAGACAAAGCTTTTTAATTCAGGCTGGGAAGCACACAGCACTGCATTTACTGCTGTCATCACAACAAATACTGTATTGACTGGTGTGTTCAGATGAGTGCTCTGCTGACAAAACCAAAATTGTAGGTCTTGCAATTCCACCTCCCTTAGACTGCAAAAAAGAACAGCACTTGGCTTCTTCTGGATCATATTGGGATTGCAGCATCTGAGTGTAAGAAAGGACAGAGCGAAGAAAAGGGCTCAGGAATGGTATACATTTTCAGTCGTACCAAACACATTTCTCTGGGAAAAAGGATGTGTTTCCTGAGAATAAAAAGTTTTTTAATCTACTTCTTCAGTGTTTGTAAAGGGAAAGAAAAAAAAAAAGCCACAACACTACATGGATTTCTTTTTCTTCCACAGGTGTCAAGACTCCAAATAAAACTCCTATCATTTTCTCTTTATTACCAACATTAGAATTCTCACTGGAGCTGCATATCTTTCGGATTTTTCTGGAAGCTCAGAATAAAATGGATGCATTTCAAAGCTAACTACATTCTATTTATAACCCAACCAAATGCACCTTCTCATCTGCAGTGGGTTTGTGAAATCATATTCAGTATAAAACTGCAGGGGCTGTCAACTCTTTCCAAGAGATCCTTACTGTTATTCCTCTGTTCCCTCACAACTACTGTGCTTCCTGAAAAAAACAAAACCCAAAGCAATAATAAAAGTTTCAACACTACATGTCCAACTCATCACGTCCAAAACCACTTTATATTGTGGAAATATACTCATCTCTTCCTATTTGGAAGAGAAATATACTCATCTCTTCCTATTTGGAACAGGAACTTTAAGCAGGTATTCTTTATTGGTTGGAGTATGATGCTGCTTTGTGATGATGGTATGTGATTACATGTATGTCTATAGTTACTTTGAGAGCACCAAAGCCAAGAGAGATAATAGACTTTCTACCTAAAATCCTCTTAACAGAACCTGAATAAAATATATATAAAAGATATTTTTAAACCTCTCATGATGTTGAAATTCATGATTCATTAATATTTTAACCTTCCAACCTAAAATATTTTATGTTCTCTTTTCCTTTAGTACCTGATTAACCACTCCAGTCATTTGGGTGAACATAGAGGTATCCACACATGTTAAGGTGTCACTGATTCCACATTTTTAAAATAAGTATGCAATTTCTTGGAAAAGAAAGCTGTTATTGTAATAGATCAAAAGCACTTTTATATTTTGTCTTTCAGGCAAGTTTGATTTTTCCTTATCTTACATGTTCTAGTAAATAAAAGCTTAAAAAAAAGGCAAGCACTCCCATCCCACTGTTTTTCAAAAAGACCAAGCTGATGACCGAAAGCAAAAAAATCCCAGTATCATACAAAACCTTCATGAGATTCCCTTTCCCTTTATCAGAATGGGATTTCATGTCTCTTGTCTTTATGAAAATAAGAATATTATTAAACCAAATGCTATACTTAGAGAATATTCTCACTTGCGAAGAATTTTTCTATGTTCTTAAGACTAATTTGCAAAAGGTTTACTTGTAAGCAAAAACTTTTAATTGGGCAGTAGAGATATTTTTGCTTCCTATTGAATAATCCATTTCATTAGTTTTCAAAGATCATTCATCTCGCTTGGTAATCTTCTCACCTGTAGACTTCACAAGACAGTATGCAGTCCAAACCCAGGCCAAGATTCTCAGATATGTTCAGCTTCATTTCAACACCAAACATAATTCTCACACTGGGTTTTGATTGCTTTTAAAAATCTGACCTAACAGCATAACTGAAATCTTTGGCAACAAAGATCTCTTCCCTCTTCAGAGGGACCTGGACAAGCTGGAGAGATGGACCAGGGAAGTGATTCTTCCCCTGCACTCAGCACTAGTGAGGCCACACCTGGAGTGCTGTGTCCAGTTTGGGCCCCTCAGTTCAGGAAGGATATTGAGGTGCTGGAGCAGGGCCAGAGAAGAGCAACGAGGCTGGTGAAGGAACTTGAACACAAGTCCTATGAGGAGAGGCTGAGGGAGCTGGGGTTGTTTAGCCTGGAGAAGAGAAGGCTCAGGGGAGACCTCATCACTCTCTGCAACTACCTGAGAGGAGGTTGTAGCCAGGTGGGGGTCGGTCTCTTCTCCCAGACAACCAGCAGTAGGACAAGAGGGCATGGTCTTAAACTGTGCCAGGGGAGGTTTAGTTTGGATACTAGGAAGAAATTTTTTACAGAGACACTGGAATGGGCTGCCCAGGTAGGTGGTGGATTCTCTGTCCCTGGAGGTTTTTAAGATGAGGCTGGATGTGGCACTTAGTGCCATGGTCTAGTAACTGCAGTGGTGTTGGATCAAGGGTTGGACTTGATGATCTCGGAGGTCTTTTCCAACTTGGTCGATTCTAGGAGTCTATGATTCTATGAGCACTGGTTAGCTTCTTTGAAAGAACTTATCACATATTAGCTGCTCTAGGGAACTCTTATTCCCTGGACACTTTTGAGGCAGAAAGCAATTACTAACCCATACAGGTAAAGTATTGTGTGAACATACTGGAAGTACTGATAATTAAAAGGCAAATCCTGATACTACTGAAATCTTTATAAATTTCTAGTTACCTCAGCAGGGTCAAAATTTGTCATATTACTATAAATATATCTGGACATTTCTCATTTCTAAAGATGTACAGAGATGGGCAAAAAAAGTGTTGCACTTAAGTCCCCACCCACTTCCTTGTTCTACTCAGTGGTTTCTCTCCAAAGAGAAATTATGTTCTTAAACAAAGTACCATAATAGTTTCACAAAGTATTTTCAAGCACAAACACTGGCCAAGATGTGAAGAATCCAAATGAGGCACACTAAAAATGCATACATTTGTCCTTTCAGCTAATGGCTTGCTGGAATTCAGATGTACTAGGTGGTCCTCAAAAGCTGTTGCAGCTGCTGTGTTCAGAGGACACATGTTCCCACCTCAATTCAGCCTTTTTTGTGGGTCTGTCCTTAATGCCTTGTAGAAAATGTCTATTCTGCTATTTTCCCCCAATTTACACTTCTTCTTGATTTCTCAGGGTACATTTCATGATATTTGGAGAGGACAACAAATGCCAGCATCAATTTTGTTGATATTTTCTAGGAAGTCTGTTGTTGTTTTTGGTTTTTAAGCATATTAAATTACACTTCAAATCTTACCCACCAATGGATAAAAGGATAAAAAACAAACTAGCAACCTGCTATCTTCTAAATAAATGTGAAGAAAATGCAGATGTAGTAGTATTTTCCTAATGAATTCCACTAGCATCAGGAAGAGGTAGCTGTTTCAGTTTGCACGTTTTCAGACTTTAGGCCTACAAGTTTTTTTCACACTCTTTAAACTGGATTTCTACATGATGCAGATTTTTGATCTGGTTAACTGTTACGGATTCAGACTAACAGTTAGCAATTTCTATGAACATTTCAGCCTCAAGTTACTTCAGCATTGGCTTTCCACTTCTTTGAAGTCTTGCTTCATTTCCTATACTGAAAAAAAAATGATCGAAATAAGACCTAGCATCTTCAACTCTCTGCTTTGGTTTATGTTAATAACTCCTGTTAGGTGACAAGTCCTGCACTAACTCTGATAGCTCGAAATTTTTTTTAACATGTGAAAATAAATGCTCAAACTCCATGTTTTATTTCTTGAGGGAACCAAATTCTGTACAGACTGCCCTGGAGATGTAGAATCAGATGATAGATAAAAATTAATTTATGAGAGAATTAAAAATAAAAATCTCATGTGAAGCCTCATTATTAAGTATCTGCATTTTTGACGATGTGATTGTTAAATCTATTTAAATATAGCGGGTGTGAAAACACTAACATTATTTACATCTCACAAACTGAAATGCTTTCAAGTCTTAAAAGTGACTAAACTCTCAGTCCTCAGCAGTAAAACACAAAAAAGAAACCCATCTTATTATGTAGATTTTAAGATATGATGCAAATATATGACTATAAATTAAATCTATTTTTCCTGTAAAGAAAAAGGTTTAGTAACCATACTGTTAAGCATTTTTTAAATAACAGTTTGTGGAGACCACTCATGTAAACAGAGTTCTCTCTACTTCTCTATCTTTACTGCATTGTACTCAGAACACACACTGTGAGCAAAGCTATAAAAATCAACAGAAACCTGTGCAGAGAAATATTTAAAATTATTTTAAACTTGCAATGGTCAGGTGCCATGCTATATAAATTGGCACAGAAATAATGGATGCTCTCGGTTTTACCTAAAGGATCAAAAGAACCTCCCACAGGGTTGACCATATGCTATATTTCGTTTCATGGTTTGCTTGAAATGTTTTAAATAACTATTTTCCTTCTCAGGAAACTCTTCATGTATCAATTAATGCATTAATTCCTATTCATTATAGCAAAGTGTTCTTTACGCACCTGCATGGTGTACACTGACTACTGGATACAATACAAGTAGGACCTACAACCCTCCAAATCAGGTTACTCAGTAGGTATTATAGTGACACAGTCTTCCTTTTTTTTTACTTAACTGGGCTTCTTGCCCATTTACCTTCAAAGCTGCTGCTTTGCAGTGGCAGTGTATGACGCTAATGCTGGCAAGGTAAGACAGGTAGCTCCAGGGCATCATGAAGAAATAACTTGTTTTTAAAGGAAAGGTCTTTCTTACTGATTGTTTGCCAGATGCCCTGTCTGAAAATCCTCTAACAGTTTTGATGCCCAAGCAGCAGCATTGGAAGCTGTCCATGTTAATGCAATTACCACTTATCTCCTCATTTGGTTTTGGTGTGTTACCTGTTAAAGATGTTACCTGTTATCCTCCAGAGTGACGGAAGATATTAATCACAGAAGGCCACTTTTTGCCTACTAATATAAATCACAACAGTCAAACAGGCGATCTAGAGAGATTCAACCGAATAGGATAAATTTACTCCTTGTGATCATCCCCCTGAGCACTTCCAGCACAATCTTTCCTGATACTTGAATAACAATAGATTATCTTCTTCTAGGTTGTATTTTATTTATCACCAGGATAACAGTCATATGCATCCTGTAAGGCTCACTTTCACTGGACGTGATGCTCTCCTATGTTTCTTCAAAGGAAATAGCACAACTGTTATCTCCACAAGTGCAAACTCTACCAGCATTGTGCATGGCAGGATGAAATTATGAGTTTTGACAGCTAAGTGTAGTTTCATATTCTCCATAAACCATTACTTGATTCTAAGCAGTCTCTCCACACTCACTTGTGCCCTTCTTCCAAGGCTCTCTTTTGACAGAGCATTATTAGTTCCTAGAATCTTGTGCATATTTCTATGGCTGGGGTATCTATTCTAGGCAGACTCTTAGTCTTTGCATATCTTCACCCTTCTCTTGTCATGATTTGAGGTTCTGTTGCCAAGTGGAATTGATTTTCTATGAACAGACATGCACACCCTAGGATCACCATTATTCTGTTAAAGTCTATCACTGAAATTAAAGATGTCAACTCATAAGCAGAAGAATCTAACAGAATGACATTTGTACCGCATAAAAAACACACATAAGTTATATACAGATATTTGTGAATCAACTTAAAGCTTCCAGTAAAGTAGTCTTATATAGAAACATAGAATCATTAGGGTTGGAAAAGACCTCCAAGATTGAGTACAGCCTTTAACTGAACACCACCATGTCAGTTAAAGTGCCACATCCAGCAGTTCCTTTCAGGGATGGTGACTCCACCACTTCCCTAGGCAGCCCGTTCCAATGCTTGATAATCTTTTCAGTGAAGAAATTCTTCCTGATGTCCAGTGTGAACATATCTTGGCACAGCTCGAGGCCACTTCTTCTTGTCTTGTTGCTGGTTGCCTGGGAGAAGAGGTTGACTGGCACCTGGCTACAACCTCCTTTCAGGTAGTTGCAGAGAGTGATAAGGTCACCCCTGACCCTCCTTTCCTCCAGGCTAAAAAATTCCAGCTCTCTCAGCTGCTCCTCAAAAGACTTTCAACAGCTTTGTTGCCCTTCTCTGGACCAGCTTCAGCATCTCAATGTCCTTGCTGAATGGAGGATCCCAGAACTGGACACAGTACTCGAGGTGCAGCCTCACCAGTGCCAAGTAAAGGGCACTGGTTCCCTAGTCCTGCAGGCCACCCTATTTTTGACACCGGTCAGAATGACATACGAAACATTTCATGGAAACCTTACTAGCTTGAAGCTAGTAAATCAGGTTAGGGGCTCTGCTATACATTTTATGTTGTTTGCAAATGCATGCTTTTCCACAAACTTGCCGACTACAGAGAAGTCCCCGTACTGGGAGTTTCAAAAACAAGTGGAAGTATTTCTCCAATGATCTGACTGCTTGAGAATACTTCAACATAGTAATTAAAGTGCGGTTACAGGTCATGCAGACATCCCAAATCTTATGCAACCAAGCAGACGCTGACAATGGTGCAAAGACAGCAATTAAGGTGGGTGCCTTGGGCCAGCCATGAGATTTAACCAAGTAAGATTTAACCATTTACAGTAAGAACTGTAATACCTATCTAATCTTGCTGCATCATATCCTAGCTATGCCTATGAAGAAGACTGAAACATAGATGTGCAGAAGGAACACAGCACGTAGGAAGAACATTATAAATGCTACATTGAGCCATGTATTTTAACCCATTGCCTTGAGAATTCCTTTCAACTGTATGTCCTTCCTGTGCACACACTTAAAACCACTTACAGATCTAGACTTGACTGACAAATGACTAAGTAATCAAATAAAAGTTCTCATTGATTCTGAAGAACTGAGAAATATCAGCCTCCTGTCTCTTCATAAGTTTAAAGCTTCTCCTTTTAACAGATGGGATTCATCTATCAGCTTAAAGGGAGGAGCAATAAAGCTTTCCTTTAACTAAGCTGAAAAAAAGGCTCTTTTATTCCTTAGGAAAAATATTCCTCAGATGATGATAGGAGTGGTAAAAAAGCCATTGTAAATCATTCTAGTTGGCTTTTTAGTTTCTACATACCAATCTCTTCACTCTTCTCTGAATTAAGGCTTACTCAGCATTATGTCTTATGCAACAAAAGGCAAAGTATCTGAAAAACAGGGACAAATGGGAGTACTATATTGTTGAGAACTATAATTGTTCAGGCAAAACAGCTTCAAGATATGCAATACCATAAAGCAGTTTTCCACGCTTGTACTTCTATTCTTTCCAAAAACTAATTTAACAGTATAGCGTGTAAATGAATTTTTATTTATGACTCAAGCACACAGCAGTCTTGGAAAACAAAACAAACCAAACAGTGCAAATCCATTGAGTTTCCATATTAGTTTCCCCAGATTACAGGAGAAGCTGGGTTTGTGGTAACACTTCACATAACCTGCTACTCAGAAAGAGAGGTGATTTGATGAAAACAAATAACTAAAACCAAAGTGTTCAGTACTGCTTTATATGTATATTCACTAGGAACAATTCAGCTTTTACTCAGGATAAACATTAATTCCCGTCACTAGAAGAAGTTATCTGAAAGATCTACTCCTTTATAACCTCATGGTGACATAGAAGCTGACAAGTGTCTGAAGATTTCAAGGTTCAGGAAAACCAGGTAGTCTGTTGCTGGAGACCAAAAAGGTGCAACAATCCTTTGATAGGTAACATGTAGACAGTCTGCTGTCACCTCTCATCCTGGTTACAAATATTCACAGAATTTTAAGCAGATTCAAGAGGAAAGTGTACATTTTGTTACTCAGGCATTAAAACGAGTCCCTAGCTGGTATGCTATCTGCCTGATACTAACCAGAATTTCAGAACTGATATTAGGACTTTTGTTTCAAGAGCATAAGTGAAAATACATAAGCTACAAATGGGGGATTTCCTCTATATACGTTCTACTATGCTTCCCCCATTATTTTCTGCAGAAAATATCTTTTTTTCCGAAATGATGTGGAAATGCTTCCTTCTCTAGCCGCAACAGAGAAAACAAACAAACCTCAGCAGTTTTTACCATGATCTTCAACAAGACCGCCAAGTTTTGGTTTCATCATTACCAAAGTCAAGTGAATGAGCTACTAATTAATATGAGAATATTCTTGATGGCTATATCCGTATTAGTAAATGTAACATGCCACTCATTTCTGGACACTGAGGCTTATTATTGGCACAGAGGAAGGAATCCAAAAAACTCCTGGCTTATGTGAACAGGGTGACTGCATGGAAACTGCACATTGGGAATGTTCACCCAAGCATCTCATCCAAACTGCACACACATACACACAAATACTTGAGCATACTAGCTGTTACAGGCAAAACTAGCACCCAAAAATAAGTTTCTAATGGGACACACACGAGATAATATGTACATATGAGATATATATGAGATAAATATGTATCTAATGAGATACCTATTCTCATTCCAAAGACTGGGAAATTATTTTGAATATAGACACAGTCATAGCATCCATCCTAAAAAGGAACAAAACCAAACAACTTTGGCACAGCTTAGAGATTCGTACCAAATTAGTGTTTTCTGTCCTTGGAGCATCAGTGAGTCATACTCAGCCACAAATTCACCAGCACTTCAATCCACTACTGTGTTTTAGCAAGATGGTTCCAGCAGGCACAGGAGAACACATGCCAGAGAATGACATATGGGTCTTCTGTGAGAAGTATGAACTCCTGAGTACAGGACAGGAAAAGTCACCAGCACTTCCACTCTCTTGTTCATGAGTTATGGGTTTCCTCCTATATATACACACTCAACCCTTTGTCAGCAAACATTTAATAAAACTAAACAAATGAATTTACTTCAACGTGCCAGAGTTTGAAGGCTGCTTTTGCAGATTCAATGTTTTTTATGTAATCAAATACTACAAAAGCATCCAATTCTTTTTACTTTATGCTAATGCTTGGAAAATGTAGATCATTTTAAAGTGTCAACATGAACAAAATGGTTCTTAATAATACTCCATCAGCTTAAAAGCTCAAGACTGAAAATGCTGCCACATCCATTACAAAATCTAAAAATCACTATATCAGAAGAAAATAACTACATTTTTTTAGAAGAAAGGATCTCATCACATGCGTAATTGTAAAAGTACAAAACTTGCAGAGAGAAAGTGGGCTAAAAACATCTTGAAATTGAAAAATACTTATTTGAAAAAAGGTCCTTAAGAGCATGTCTTACACATGCACAGACCACCATCTGTGCTAGTCAGAGAAAGGACAAACTCCACACAGTTGATTTTTTAAGGACTGAAATAAATAAAAAAAAGACTTGCACAGTGGATGTCATAGCTGATAAAAGAGTAACTAAAGGATAACAATAGTTAACAGGATATACAGCAGTGACAAATCACTCTAGTACCAAAGAGCATTGAATGGAAGGCATTAATCTGCACCTGACTTTCTTGCATAATCACAACCTGAACTGGCATTTTCATATTTTTTCTAGAAATCAGGGTGTAACCATCTCACTGTAGACAGAAAGATTTAATTGTTGGTGGCAGAAGATACTTATGCTATCAAACATATCAAAACACTATATAGAGAAAAAGAATACTATGTAAAGGGAAATCAACAAATGTTTATCTCTTTTGTAACTAATCTAAGGAAATTTGCTGATATGGAATTGCAATTTCATCATGTCTTTAAATTAAAAAAAAGGTTAATGAATTGTAACTGACAATATTCTACAGAAATCACGGAAAATGTAAAGTGTCAGTTAAAAAATTAAAGTATTCTAGCAACACAAGAATAAGACAACGCTTGTATCTCTTTTTATTTCAATTTTCTGTCTCTAACGTAAATAGCGTAACTTTATTTGGAAGAACAGCTTTAGCCCCTGCAGTCAAAGAACTTTCCTGGACTCCTGCAAGACCAGCTCTTTGCATTTGTACTATATCCGTCACC
The DNA here is from genome assembly GCA_035583135.1 of Lophotriccus pileatus. Classification (NCBI taxonomy): domain Eukaryota; kingdom Metazoa; phylum Chordata; class Aves; order Passeriformes; family Tyrannidae; genus Lophotriccus; species Lophotriccus pileatus. Next base: position 62,927,704 of record JAWWES010000115.1, read on the forward strand.
TTACAGATTTCAGTTTCAAACACAAAGTAGAATGACGATGCTCTGCTAACAAAATCGCTTGGGTTTGCTTCTTCATTGGTTAAACACACCCACGATTAGAGATGTCAACAGTGTAACCCCTCAGGCATCCCCAGCCATTACAATGCCACTAGAGGGCAAGCAAAGCACCACGATCTTCCCAAGTTGATGTCTCCAGCAGAAGCCTTGGTACCACATTTCCACCAAGGCTGTTCTGGACATGTTGGAAGAATAACAAGATGGATGCAAACATAGTTTAGCATACTTTGACACTGCTTGTGTAGGAAATATTATTGCATCTTTTGTTTACAGAATTATTATTACTTTTTTACTGTAATAAAGTACAACTTGTACAGTGCAGACAATTACAGACATAATAGGAAATCCAAACAGGTAACTAAGCTTCGAATCCAGTGAATTGTAGTCCACTAGAATAAATGCCTCTGTATTATTGATAATAGCTGCACTGAAGACAGAGAACATGAGGGTACAATTACATTTTAAATTATCACATTCCTAATCACTTCTGTTATACAGGTACAAGACTGACACTTCTGCTAACACCCACTCAAGTTCAGAGTTTTGATTTCTGGGACAAGTCTAATCTGACTTGTAGCACCTCAGGTGCCCTGAGGGATGTTCTTAGGCAGCTTGTAAAATGCTGCTTTTGCTCCTATCTGTCTTGCCACAATACAAGGCTACAGAAATTTAACAATGACATTTTGGCACCTCTCTTGCAAAGGTGAGAATCAGACTAAGTTTGAAATGCTATTGAATAGCATGCCTTGATTTAATCACCATACCCCTATTAAATACAGCGCAAGTAAAGGCAAAAGAAAAAGTTCTACTATTTTTAGTCTTCAGTCTTGTCCTTTACTAAGTGTTTAAACCAGGCCACTCTTGCATAAGATATCACGAAGAAGAAGTTCACAATTATTACTTTTTCCGTCATGATCAAAAGCATTTATATCAGAAAAATTCAAGTCTTCACTCTCCCAGTGAGATATAAACTTTCACTTCCAAAAGTTAACCTATGGTTATCCTTACTGGTATGGCTTTTCTTGTTCCCTTATTCAATATCAAAAATCAATTAGGGAGAGAGAGATTTGGGTAGTGTTAGTGTAGGTCCTTCTCCTTTGATGGAGATATTTGTCACATCACAAACAGGAATAAGTTGACACGCTAAAACACTATTAGCTCTTCAACATAATCAGAGTTGCCACATGCTACAGCTGCCCTTGTGCTGAGATAACAGAGCATTCAATGATCCTGTACCTCTTGGTCATCCAAAAAGGAGTATTTGTTCTCAGCTTCTTTATCAGTTTTGTCATGAAAAAGTAGCACTGAGGTTCCTTTCTTATTAAAAAGTCTATTTTAATCTCTCTGTAATTTAGGGGCTCCACAGCTACTTCCCCATCCTTCTTGGGGAAGATGAAAAGAGATGAAAAATAATTTGTATAGAGAATATACATCTTCATTAGAGTTGCAAACTGCTGAGGTAAGAAAAGAAATTCAAAATGGAGGAGAATCATCTTAGCTCATCATCTCAAACATATTTGAGAATACCTTTAAATGGCAGTGGATGACAGTTCACACCAGAAAAATGTACTGGCCTTCCTGTATGATATCATAGTCATTTAGGGATAAGGAGCTGTACTCCTGGCCTGCTCAACTCACCTTGCTGAAACAGCCCTATCTCTGAAAAGTATTCTTATTCTCCACTGCCTTTGCACAGGCAGATGTGCTGACTGATGCTTTTCTTTTTATTATTTATTTTAAAAGTGATGCTGGATGCAACTTCAGTGATTTTTAGATGCACACCTTACTTCAGCACAATAGCTCCCACAGGTAAAGACCATATAATTTTTATGTATCCTAATAAGCTCTTAGCATTCATGCATACATTCCTCCTACATAGTTGCACTGACCCTGTTCTAAACTTGTTTTTTTTCAGGTATCTCGTTTTCTGTACCACCAAACTGGAATCTATAAGCTGGGTTTCAAGAGTCAAGTTAAAAATAGCCAACTTTCATGGCAGTTGAAGAAAGGGCTTAGGTAGGGGAGCAGAATAAACCTTAAGATTTGAGGAAAAAAAAAAAAAGGAGAAGAAATCCTTCAGTTTTCATTAAAGCAAATCAAACTGGACAAAACATCACCAACAGAAACGTAAAGGGAAAAAAAAAATAAAGTACAACCTTTCACAGACAATGACAACAATCAACATAGCAAGTTTGCCACGTCATTTCTGAAAGCAATCATTTACCACGTTAGCCTTTATCAACCTTTCCTGGAGTCACAGAGCAGAATCTTGACCTCAGTGCAATAAAAAGGCTTATAGTAGTAACAATGAGCTAAATATATTTCCACTTTAGTTTTCTGTCCTTTTTTATTACCCAGTATCTATATAGATATAATAGACATGATATACCTATCCTCCCTTTCCACTCAAGCTGTGATAAAGGACTTTCTACACGGTCTAGCATCACTGAGGTCAACAGCACTGAGACAGCCACACTACTGTTTCTGCTAGGAGAGGGATTCCTACGGAACCTGACAGATGTCCTGCTGCTCTGGCTAGAGAAATTTGCAGGAAGATAGAATGCCAGCACTGGTGAAATGCCTACCAGGATACATTTCAGCAAACATTTTCAGGATCAATGACTGGTGGTGGGGATTTTCCCCCATTTCATTTATTTACATTTTGAGCTCCTAATGAAAGAACATGTCCCTTTTTTTTTTTTTTTTAATGCACATATATAATAAAATTACAAATCATAGAACATTCCCAAACATGACCAAAAAAAAGTTATTACCTTGGATTATCCCACATGTATCTTCCTGCTATTTGGGAGATCCCATTATGAAATACCATTTAAAACACGTTGATGGGTTGGGATTTTTTTTTTTTTTTGGTATAAATTTTTATCATTTCCTTGATAGGACTGATGTCTCACAGTCACCATTTAAGAACAAAAATAACTTGACACTACTTTCAGCAAATACTGTGGCTGGTCAGGATGCTCAGGAGTCAGGAAACCGTGTGATAAACACCAGGTTTGAGAGAAACTACAATATCCTGTTCTAGAAAGTCCTTCAGATTGCCTAAGAATTCATAGGTTGGAGCAACAACCACCCAAATCAGGGAAATTCAAACCCAGTGCATGACTTAGATGATACAAATTAAACAGACTGTAGAGCAAATAAGAGTAAGAAATTTGATCCATTTTCTGATGCTCAGGAGGATGGAATTTCTCCAGATAACTGCTATTTTGTGAAAAGGAAAACCTGTTCAACTCCACTGAAAACTGTAAACTTGTTTGATGCAGGGTTGGATCACACAGTACAAAAGTGTGTCAAGAAGGTTTAATGTATTTGGAGGAACCGGTGTTTCTTACCAAATAATGACAGACCTGGAACAATTTGTCCATGCTTGCAGTATTTTTTTTTTGCAGTGACTAGTACTTCCTAGCCCTAATACAGCTTACACATCCAAAAAAACTAATGAATATAGTAGGGGAAAAAAAGAGGAGCAAAGTCTATATTTACACTGTCTTTGGAATACTCCCTCCAAAGAGGTGCCTATCTAACACCCTGAATCACCAAACAAATACAAAACATCTAGGAGAGCCTGAACACCAGCAGAAAACTGTTGTCTACAGAAAGTTCCCAAATTAATTGAGTCTCAACCTTACTGAATCACAGCCCTTTCATTTTCTTTTTAGTATATCTAAGAAATATGACTATATCACTTGAACCTTAGAGATGATGAAGGTGCTCATAGCATTCAAATTGAAGGTGGATCTAGCTGTGCTTCACTGATCCCTAAGCTATTTTCTGTGCTATAAATTTAACACTTGCATGACTCAAGGGTTTCTAGTGACACATATAAGCTGGTGGTATTTAAGCAGAATTTAATAGCAATGACAATAAATCAAAAGTGAAATTTCAGCAGAGCTGAATGCAGAAGCATCCACATCTCCAGACCCGTGTCTTAACTATTAGTAATGTTCATTGAAATCTTAATTCCCCCAGACTGAAGTAGAGTCAAGCTAACAAGGGAAACAATAATGCTATCTGACATGCATGACCTTTCTGATTAAAGCAACTTGTCTTTCTTAGAGAAGGCAGCCACTACAGGTCATTAACAGCTTTGCACTCTATTCTTCAAAATACTGTATCAACCAATTCATATTCTTCATTTCTAGTGGCATTTGGAAATGTTTCAATTTCCTCTTGAAGTTAATAAGAGACAATGGATATTCAATTTTAGGTCAGCAGTGGTGGATGTTGCCATGTAAGTAACATACCCATTTCTTTCTACAGAACATTTGGGGCCTGTTCCACTCCCATTCCCCTGCCTCCTTCCACTCTTGAAAAACAAACTTGCATTTTAAAAAGAAACAATCACGTTACGGTTAGAGGTGCTATCAGAAACCCCAGGACAGAATCAGATATCCAGGAAAGAGATGAGAAACAGTTCTTCTTTCAAAAATTCAGCTTCATATCTCAGTTTCAAAAACACACCATTGATCCCAGACCACGAATTTCAGGCAGAGTCCATTAACTATGCTTGTAGAAGACTCATTTGAAACTCTAACTTCTTTCATGACATGGATTTTTAAGTACATAAATAATGCATTTTTTATCAATGCACTGCATTAAAAAAAAAGCACACTAGCTTTCAGAATATCAGTGTGTATCTTCTAATAACACTATATTCATTCCAACCAATGACTAACCTTTCCACTACAATTCCCTTGATACCAAAGGAGTTAAAAGTTTAAGATCATTACCACGAGGATTGAATTCACACCAGTGAAGGGAATTTCTACAACCTTGTTGCCATCAACTGAAAAAGCCAACTGCATCCTGGGCTGTATCAAAAGAAGCGTGGCAAGCAAGTCAAGAGAGCTGATTCTGCGCCCCTACTCTGCTCCGGTGAGGGCCACCTGGGGTACTGCATTCAGGTCTGGGGTCCCCAGCACAAGAAGGACATGGATCTGTTGGAGTGAGTCCAGAGAAGGGCCACCAAGATGACTAGAGGGATGGAGTAAGTTCCTGTGAGAAAAGGATGAGAGAGCTGGGGCTGTTCGGCCTGGAAAAGAGAAGGCTTTGGGGTGATCTAATTGTGGCCTTCCAGTACCTGAAGGGAACCTAGATCGAGACAGACTATTTACAAGAGCATGTACTGACAGCACAAGGGGGAAAGAATTCAAACTGAGGGTAGGTTTAGATTAGGTAAGAAATTCTTTACTGTGAGATTGGTGAGACACTGGAATAGTTTGCCTAGAGAAGTTGTGGATGTCCCATCCCTGGAAGTCCTCAAGGCCAGATTGGGTGGAACTCCAATCAACTTGGTCCCTCAACCCAAGCCATTCTATGATTCAGAGATGCTGTGAAAGGCTGCAACTTTTTCCCAGGGAAAAATACAAAAAAAAAAAAATTGCATTTGAAGCCTACAAAAATTAAATAAAGTTTGTCTTCTAGCACATGAAGAGCTACATACATGCAAACTCATGTGAAAACTAGATATGTTTTCATTAGTTTCCCCTCTTGTACAAAGTAGAGTTGCCTGATTACATTCAAAATTAATATGGAACAGCTACATACTGAAAATACAGTGATGTATTTAACACTGATAAAATAAGAACTATGGAAATGCTGTAAGCAAACAGCTATTGCTCAGTATTTGTGTGTGCTATAAAACTGACAGCTTTTCCATTGCAAAGTCCTTGGTTAATATCCACAGTTATTTGAGCACATTTTGTGATAAACATCACATTAAAACGCTTATTTAAAATACACAAAAACGGCATGTGTATATTTTTGCAATTTCCTCCTCATTTGCTCAAACTAAAAGCAGTTTTCACCAGAACACTGAAATCTGCTTTTCTGCAGCAGCTTTCTATCTCCCAACTCACTGGCTAGAGGAACACTCTAAGCAAATATCCAAAGAGTCACTGAAGAGGAAAGGCTTTTTCCCTCAGCTTTCATACACTTAAAAATGGTAGAAATGTTATTGTTGCTAAAAGTCCACAGCAATACACCACCAGAATCACATTCAGGCAGGAAAGACGACTGGAAAAAGCCAGCACAAAGAGGAAAATGTCACAGACATTTATGAGCAACAAACCAGAAGTCTGGAATGGAATCCTAGTTCACACAAACTTAATTTGAACTAGTAAACAGGCAGGCTATTTAAATTGCCATAGCATTTTACTAAGCTTTCTCAAAACTTTTTAGGAAGAATTATAAGTCATGCAATCACTTTGTTTCTTATAAGTTCTAGGATGTGTAGAATGTATTGTACAAGCTTCTTTGTAAATGTTGATTCATTTCCTGCTACAGTAAAACTCTAGTACTCAATATTCTGTGAAGGAGAAGTGATTTGGTAATCAATTTAAATTAGTATTTCCAGCATACAAACACCTGCTTGAGAAACATGAGGCCATGATATCGAGAGGCCAGCAAAAATGTTACAGCGTGTTTCTTGGAATGAAATGGGCTCAAGAAATATAACAGTACATTCTGTAAATGGAAACATTTATGGAAATTCAGTTCAAATAAGTTGGAAATTAAGCTCTTCAGAAAAGTTTTGCTTACCAAACAGAGTAAAACATCTATTAAATCCCAAAAACATAAAATACCAAGCTGGGTGTGCATTCATAGGACTGCTGTCTTACACTGCAAGTACTCCACTGGGCACAGTTTTTGAATTCCAGCCATGCTGGACCTTGAATGCCTGTCCTTGTGGTGCCCAAATTGAAAATGTATGTTCCTCAAAACAAACTTTGGAGCATCTATCTTTTACTCTGCATCAGTAAGGAATGTAGCTGACTTCAATCTCAGAAACACATCAATTTAACAAACCTATTTTGTTGGTTATTGTAGCTGACAATATTTAAGATGCTTACCCTCGGTTTTGGGTCTGTTTGTTGTTTTGGGGTTTTTTTGGGGGTCAGGGACAGAAACAGGGACTACTTGGGAGCAATTCATTTCATCCTAGAGTAGGCATCTAAAATACATCAAATTGCCTTCCAATTAATTAATTTATTTTCATTGCCTAAATTTTCAATAATTCAGCTGTTGCAGACAAATCTTCACATTGTAGATAGCTAGATTTAGTTGAGATTAATCCTATTTTGAGTCCTCTGGGCACAGACTTGGGTGCCCCCTATAAGTGATCTAGAAATTTCACTGCCAAATCTGATTCAATTGATGATGTCATAATGATATGTCAATTCACCTATAAAGCCTCCTTTGCATGTCTTCCAAGTTATAAGACAGCTCATTAATTTCTCTATAGGCAATCTCATCCCAGTTTTGGGCATGCTTTCCTTTTGCTGAGTGCCAAGGACACTCCACATTGACTTAAAGCAGGACAGTTTCTCCTCCTGGGAGAAACCATAAAACAGAAAGGGGGAGAAAAGATGATTGAATTTCCTAGTCTCTGATCCCTTGGGGCTAATATCTGCCTGACATTTCAGTAATCATGCATTACATGATTGGGCTGAAAGAAAGAAAATACCATGTTTTAGATATTCTTCTATTATTATATTAAACATCTTTGTTTTCCTTTTGACATATCTATTTTCCCATGGACCTTGACTTTCTAGAGCTACAAAAACCAGACCACTGAGGGCAAGATTAATACTTCCCTGCCAAAGCTGCTGCTATGTCCTACCTCCAGAAAAATATCAAGTGGGGAGTTACTGGTAGGGAGAGATCTAATACACTGTCAATTGAATCCTGACCTTTTAAATTTAAGTCATTACACCAGAAGAGCAAATCAGTGGATTTGGCTGTGTGGTTATTGTTTTGGTTTGGTTTGGGTTTTTTTTCAGTGCCATATTATTGGCATTTCAGAGTTTTCCTTCAAGGATCTCTAAATATATCTACATGTCTTTTCTTCAGGAGAAAGAATCAGACTCCTTTTTACTATTAGTTTTTCTCCTTTTTTTTTAGCTTCCTTCTTTCTCTGCTGCCCACGCCTCACGCCCCTCTCCCCGCCTCTCTTCCTTTGCCAGCTGCAACTCTGAAATTTTTATGACTATTTGACTACAGTATCAAAGAAATCCTTCGGGAACAATCCGTCATGAGTTTCTTCTTTAAAGTCCTGTGGGTCAAGTGCCAATACCTCAGCCTCCAACAAAGGAAAAAGTCTTTGAGGAGGAAGAGGACCAGACGAGTTCTTAAGCCTTAATGTGTTTCTTAATTTTTTTCTCTCCTTTTTTTTTCCCTTTCTTTTTCCTTCCCATGAATTAATTTCTTTTCTATTCCTAGTTCTGGAGATAAAAGGCTATCCTCTTGCATTAATCACTTTTTCAGGGTCACTGTGTAAAATCTGATCCAGATTCCACATTGCTAGTGCTTTTTGCTTAAAAAAAAAAATCTTAAGTGAAGCTGTACTAGAGAGGAACCCTATGTTTTGCAAGGTCACAATGATGTTCCTCAACATTTTTTGGTGGAAATAATTCAAAAGCTACCTGTGTGTTTGCTAACTGTAAGGCATGTGCTAAGAAAGGACAGCAAAGCTTCTTGTGTACAAATCTTGCAATTTTCACATTCCCTACCCAGCTTGAAGAACTAGGGAGGACCTTTAAAAGCGTTGACCCACATTTTGTGCTCTCACTCATCAAAGTATTTTTGTTCAGTCTCAGTCCTGTACTCTTTTCTCTGTACCAGCCTTGTTTGCAGAAGGCACAAAGCTGATAATCTAGAGACAGATCCAGACAGTGCTCTACAAACTAAGGGCTCCCTTTGTGTCATTTTGGCCTCCTGTGTGCTGTCCATCTGCTCAACTGCAAATTTTGCAAAAGCTCAACATTCTCCTGTTGAGTCAAAGGGCTGGCAAACAGTCCTGCTGTTGATGAGAGACAATACCCTCTTTTTCTCAGCCAGCAAGAGGCTTACAGGCAACAAATATGAGAAATTAAAGTGGATGTCAGGGATGTTGAGGAAACTTCAAAGTTTTTTCCACAGTTTTTTAAAACCAATTTATCTGATGCTGTTGGTGCCCACGACTGGCAATAACTGTGACTAAAAATTCCTATATATGCAGGCAACAGGCTGACTATAGTGTAACAGCAGGAAAAGACAAAGGAAGGTTTGTGATTTTAACTACTAAGTAGGAGCCAGGGCAAAAATTTTCTAAAGGTTCTGCAAAGCATTTGTATACATAAAAGATCAATGTATGACATGGACAACCTTCAGAGACTGAAAGTCATACAATAAGCTTGGTTAGATCAAGGCAAAGCACAACCAATTTTTTGTTGGCTTCTTAGTTACTGGCCTGCTACTGAATTTGCTTTTGTCTCAGTGGTATCAATCTCATCGAGGTCAAGGCTGACAGAACTGGAAGATGGTCAATTATGCTGAGTTTTATTTAAATAACTCACTAAAAAACCCACATACAGTAGACAATTTAACTACCAGCATTCAAATGCATGGTGTGATTTTGTTGTTTCAGAATGAAGATCACATTTCCAGCAGCTGCAAGCTTTTGAACCACATTCTCCAAAAGACACTTTCAAGACTAGATGCCTCAAATTAGGGTCAAGATTCTTGCTGGTTTTGTGGTGCACTGGCACTATTCTGCCTTTTTGTGGCACCCTCAACCTCTGGACTACCCTCATGACCGCCAGACACATTGGCACAGACAGTGTTCAGCTAATCTGAGCCTAGAAATATAACACGTCAGACCCCTGGATCTTTCATTGCCTAATTAAGGTTACTCCAGTGGCAATCTCTGTCCTGGCTATAAAGAGAATCAGAATTGAGTTACAAGGGACCTCATTCAGGCACTCTTTTGCAAGCATCTCTCCAGGAAGAAACAGCAAGAGCATCACAGATTTAATTGTTTGATAAACATAAATGGTCCAATTAAATGCAAGCACTATGGCTGAAAGTAAGTCTAGTTTCCCAAAACCTTAATCATACAAATGCTCATGGTCCCATTTATCATCTTGATTGCCTGTTCTTCTCACAACTCTCTCTGAAGAGGCAGCTAAGGTAGGAATTCTAGAAACAGTATGGAGCTTTAGATAACTTGGGAAACAGAGAAGCACTGAAAATTCAGAATTTTCTGTTTTGTTCTGCATTTTCATTGATCTGAACAAAACAATCTACACTGGTCTAAATTTTTCATCCTGAGAGCTAATTTACTTTAGGGTGTCTCTCACCCTCAGCAATTAACCAGAGGAGGGAGTTGGAGCAAGATGATGCATAGTATTCCAGCTTATGCTGGAATTCAAGCATCCAACATGAAGCATTAGAGCCTGCAGTTTTGTCTCCTGCTGCCTGCCACCTCCCTAATGGTACATCCATCTGTTGATGGATGGCCTCTTCAATTCAACATGTTGTTATCAGAGAGACCCCCATTCTGCCAATTCCCCTGTTCTTCTCAAGGAGGATGTTTTACCCTCCTGTTCCATCATACACACATAGTGTTTGTGAGAGGAGAAAGAACATGTCTCAAATCACAAAACTGAGATTTTTCACAAAGGGCTTAAGCATTTGTAATTATATCTACCAGGTGTTGGCTTCCTAAATATGTTTGAGTATCAGTTCTCTAGTATTTCTGACACCTCCTATCAGTCCTGAAAAGCACAAGGGTTGTCTCTTTTCAGACAATAGAAGGGGCATCAGCCCAGCCTACACCAAAGCGTGGCCAAGAGTCATTCAACTGATCCTATTTGGGAAGCAAAGGGTAAAAAAAATACTAAAAAACCCTGTAAGACCCCGTTCTCCTCTTTGTGTGCACAATCACTTTATCAGTATGGAAAAGTACAACAATTGGAGCAAAGAGCATGATGAAGCAATGAGATGGAGAACAGAAAACTATAACACACAGCATTAGGGAAACCGCCCACACTGCTATCAAACAAGCATAGTCCAGTACAGAAGAGTAGATGATTTTACCTCCATTAGAATGGAGTCACAACTAAAATGAATGGTTCTCAGTTACAACTAATCTTTCATTATTGTCAGATTATAAATACTAATGTATATGATTATGAGCAGAATAATACTCAGAAGTGCCTGTATCCTAGGGCTGATTAAAGACTACGCACACTCAAAGAAGTGTAGCTCTGTTAATCATCCTCATTTACCAAGAACTTTATTCTTCCTGTCTCTTATAGTTCTTTGGATACAGTATTAATTCAGAGAGTCAGGCAGCTCCCACTCTGGGAATTTAGCTATAAAAATACAGTTTTATCTCAGAATATATATTGCTATAAAGCCTCCTGAAGCTTTGGTCTACAAAAGCACAAAAAGCCCCAAAGATTCTTCTTTTATATTGTAAACACCATTGCAGATTTTAATGGCACTATAGTAATTTACTTGCCCAAAATAAACCCTTTTAATCTTAAATGCTTCTTATGTGTAATACATCTTTTAAATTGAACACTGACTCCAGAGTCCTGCAAAATGTTCTACAGCTGTAACCAGAACATTTTCAAAAATACTGCAATATATGTAAAGCAAAGGAAAGAAGCAATCATCTCCCAGTTCAACAAGTTGACAGGAGACTGATTTTCGTTAGTTGATTTCAGCTGAGCTATATTAGAGTGACTGATCAGAAAATAGGCCACCTTATATTGAAGACTTTTAGCATTTTAATTTTGTCTTCCAGCACCCAAAAATAAGTTTTCAAAGTTCAGCACTCTCCATTTTACCACAGATCATACCGTAAATTTCTATTTTGCAGCCTGTTTCTATTTTGCAAGCTAAGCAAGACAGAATGAACAAAGTTCTTCACCAAGACCATATTTCCAACCACACTTGATCCCATTTTCTTTGTTCCACAGTTATCCTTCAGTGGCTAACAGCTACTTTTTCTAATACTATCTTGCACTTTAGAGAGCTCATCATGTTTCCTTTATCAATGAGCTAATTTAGGAAAAAAAAAACTATCCACTTTTTTGATTGAGAGCATTAACTCTGGGACTATGTGTACAGAATGAAAAATTTTGATTGATCTTTTCTGCTGCCAAAGAAAGAATTTCCATTGTTTTTAAAACTCTAATCAGAAGCATTTCTTTATTCTTCCAAACATGTCTAGTTTTGTCATAAACCTGGAACTTTTTACTTTATATAGCTTTCCATCTGAATATTTCTTTAGATCATCTTGTAGACCACCAGCAATGCTGCTATTATGTCAATAGAATTCAATAACGCAAAGTGAAGTGCTTCCATTTCTCTGCTCTATGTAAAAACTATCATAGCTTCAATAAATCTCTACACAATGTTCACTTACTATACCCTCAGCAAGGATATTTTTACTAGCTTGGACCCCAGGAAAAAAGATTGTCTCTGGCTTTGCAGGCCCTAAGTGTGACTAACTAGAGTTACCCGCTCCAGAACACTGACCAAAGAATTTCCCACAGTGATTCCTTATTAAAAGAAGAACTGTTATGACACTAGCCTTTGGGCAATTCCTTAAAAATGAAAAGTGTTATCACCTTACATCAAAAAACTGACATCATGGTCACATCCTTCCAAAATTAGAATTCCCTAACTGGATGTACATACAAACTGGGAAATACAAGGCCCGAGAGCAGAACCCTGGAAAGGGACTTGGGGATCCTGGCTGATAGCAAGTTGAATATGAGTCAGCAATGCCTTGGAAGCCAGGAGGACCAACTGTGTCTGGGGGGGGGACATCAGGCAAAGCATCACCAGCCAGTTGAGGGATGTGATTGTCCTACTCAACTCTGTGCTAGTGTGGCCTCACCTAGAGTGCTTTGTGTAGTTTTGGTTGTAAAGGTATTGGAGGTCATCCAAAGGAGGGCTACAAACCTGGTGAAGGGTCTAGAGGGGAAACCACAAAAGAAGAGGCTGAGGTCACTTGATCTGTTCAGCCTGGACAAGAGGAGAGTGACAGGAGATCTCATAGTTGTCTACAACTTCCTCATGGGGGCAAGGAGAGGAATGAGCACTGACGTCTTCTCTCTGCTGTCTAGTGACAGGACGCATGAGGCTGTGGCAGGGCAGGCTGAAGTTGCATATTAGGAAAAGATTCTTCACCCAGAGGGTGACTGTGCACTAGAACAGGCTCCCAAGGGAAGTGGTCATAGCACCAAGCCTGACAGAGTTCAAGAAGCATTTGGACAATGCTCTCAGGCACATGGCATGACTCTTGGAGTTGTCCTTAGAAGAGCCAAGAGCTGGACTTTGATGATCCTTGTGGGTACCTTCCACCTCAGGATATACTCTGATTCTCCATTTCCTAAGTATTTTTCCATATGCAGAAATTGTTTGGGTCACCAAACAATTCTGGTCTATGCTTACCCAAAGACCAGTCTGACTTCTCACAAATTCTGACCATGAAGCTGTTTGCAAAAACAAGTTGACAACTTAATTCATTGATGTAGTATAATTTTAAATACACAACAGAATATTTGAAAGCAAACCATCCACTCAAAATTTGTCAGCTCTATATTAAAAATCACACAGAAGCCTTTATGCAAAAGTGCTTAAGTATTTGAATGTGCACAGACCATGCAATACAAACCTGAGAAAAACACAGGTTTAATTCTATTAGTCAAGGAAACTTCTTCCCTTGGCTTCAGGGAAGACAGTTTTTAAACCCGTATAAGCAGACAAGCCACCCTTATGCTAGGTATATATACAGAAAGAGAGACACTTTAAAAGACTGTGTTTCAAGAGGAAAAGATCATCAATCTTGTACATTTGCATAAATTATTTGTAATTTGCTTCAGGAAATTATTACTTCATTTTACTTCTTCTCACCATATATTCATCTGTTTCCTACCACTTCAAAAGAGGATCAAAGTTCTTGCAGCTGAAACTCTGAGAACATTACATCTATGTCTGCATGACTCAAGAGATCAGAGTACTAGTTCAACTGCAGCCTTTATCACTAAGAAGTAGTACAAACAAAACAGCAATGTCCATGACAAGCTAAAACCTAAGTAGTCATTATTCTTCAATATCTTCACTAACATCCTGCTTTTCTTACCCCAGGATATTTATTTCAACCAAACTCCCTGCAGCAAATCAGCCCTACAAGATTATAGCAGAGATGGCACTGAAGAACAACACCTACTGAAGTCCTTAATTCTCTATTTACCTTAAGATTCAACAGACTTCTCTTTGTTCCCATGCATCAGCCTTCTACCACAAAAAAAAGATGCATAAAATAACCACATCCAGTGGTAAACCTCCTACACCCAGACAAAAAAAGCAATCTTACTCCAGCCATCTTCCCACACACTCTGAGTAACAGACCTGAGATGATAAGAGAGATCTACAGAAGGGAAATAGAAGAATAACTCACAATGGAATTTAATTTAATCCTTCCACCCACACAAACCACTCACCCTTACTAGAGGTGAATAAGTACCTGCACTTTGGCTACTGAGACATCTTTATAAAGTTATGACATTATAACCATTGCAAAGTTAGCCTTACGTATATGCAGAATCTCACTGTCTCCTTCCCCCCTAGAAAGTCACTAACCTGAGTTTGCTGAAGCTTTTAGTCATGTCCATCTGGAAGCATCTCTAGCCTTTACGTTCTGTTTTCTTTCAGCCTGGTAACCAGTGTAGTATCTGTGATGATGAAACTAAATCACTGAAGGACTGAAAGCACTTGAATACCTCTTCAACAATATTTTTTTTTGTTTTCTCTCCAAACACAGGAGAATGAACTAGCTCTTCTATAACCTGTCAAGTGGTTTTACTAAAAACACCTGAGCTAACAGCTGTACAAAATAACCTAAGCAACAACCCTCCACGCAAACAGGTTACCTACGACACATTAAAACCACAGTAACTCCCTTATAACCTCCACTGGCACTGAACAAAGGTCAGTTAAAACCATCACAACTGACTACAAGTTACTTAGGCTAATATGGGCTGAAGATACACCAAAACTAATCAAGGAAAATTAATCCTAAATCAAAGTAGGAGAAAAGCTTCCAATCACTTACTTGCTTCACCTACTGTAAACAGATGCTTTTTCTGCTACACAGAGAGCCAAAAGTTTAT
Source organism: Lophotriccus pileatus (assembly GCA_035583135.1). NCBI lineage: Eukaryota > Metazoa > Chordata > Aves > Passeriformes > Tyrannidae > Lophotriccus > Lophotriccus pileatus. The sequence goes on from JAWWES010000115.1 coordinate 62,942,736, forward strand.
AGTTTATATTTACAGGCTTACTGACTCAAAGAACAATGTCTCTCAAAAAAGGATTTGTGCTCCTGACCAATCCTACACTGCTTCTGGTTCCTGCTCCTGATCAGTCATTCAGCCACATCTCCTTCTGAAGTGTATGGAAAGCCCCAGCACATGTAGAACAGGTGTTTACTCAACCATACTATTTACCTGAGTTGTTTCTGTAATTCTAGCAAACTTACAGTCTTCAATTTGCAAAGTGCGACACTCCAAGCTAAGAAGGGCCAAAGTGCTCAAAATATTCAGCCCTTTGCTTATTATGAAAATTTGAGCTAAGCTGGTCTAGGAGACTCCCTATTCCTCTGCGAGGCCTGGCAAGGCCCTGTTAGTTCTGGTCCAGAATAGTGTTGTTGCTAGGCTACCAAAAATTCTGGCATTTTGTCCCATCACAGCACAGATATCTTTTGGGTGACTGTCCAAGTATGCATACACATTTGTTTGCACAATGTGGGGTTTGTTACAGCAAAAATTGAACATGTTTTTGCACTAAACTGAAGCTCAGTTGAAATACCTGCCTATATAAAATTACTCGGGTTTTCTGGTTTCTCTCATTGCTATCCTATCTGTAGTGTTTTCCACAGATGAAGTACTGCTTATGAACATGTAAGATATACTATGGAAACATTATACAAGTCCCACAGTGCTGATTAATAGCAATAATAATGCACACACCATTGTGCTTTTATTTTTCCACATTTATTCTACAGCCATTTTCTCCACAAGTTTGATTATTGCAAGAAAGTGTTCAATGAATCAGGAATAATAGCAATATACAGCAGGAGACCTTTATGTAAAGTTTTAAGACTTATTTCCTTTGGTTGCTGAAAATAGGTCACTGAAGGCAAGTCAGTGCACTTATGGCACTATGTCTTTGCTAGAATATCACATATGGATTTACAATTCATAACATGCATTTTATATTACTGAAAGTGATATCTGCAATCAAAGACAACAGAGCTGAAAGTGGAGATGTGCATACATCTGGCTTTACATTTCTTAAGACATCAGACCCATGTCTTTGACATAACTACATTGCTTCAAAGACTTTCAACCAGGTTACCCCCACACAGTCTTTTTTCCCCCCCTTGTTTTTGAAATATTTACTGCTCTTGACAGTTGATATATGTCTGTCTCTGTTCCAAATGATCTTTTCTTTACATCCCAGTACTTATCCTACTAGGTATTATATCCCACTTGTCCTGGATGGTCAGTTCCAAAAAAACAGTTGCTGAATATGATACAGAGCTGCATCGTCCTTCCCTCCTGCGTAAAAGCTTGGAACAAACTGGAGTTCCTGATTAGCTGTGTTCACACTTAGAAGAGTTTTCTGTCTCCAGTGACCTCTCTGACTTGCGTTACCTGCTATGCCTGTAAGTTCTGAAATGCATCAGAATAAGATAGAAAAATGATGACATGAACCAGAAATGTGATGACTTACGGAGGCATAACTTTTCATTAATTTCTTTAATTGTCTGAATGTTTTTCCAGTGTGATACTTAATCTGCATTGAGTAAATTACATAACAGTTTAAAATGAGTAATATGTTTGACTCTATTTATTACATGATCTTTTATGCTGAAACTCAATATGACAGTTTAATTTCTTAAAAATTTTACCTAGTATACTGACACATAAGTTAGAGTTCCTTATACTTTGACAATGGCTGCTATAATCACCAGACTCATCTTCTAAAACATTTTGTTTTAAAGAACACTCACGAAATAGCCATTTCTTTAGAAAGATGCTTTATTAAGAAATATTTTTTAAGAAGTACAGATATTGGATGTATTGGATTTCATCTACGGGATCAAATCTTCCAACCTTACTGCTTTTTATCATTTTGTGAATATACTGGAGACCACCTAAATCCGACCAGTTGAGTACTTCTCTCATATAAATGAACTGCAAGCAGAAAGTGATCTCATACATGTAATATTTGCCTCGCCCATCAAGCAGAGTAGAAATAAGCAGTAGCTGCTTGTCCTGGTTCCAGACAGGACACGATTAATTTTTTGCAGTAGCTGGGAGATGGAATGGCTAGGACACAAAAGTTATTCTATACCACTTCACCTCATTGCCAGGGGCAGGGGAAAGAGACTCTCTTCCAGGGAGAAGGGGTTCCTTCTAGTTGAGAAAATGTGACAGACAGAGCTGTCTGGTCTTGTCTGGTCTTGTCTATTGCTAGGGTTGGGGTTTTTTCCATGTGAATCATTTCTTTTCTTATGTCCTCTGTCATTAGTATTGTCGCTGTTACTGTTCATTTTCTTATCTCATTGCTGTTTCCAGTAAATTATTCTTATCTCAACTTGTGATCTTTGCCTTTTGTGCCTCCAGTTCTCCTCCACATCCTGCCATAGCCAGGAGGGAGAAGGGAAAATGGAGGAGCAAGAGAGAGCAGTGTCTGATTTGGAGGGACCCTGAATTGGGGATTACCATTCTTGAACCAGGACACTCCTTCTAGTAAAGGTACAATACCCTCGGTTGTAGACACAATTCATCTGACTGCTTTAACTTCAGCTGATGGTGGTGCTTATAAGGGTGAGAACCATTACCCTCTCTGCAACACTGTGCAGACACTTGGTGCAGCTGGTCCACTCATTGCCATTTTGACAGTTCCACTGTTACAAGTTACAACAGTGGCAAAGTTGTTACGACAGATCTGTTTGGATCCAGAAAAAAACAGATCCTGCTGTGCTAGGAGGCTGAAGGCAGTGTTAGTGAACCTAGCCCCAAAGCATCAATATCTCAACATGAATGGCATGGCCACTGAAGATAGCTGGGCAAGTCACCTCCACAGGTCAACAGGCTTAAAGGAGACATTTAAATTTGTTATTAATGATGAGAAAGCTAATATTACATACCGCAGTCATTATGAAATCAGGATCTATCTAGACACAGCCGCATATTTGCACTTTAGAACTATTCTTCATACAGATGTTCTATACAGCCTATTTAAAAAGAAAAGCTGTAATGATTTTCTACAAAAATGTAGATGGTGCAGTGTCAGATTTGTCTTAATGTGATAGCTGGTATTTTGCTCACCTGTTCAGGCAGTACAATATATTATGTTCAGAGGGTTTGAATTCTCCAGAAATGCATACATTAACCAATCAAAACTCCTTTTGCTTTGCAAGGTCTTCAGCAGTCACTGATTGATAAGCCATAAAATGTTCATTCCTTGCCCGGAGCCTCTGATGGGTACTGAAGATTATACCATTTAACTCTCCCAAGTAGTGCAGCAGAGCATTAAGCAGAATTAGGATATTTAGAATTATATTTCATCTAAATATGGCTTCTTTGGGGTAAAACAAGCAGTTAATTTACATATCATTGGTTTTGCTTACTCCTCTGTATGTGAAACTATAAATGATGCCCAGGGCTGAGAAAACAATTACACTTTTCTCAAAGTCAACCAAAGTGTAAACACATTCAAAAGAATAACAAAAGTAACTAAGCTGGTAAGCACCACAGAAATGCCCAGAGCTGCGAGCAAAACAGACTTTAGTGACTAACAGAAAAGCTGAATACAGCTTCTTGACATGTCTGCTCTTCACCTCATAGATGACGTGCCTCCATACAGTACTTTCAGGTTTCAAAGTGTCAGTAAGTGAATACTGGCAATACCTGGCGAAGGTTGCAGCGTGATCTCTGTGCCCGGAAGAGGAAAGGTAAAGCTACATTCAGGTCTTTCTCCATTGCAGAAACCGTGGGAATTTGGAGCTACCTCAAAAATGGACTGCAAAATACTACTCTTACAGAACAAGTACATATTGCAGAAGACTCCTGTAACTAATAGTCCATACAACTTTAAATAAATCTGCCATGAGTGGGGTGCCTCTCAAAGAGGTACAAAAAGGTGTCTACATCCAACTTGATGGAACTGTATCACCCTATGATTCTAGCCCAGCTACCTTAATAACATTGCTTTATAAACTCTGAAAACCTTTTAGATAATCTTTAGATAAATTTGATAACAAAAAAATTAGAACTCTGACGGAAAATCTAGAAGGCTTAATTTTTATTGCATAAAAAGACTGAAACATCTAAATACTGAGATTAGGGTCTCCCTACTCAGATGTTGACTACTGAAATTATGCAGATAAATGAGATCCAAAGGAATGCATTTTTTAGCAAGAACTCAAGGCCTGGATAAGAAAACAATGATGAATGACAAAAGTTCCAGGAATTCTAGGAAAGCCTGTACCAGTTCAGGAAATCCATGTAGGCATATTGACTATAAAGAAGCCACCTTTGGCTTCTAACTCTTGGAGGCTGAGAACATTCTGGGGAAGTATCAATACATGGTTGGCTTGTAACCGCAATATTCTCAAGATATGTGCTGGGAAGGTGCTGGAAACAGCATGATAGGCTACCTGGAGTTTAGATCTCTCCTTCTATGGACATTATGTTCTTATATAAACTACATATAGGAAAGCTTGTATCTCCTAAACCACACAGGTCATCTTGGTCTGTGCAAAAAATATCTTTTTTTTCTTTACTTTGCCAAGATCTTTGTATCATAAGTAAATAAGGAGAGAACTGCTGGCTATATGTCTAAATTGTATCTGTACTATGTTTTCAGGTAATTTCAACTTGTTATCTAGCACAGACACAGTTAGGAGTACTGCCATATAAAAAAATGCAAACTGATCTGTACGTGTTGTCAAGCACTTAATATCATCTGAGAATATAACAAAGTGTTGGAGGTCTTTCTTAATTACAACAGGCTAATGAGGGTAGGGAGGGCTATCAAGCCCTCCTTTGTACAGGAAAAATCATGAAATAGTGTGAATAGAAATTCTTCCTTATTCATGAGGAACTTCCCCTGTTGCAGATCACAGAGAAGATTGACTTCCTCTAGAAACAGACTGTAGCAAAAGTGGATTCTAAGCAGAAGATGAAACAGCAGGGGACAGGTATGAGGCAACCTAAAACCTTCTCTGACTTTAAAGTCCATGGTGTTGAGTACTTCAATACCAAGAATGAGAAAAGAAAGTTTTCAATGCAAAGAAAAGTGACTAAAATCCATAAGCATGCCAAAATGGTAACTCAAAAAAGTCTTGCCAGGACTGTTACTAGATTAAATCAATAAGAAACACAGTATTTCTTAATCCTTGAGCAGGCAGCATGGTCTTCTGCCATCTCAAAGAAGAATTTTCTTTATTTTTTTCCTACCCTGTATATGGACCAGCTTTTAGAAAATTCTGTTTTCTTTTGCTGTTATCATATACATATTGAAAGGAAAAAAATCAGCCATTAAATCGTCCAAAGTGTGAAGGGCATTGTGCTTTTTCATGCAGAACTAATTCGCATCATGCAGACAGAAGATCCTCCTTTGATGACTACACTGCTCATGGGATCTCAGAACTCCAGAGCCAAGAAGACAGTGGCTCATTAACACATATATTTCCATTGACTGTAACATGGTAGCTGAAGCATCTAGAGCTGTTTGTAAAGGTGCTCTTGCTGCTAACTGTCCCTCAGCAATTAGGGATTAAAATTCTTTTCTATGCTCCTGTGGTGACCTCATCAACAAAATCTGTAAACATATTATAATTAAGAAAATCATAACATGCCAGAAGGATCTAATAATTTGACATTCTAAACTGCAAGCTTGCCAATGAATAACTTTTATGACTAAAGCAGATCTGACCATCTTGGCTCCCTCTCAGCAGGAGTTTGCATCAGTCTGTTCTGTCCCCACAAATAGCACACAGTATATGTATATTTTGTTTGCTGCCTTTGAATCTGCAATGACAATTCAAGGTCCTTGCTAAATATTTTTACAGGTTTCAATGAAGTTGCATCAATGAAAGCTGTTTTCTCCACATCCCAGAAGTATGAAGCATGTCCAACAACCTACAGGTATGGTGCATGTTCTTCTGCAGAATTCTGAGCAATTTAGTTCTCTTTCTCACAAATTTCTGGAAACTTAAAGAATTATCTTCGACGCAAATGTAGCAGAGAGGTCAGCTTGTATTCTAAAACAATGTTTGAATCTTCCTTTTTCCTTAAGAACAGCCCAACAAATTCTTCAAAGCTATTTGTTTCAACTCTGTGGAATCCTGCAGTTAAGTGTTTGTAGAGGCCTTGCTCAGGTTCTGGAGGTCAATTTTAAATTTTATGAGGCAGGAATCAAGAAAAAGATGACTTAAAGTATAGAGGTTTTTTTAGCTTTTGTTATCCTTTTCCTAGAAGTACTTAGGCTGTAATACAATAAATCCTTAAACTAAGCAATTTTAACACTGAATCTATCCTAGCAGGAATGCCTGACTTGGGGAAAATAGTCAATATTTAAAAGTAGAAGGCATGAATCTTACATTCCTTGTAACTGGGACACGTACGGTAGAGAGTTTTTACAGAGAAGAAAATACCAAAAAAACCTGCCAACCCCTATGTGTAACTGCAGGGAAGTTTCCATGAAGCATATCTGCTCAACTCTGATGTACCACTCACTACTTCAAAAGGACTGCTAGTTCTGGTGCTACTACTGAATCTAGGAAAAAAAATACAATATTTACCAGTGTTGCTATTAAAATTTATTATTTGTTTTACCACACAATTAGAAGCCCAAGTTACAGACCAAAAATTATTGTGAAAAAAATTGAAATTTGAAGGAAGCTTCAGGTTTGTTTTCCTGAAAAGGTCATAAGCTGCTCATCTGAAATACTTTGCCCATTCTGTATTGTACATTATTTACTAACTCTGAACTTCCATTAGATGGATTGGAACTTGGAATCGTGTTTCTTTAAAAAGGTACAAGGTTGAAAGGCTGCAAGGAGGACCTGAGAAACTACAGGCCTGTCAGCCTGACCTCAGTGCCTGGCAAGGTCATGGAGCAGATCATCCTGAGTGCAATCACACAG
>JAWWES010000115.1:62949737-63017606 GCA_035583135.1 Lophotriccus pileatus
ACTACCTGAAAGGAGGTTGTAGCCAGGTGGGGGTCAGTCTCTTCTCCCAGGCAATCAGCAGTAGGACAAGAGGGCACAGTCTTCAGCTGTTCCAGAGGAAGTTTAGATTGAATATTAGGAAAAATTTACAGAGAGAGTAATCAGACATTGGAACGGGCTGCCTGGGGAACTGGTGGATTCACTGTCCCTGGAAGTTTTTAAGATGAGACTGGATGTTGCACTTAGTGCCATGGTCTAGTAACCACAGTGGTGTTGGATCAAGGGTCGGACCTAATGATCTCGGAGGTCTTTTCCAACCTGGTCAATTCTATGATTCTATGATTAACTCCTCTCCAATAAAAACAGGCTGATCAGTTTAGACAGTATAATTGTGCATTCTAAAATCATCACAGTATGTAAGTGTGTCATCACAGATTGTTTTACATACACGTCAGAAGTGCTTCTATTGGTAAGATACCAGCAGAAATAATTTCCTGACAATAAAAAATATAGCCATTGTCACAATTATTCAGCCCAATTCATCTAGTCCAATATGCTCTTTCTGGTGGTGACCAGCATCACAGAAAAGGGCAAGCAACCATGAAATTGGCAATTTTGGAACAATCTTTCAATAGGTAAAGATGTTTCTTAAATTTGAATTTAGAAGTGATGTGCCCTGAGGCTTGAGTGTTCATAGAAATTGTGCTAAACTTCTCACTCATATGATATCTTATGGCAGCAAGTTCTAGACTGCTCAAATGTATTGCTGTACTGTTATTGTATAAGCTGAATTCAAAAGTATTTCCTTGTGCTTTTACTTTTTTTCCACTTTTGCTCTTGAAATGCAAAGATAATAAGATGTTTTTGTAGCTGCAATTTAAGCAGCCCCTGCACTGATCCTCAAGGCAAACCCAAACCATATTTCTGCACTGCTAGAAGTGAAGAGAAGCACGTAACATAAAAGCTTAAGAACAAACACTTTGCATCTAGCTACATCCCTCTTCTACTCTATCACAATTATGGTTTAAATTTATATACATGTATACATGCATTCATATACATGTGAATATCTACTTCTAATAACCAGCCAATACCACAAACACATAAACACAGACATAAACATTTAAAGCTCTCTATTGCTGAATACATTTCTAAACACGGAAAAGCAGTTTTATTAGCCCTTGAAGAGAACAGTGAAAAAGAAAAAGGAAAAATAAAAATTTAAATGTACATTGCCCAAACAGCCTAGCAAATTTGCCCATGTATTTAGTCATTAATTGTAACCAAAGAAATGTGTACCTTCCTACTTCAAAAATACCAGCTCCATTGTTCAGAAGTTCCAGTAGAGGATTCGATGATTGCAGAGCAAAACAAATACAAAACCTCCAAGACAACTGAAAAGTCGTGTATACAGTGTAAGTGCCTAGAAGAAAACTTTGAAAATCAAAACCTATCCAAGTAACAAAGGAAAACAACTAGAAATGCTGCAAAGGAATGATCCCTCTATATGAAATAGTACTGACTGTATCTTCTACAAGTGTTGTTGTACTGGGTGAAGTTGTCTTAATGAATATGCATTTCCAGCTACCTATGTTGAATACACAATATAACTACAACTCCTAAAGTCAGTGTACCTGAGGTATAGGAAAAGTAATATAAATTGTCATCTTTTATCATGCTCATAAAACAGAAAAATGTTCAATAAATACTGCCTCTTACAAGAAAAAATAAAAATGTAGCTGGAACAGCTACTGATACCTGATAACAGTTTAGTAAAAGAACAATACTCAATTACTACATAAATTTGTAATTTTATCCCCAAGAGTTTAGCTTTTTTTACCAGACACCTTCAAATAAAAAGAAGCGTTTCTGAGAGCCAGATCAAACACTGGCTGAAATTCCAGTAAAGACTCCAATTGACTTGAGTGGCTTTTTAATGCAGCCCAGAAATTATTAGATTTGCTTGCTTTGAAGCGACTGCAAAACTTCATACTTGTGGTTAGTCCTATGAAGCACCAGTATTTAAGAAACCAGTCCTCCGTAATGACAAATCACACCTCCAAATTGCTTTCACAGTGGTGATACCCTGGAGCTATGCAAGACCCTGAGCTGTCCTTCAGTGTTTTGCCACCAAAAATATTGCCAGTAAGTACTGTTCTGTTTCCACCTGCAGCATACTCTAAATGAAGGTAAATAAGGCATTCATGCAGGAAATTAACACATGGCATAAAATAACACTGAGCTTCAGGGTGAAAGCTAGCATTGTGTCACAGGGAAAATCAGAGTGTAACAGTGTGTGTGCACTCCCAGGTAGGGGCTCAGTAAGACAGCTCAAACCCCTTATAGATGTATTGACAGAACAAGGACACAAACAAAAACTAAGTTGTCGCTTGTGCTATCAGCCTGAAAAAGCACAGATTACTTTTTTTAACTTTCCTTCATTTTTATAAAATTCCTGTGTTCTTAATGTGTATGTTGCTAATTGTTTGCAAAACTCATATTCAAGCTATTTAACAAAACTATCTTAATATATGCTTCACAGTCTATGTATGCTAATAAGCAACGTAATTCAGTCCCTACTTCTGGTACCATTCTGTGTGGGTTTTACTACTTGGGATGGGGGGATGAAACAGTGTCAATCAAAAAGTCTATGGGAGTCTCTCATACAAGTGAGGCACAAGAAACTAGCTAAAGAGTTGAAGTAATGTAAAATACTGTGTCCCGCATCCTGAAGGTGTAGCGAAAGGGTCACAAGTGAACCTTCTCAGTTTCAGAGTCCACCAGATGCCAAAATGCCTCTAATCACTTTATGTTTTGGTTAACCCTGAAAATTTCCATGGTTCATTTGAGATAGAATAGCTGGGATCCCATCACCAGAGTGCTTGAGGTATTCCCTACTTCATTAGATTTCCTACTTTCAGATTCAGTTCTGGTATATCATCAGCCCAACTTCTTACATGGCAAATAAAATAATTTCAAACAGTGTCTGTGCCAGTGGCATTACAGACAGGTCACCCATGGATACCTATAATACCCACACAGTGCTATGGTAGCATTCAGTGCAAGAATAATTTATTAGGGTTTTTGAAACTTTCAGCAATGTACATTTACAAACTAGTTCGCAGTTAGACTACAGCACAGGAGTCACATGGAAGACATCTGTGTTTGGGCAGCAACGTTCACACAGAAACCTGAGAAACAACTGGAGAACTAATTCAGAGTTTAAATAAAAAATAAAAAATAAATAAATAAATAGATAAATAAAACCAGCCTCCACGAAGAGATTTTTGCCACGAACACAGATGAGAAAAGATATTCTATAAGACCAGTAACATCTCTAGATAAGTTGTAAAGCACTTGCCAGTTCACAAAGGTGAAAGTTTCAGGAGAAGTGCTTAGGAATGGAGGAAAAAGAGCTGCTGTGAACAGGAGTAAATTTGCTATTCCTACCACAAGAGGAGGAAGCAAAGACCAGGGTGAACAGGGGGTCATTTAGCCAAGCTGAAAATGCAGAGTAGGTGTTTTGGATGATGCAACATTGTGAACCAATCACTAGGCAAGGAAGGGGACACAAAGAACCTTGTGTCTGTTGATACTGATATGCAAGGGTCAAAAGCAACAGAAAGCAATAGAAAGAATACTTCTTCTCCACGGGTGGCTGAAACTGCAGAGAAGATGCTTAGGGGCTGGGGTGGAGGGAAGTGGGACACTGCATTCCCCTGGCCAGCTGAGCTCTCCAGTACACTACATGAGAGAATTTAGGAGAAAGAAAGTTTGGGGCCAGGACAGAGCATCATTGCACTAAATAGTTTCACTGAGCCAAAAGTCTCCATGGAACAGCTGCTTGTATGTGCTGCATCCCCATATTGTGCAGCAGAAAATACAAGTCTGCTGCCTGCTGTCTTCTAAGGGATGGTCTCTGTAAGCTGTTGACACTGTATTTGTGCTTTGCTCTATCAATTTGCTCAGGTTTTCAGAAGGATAAAAAGGGGCAAAGCAAAATAAAACAAAGGTCCTGAAAAGTAAATGCAAGATGTGTGAAAGTTTAAAATGAAGAGAAATCTGGGTGAGGAGCAGGAGGATGGAAAGGGGAAAGAGGCAAAAAAGAAACCCTTTGTGGAATTTGATTCATCACTCTACTTTCCAGTTAAGAATATAGCAATCTCCTTTATTTTAATATATTCAGTTGGGTCAGGAAATTACTTTATTTCAATCAGAATTGTCTCAGGATGAAATGACAACTGTTAATGGAAGTCTATAAAACTCAGACATTCTCTCTGACTCATATAATTCTAGGGGAAGGTACAAAATCATCTATCTATCGGAAATCGTTGCTGCCTCTAGGCCAGGCTAACATTCACCAAAAAGCATCACAGAAACATCCTCCAGGAGCACCAGCTTCTCTGGTCTGAGCAAGGAGTCTCTCTGTGGGCCCAATCTGTCAATTCTATGGTTTTCAGCTGACAAGTTATGGCCTTTGCACTCTGCTACCACACTCCTACATCATTTGCCTTCAGGAAATACTCTAATAAATGAGTTTATTAGGAAGATTTTCACAAGAAGAGCAGGGGAAATGAAGTATTTTTCAAGGAAAAGAAAACTTTGTATTTCAGGGAATCTCTGACAATAAAGACTAGGAAGATAATTTTCCATCCAGGAAAGCTGACATTGTTTCTAGGAATACTGTCCAGTCTGGGACAGAGAAGTGGACTGGACTTGAAAGAGCTGCTTCTATTCTCCCAATAAAGCAATGCTGAAAAAACCCCACGTTTTCCTAGAGGATACAAACAAAATGTTCACCTAACAACATCACTGGTTCCCTTTAGTACCTTACCTTTTCCTTGTCTTAGCACTTTTGTTTTAAAACAACACTATGCATATTTCAAGGCTGTTAATTACAGAAAAAAGTAAGGTTGCTGTTGTGTCTAAACACAGCCAAACATACGACAGTGTTTGCGGTAAATCCAAACAAAAATACTTACATATAAGTTATATTCAGCTGTACTGAAGTAGAGCTTTTTAAAGCATAAAATTTTAGATGAATACTGAATCTGCCATTTGAATATTTTTTAAGACAGAGAGTTATTTATTTGAGTCATTCTTCTTTGAAATTATCTTTAAAAGACACAATGTAATGCTAAAGTCTGGTTGTTACAATTTTTTGACAGTTTAACAATCTTGTGGTTGAAAATGCTGCAACACCTTAGATCAGTTACACAATTTTTGTTCTTACTTATGCCACTCAGTATTGGTTCTAGAAGCAACAGAGACTGCCCCATGGAAAACAATTCTTGTAGATATCTAAGAGACCAGAAAGAGGAAATAAATAGTTTAAGTTGGAAATGAAGTTGACATAAGAACATGTTGATTAAGTGTTTGTGCCTCACGCCATTAGGTCACAGAAAGTCCTTTAGACAGGTTGTTAGATGCAGCACTAAATTCAATATGAATATACATAGCTGGCAGAACCCTTTTTTTTGCTATCTGTAACTCCCTAAAGTCACTTGTACTAGTGTTTATCAATATCAATTTTAATTGAAGATGATCCTGACAACATTTCTGCAAAGTTTCAATATACTTTTATTTGTTTTACATTATTTTATTAACTAACCATTTTAGTGCTGCAGTTTCAGTAATTTATGAAATGTTACTTTCCTTCAGTGCATTTTTCATCTCATAAACAATACAAGATACATTTCAAATGCAACAAGTATTTGTCTTTTTTTTCTCTTTTTCCCCCCCTTCTCTTGTTTTGTCTTACTCCTGAAGATGTGTCAGTTGTTGGGGTTTTTTCCCTCTTTCATCTCAATATTCAAATGCAATAATACAAGTAATTAATGTTTAGCTGTTTAACTTCCACTTTATGCAGAGTAGACATCTGATGATCAAATCCATCCAATGTCTGCAATTAGACCAACTTGTGCAGCTGCGCTTCTCTTGCTAGCTGGAATGCGCTTCCCTTTTGCTCTGAACCGATTTTGTGATGCACTTGATGTACAATGTTCCATGTACAGCTTTGAAATAACTGTGGGATATTATTCTATCTTCAAGGCCAAAATAGAGAAAGGCTGTATTAAGCATTTAGGTGGGAGAGGAAGGGAGGGAGAGGAAAATAAAATGAAAAGGCAATGACTACAGATGCCCAGGTTGTATGTGGCACTGGAAAATCATTGTCAGCTTTGTTGTCACTGTCACACTAAACTTCCCAGATGTTCATAACTGGAAATGTCACAAAATGTCATGGCATAAGTTGCTGTATTTTGTTTTCTGTAGAAAGGGTGCACAATAATAAAACAGCCTCAGGAGTGTATGGCTAGCCAACAGCAGCTTGTAAAGGTCTCAGTAAAACAGCATGTGTGCACATTCTGGAAAAAGAAGCAAAGATCAGCTTCTTTTCTTTCATCTTCTTTTTTTTTTTTTTTCTTTAAATTAATAACATAGTGCTTGGACTGATAGCAATTTAACATTTAAATTAAACACAAAAAAAAAGCCCCCTTTTTAATCTTTCCTAGATCTCAAAGCTGCCTTTGTCCAAGAGCTAAAATGCTGATATCAGATTAGTTATTGACAGAGCCAATACAAATTTGTTCCACATTCATTTATCTTCTGGAATTTGATGTAGTGCTCTACAATTAAAAGCAGAACTCTTTGTGAAATAAGCTCTTCATTGGTGACATCGATGTGAGAGAAAGCTTTGCATTTTAAAGCAAGGTCTTTCAAAGCACAGATTTTATCTTCTCCACAAGGTTTGTGGTTTTGAATGAAGTCCAGGCCAGGTTCTCCCTATGAGAGAGCCTTTCTCTTTTTTCTCTCAAATTACTTCCATTTGCTTTTCAGAAAGCAAAACCAACTATAAAAGCATAAACTCAACAAGACACCCTTCCCTTAAACATTAAGATTAAGCATTATAAAAATGCTATCTGCAGTCTATACATCCAAATAAAACAGCTTTGGACAAAACGATTTTGGCTTCTTCACAATAGAAAACAAGAAAGGGAATCAATCATCTGCTTTTCTCTGCTTATAGAACTCAATGCAGATCCAGAAGCTACAGTTAAAACCCTTCCCTTTCAATCTTGCTCTTGCATGTAATTAAGTTCATTGTAATACGTTAATATTCCAGTGCTGTGACCTACTTACAAAGTCAAAACTGTCAAATGGCTAAAAGTGACCCATTCACTTTCCTATTGATTTTGACTTAAGTCACTAAGTCTCTTTGCTTTTTAGTGAATCACCCGCCTCTGCTTTATGTGCACAGCATGTGTGGGGCACATACGCTCATGCCTTTTTATAACATATAGTACAAGAGCTACCGAACAGAGAGGGGGAACTACAGAACAGAGGTGGGGATAAGAAACTAATTAAGAATAAATGCTGAGCCAGAATCATTTGTTTTCGAAGATGTATTTGCTCCGAGACAGTGATTTATTTCAATGTCTGTTTCATGCATGCCAAATGACTCAGATGTCATCATTTAGTCTTGTTGTCCTTGGTACATTAGTCTAATGTAACATCACTGAGCAGCTGCATTCTCTGTTATTTGAAGGACAGGTGGAAGCTATGCTTTGGTCAATTTTAAATTTGTTCCCTCTAAATTTCTTTTTCATCACACTATACTTCATTCTATAATGGTTGGCGCTACCTTTTTCAGTGTTTCAGGATTTTTTTCCCTCCCAATCTATTATCAGTGTGAATGAACTAGTTAAGGAGCAATAAAGCTTAGAAACATTTTGAGATTTTCAGTTATTTTATTATATGCTACATTTCAAAACACAGGTTAACCATTTGATTTATTTAATAAAACCAAGTGAAAGACTCCACACACAATTATGGTCCTTTCTATTGTCATCTGAAGCAGGAAGATTTTACCTGGTCATTCATCATCCGCCATTTCTTGGAACAGGAGGCTTGGCCTGCTTGGCCTCCCACACTCAATAAATATACAGGAATTACTACCAAAACCCTTTAAAACAAACAATTGACTATATCCATATATTATGAAGGGAAACAGACCTTCAGATATGTCTCCTTAATTTTTTTGTTATTATTATCTCTGTCTTTCCACTTCTTAAATGCTGGGCAGAAAAGAAAGCTATAACTCTGCTTACAGTTCTCCTCATAGACATTCTGTCTTCTGGTACCACCCAGCTCCTCAAATTCACAGTGTAGCTACATGCAGTGCTGTCATGTTAGCCCATCACTAAGGTGGCCAATGGGAAGCCGATTAAAGGCATCCATCCTGATTTATACATTTGCCAGCTGTAGCACGTATACTGTGTATGCTCTGCTGAGAATGGCTGTGGGTGTTGAATGGAAGTGGATGCTTGTCCTGGAGTGGATGTGTATGACTGCAGGATCGAGCAGACAGAACAAGTGAGAAACCCAGCAAGCTAGGGGCCTCCAGCAAAAACAGTGATTAAGAAACTCCTAAGACAAGCAGAGAAAAGGCTCAAAGCCAAACTTCAGAGCTGATGATAAAAAAAGATACTTTCATAGAGGTTTGGAAGAGGCAATGCAGAATTTGTTGCAGCTCAGAGAGCTGATGAAAGTTGTTGGAATCAAAGCAGGACAAGATACACTCAACAATCACAGTGGGCTGGGAGGCATAAAAAATATATGCTGTCAAACCCTTTATTTTAATCCATCTTGACTAATAAATCTTGTGTTTTCTCTGCTTTAAGAGCTATTCACCTTTAGTGTTTGGGGTTGTTCATTTGAAAGAATAGATGTGGTCAGATCTCCTTGAAAGAATCAACTGAGACTAAGCTGTCAGACAATACAGGAAACAGCTGTATCACTTCAGACTGTTCATTATAAACTTCTTCCTCTACTTGGGCTCAGTTACTTTCCCATTTTGCAGCTTTCACAAACACACTTCTTGTAAAAAAATTGGTAGCAGCTCTATAGCCACTGTCAATTCTATATAATGGGGTGGCATAATTCTACTCTCCTTTTTCCACATAGGGTACCTCTCTGGAGTAGCTGCCTAGTCTTATACAGATTATTTTAAGGACCTAAAGACCTAAGTTTGTAGGGAGAGATTAGCATACATCATTAGTATACATAAGCCTCCTTGAAAACATGTAATTCCTACTCATATGAACTTCCAACAACAGCAGATAATATCCGCAGGGAAGTGATACAGCCTTACGAAAAACAACCAAAAAACAAACAGATGAAGAAAAAGAGTAAAAATAAAGTGAGCAGAAACACTGTTAAGAAACAGGTTTTTCTTAATATACCCCATATGGCAATAAGCACTGACACTGCATGAGATTTCCAAGTCAGCTTCTACTATGCTATTTAGTCCCTGCATAACTATTAAGCTGTTATTTCTATTTTATGTTTTAATGGATGCCATTAGACAATAGCTTATTTCATTAAATGAACAATGGAAGTCCAGTGCCTCGAGTCTCCTCAGCATTTCAAGGTATTTCAAAAACTACATGCTTTTCTCTTTCTTATCTTATCTGGAGAGGGGAATGACTTTCAGGCTTTCAATGTACTGGAATGTAATTGTCTCCATTTATAAATATCAATACTATTGAAGTTATATCAATATATATTTACTGAACGGAAAAAGCCCAGAGGTATAAAATTTCTAGTACAAGAATTCTTATCTCCTCTAATTTGTTTTTGGAATTTGTTTCTCTAGTATCCAGTATTTACTTCCCTGCATCTCAGACTCTCCACTTGAGTTGTTACCTGTACCCTTAGTCTTTCTAACAAATGAAAGTATTGTACCAATACCTGAGGCAGAGTTTTCTGATAAAGTCAGTCTAATGTGTTCTTTAAGATGAAGGTAGGAAAGCTTCATTCCAAAACACTGAAGTTTGCAAATTTGGCTAAGGTGCTACATCATATCTTTATAAAACTTTTCTTTTAAAGAAAAGGGCAGTTTTTTAAAGACAGATTTTGACATTCAAAAAACCAGAAGGCAACCTAGAATTTTACTTCTAATTTCTCAGACTGAAAAGTTCCACCTTTGATTTAAAATAACATTTGGGGTGTGGGGGGTTATTTATCTATAGCAATGCAAAAATACACAGAACTGAAACAATATTACAGAATTCCTTCATTCTATTTCAAACCAAGAACAGTTTAATTCTGTGAAAAGGAGTAAAAAATTTTGACTTTATCTCAGTTTGGGACATCATAATTTTTAACTTACTTCCATTTTATAGAAAGCCAAATAACTGTTTCTCACTCAGATCCTTCTCTATTTACAGAATCTTTGCCTTATTTCTTGAATCCTTTCGCATATTACATTTTTGGATGAGTAGATCATGACCAACCCTCAATATAACCTGTGGCTGACCCTTACCAGACCCTCTGTTCTAAGAGGACAGTAAAGGCAATACAGTCTCCTTTAGTTTCTTGTTTCATTGTTTTCAATGCTTAGTAATACACCTTTCTTTCCCACCATGACTGCATATCCTTACTGTCTACTTCAGCCCATAGTGCAACATACTATGTTCATTCCTAAGAAAACATCTCTTTCAACGTGACATATCAATATGAAATACACACACTATCATTTTAGAGGTATCAGTTATTTCCCTTCAGTGAACTTCTAGGTATCACGCTGGAATTTCAATATCCCTTTGTGTTTCTGCATGTATATAGGGTAGGTAGAGTAGGTAGAGAGGAACTGATCAATTCTGATGCAGCCTTGATTCAGGAAATTCTCACAGAAAAAAAAAACAAAAACATTAGGGATCCCTGACAGGCACTTCTTTCTTTTGGTCCCAGCTTTATAAAGAGGTTATAAACTGAGGATAGCCTGTCCTTCTTCCTCCACCTTGAAAGGGCTAAAGCTGAATATATTATTGAAAGCCTGTACAACTTTGTATTAAAAACACATTTTCAAAAAAGTTTACGAAAATGAAAAGGGCTCCTTTCTGTCAAGGAGGACTCTGGCTTTATTGTAGGATCCTGTGACCCAAAAATTTCTCAATAAAATGAGAGCATAATCCTATAGCCTCTTTTTCTTTTCCCTTCGTTAATTGCAAAGTTATTTTTCTATAGAGACTGGTTAGAGACACCAAACCAGATGTCAGCCTCCCACATGGATGCATATTTATCTGTAGCCTTGGGGTCACTGTGACACATCCCATGCTTAGCTTTGTTATTCAGCAGAAGCCATCTGCTTCAGCCTTGGCCTCCTCTAGACTAAAAGTGGTCAGAGCCTGGATCAAACACCTGTTTGGACAGCACACTCTGGAAGGCTCCATTACCTTATGAGTGAAATCAACCTATGGATTCCTCACGTTTCAGAAGACAAGCTTTATTTAGTGATCACTAGGAAACAACTGAGAATTCAGACACAATCTAAAGCAAGAAGTGAATATGGGGCTGCTAGTTTTGTGCAGTTCAGGTCACTGTTTTAAGTTGTGACTTAAAAGAGTGCTACCTATGGTTTTCTCCTTAAAAATTATAATTAAGATCCTATAGTTCACTCTAACCCCTCCCATGGCTACAACACAACACTTGTAACTACATTTACTCTTTTGTTTCTTACTCAAAAAGAGGCCTGAATCCCCGTGTTTATATATATAATAAAGACATGAAGTGGTAGAAAAAAAATATGTAGGTCATTAAGAAAATGCAAGGTCCACAGAGAATAAGATTGGATTTTTTCCCTTCCTTTTTTTTTAGTGGGCCATTCATCTAATAAAGACTACTGGAACACAGGCTGTCAAAGCAGTAAACTGGTCTCAAGAATACATCAATTAAATTGAAGTGCAGAGTCTTTTACTAATGAATCAAACTGTAAAAAAATCCTTAAGTGATCCACACTTTCTTAACTTTGAGTATTGTAATGCTGCATTTGTCTCAGCCATGCTTAAGGCAAGGATAAGGTAATTCTTCGCAACTTCCTGATCACGATCAGCTCCTTTGCTCTCACAGATCACATTAGGTCTTTACTTCTTTCTGTTCTCTCATTTTCACCAGATATCACAGTGTCATAGGATGTGTTGCAGGCTGATGAGTTTCCGCCATGTGTCTCTTCACATTTCTCTGGTGTTGATCTGAGAAAGAGTAGAGTAAAATCTGGCTCTGCTGGCCCCACATCCACATAGTAAAACATATCCAACTCCTGGCATCTTTGCCCAGGCAGTTTGACTCAAATTGAGAAGAGACCATGACCTTTCTGTTTCATTCTTCCTCACGGCCATGTTGTAGCCGAGCTGTCCTATTCATCAGAACATATTAAGTTGCATATAGCTTTGCTGAGTCTTAGCCTGTATAATTATGGAAAAAAATCAACAATAGCTTAGAATATAGTTGTATTTTTGATAAACGTCAAAGGCATTTCCAACCCTGGATGGGTGCATTTTAAAGTATCAAATAAATCTAAAAAGAAATACACACTGCTGGAATCTACAAAAAATCAAATATGTTTGTTTTCAAACAGAGCAGCTACTCCCATAAAATCAACATTCTGGTCCTTTCACTTATCCTCAGAAAGTGATTTTTTTATCCATGTAAACTTAGAAAATTAGCAGAATAAGAACTGTTCTTATGTAAATCTTATCTTATAGTGTATCTTCTTTCATCACATTCTTATTCCACATAGGTAACATAAAATTGGTCATTGAATGGGCACTAAGGGCCAGGCAAAACAGGGGAGGAGCTCTGCTTCACAAAATAAATACTACTCTTTTATATCTCTTACGTATTTCTACAGGGGAAAAAAACCACAGTCCTCCTCCCCCACCCTCCCCCAACAAACTCAAGAAACTTAAAACAAAACTAAACAAAAAGCAACACCCAAATGAATTAATGAAGGGATTTTATTTAAATCTCAAAAGAAAAAGAAATAAAAGCAGTAAGGTTTTGCACTTTCAAACCCTTAAATGCATTCTATATATAGTCATTGTGGTCAATTTTGTGCTACAGTTTTTCTGAACTACTGGACCACTTCCATATTTTCATTTTTCCACCCAAGGACATTGTATTACACAAAACACAGAAAGCATCTCATTGCTTTCAACACTCATCCATTGGTGTTAAGAAGTCACATTGTGGCTATCCATTCCTTGCCTTTTAGAAACAGAAGCACTCAGCAACATAATCCTCATCAGAGTCATAATCAGATTTTTCTCTAGCATAAGGACTGTGTTCTTCCTACAGGTCAAAAAATCTGACTTCCAGAGGATTTAAAATGAGTCAATACATTTAGGAAGTATGCAAAAGTGCTGAAAGTATTATAGGCAAAAATAATTATTAGAGACACTAACACATAAACTACATGTAATTCTCATATATATATATATGAAATATATATTAGCTATATATATGAAATATATATTAGCTATTAGATGGCTATTTCTAATATATATATATATATATATTAGAAATAGCCATCAAGCAAAAATAGTCTCATGCTATTCCATAGCAAGTACTTAAACTAAAGGTAGGGATCATTAGGCGACAATTAAAAATAATTTTTTCTTAAAGTGATATTTCATTGTGCCTAGTCACAGTAATATACTACTCCTGTAACTCTACTTTCAAGGAAACTTCTTGAAAAGGAAAAATGTGCAATAGTACCACATTAATAAAGGTCATTCACTTGTCCTCCATAAAGATAAATTTAGTGAATCAAGGGAAGCCCTACCTTCACTTACATGTACAACCATAATGAGGTAACGGTAACTAAGGAGAAATACATAGACTAAACCATCATTAGTTTATTCAAAAGATCAGCATTACATGATTTTAAAGGTACCAGAAACCAGGATCTCAAGAAATCTTAGTGGGTGCTGAGAAAGTGAAATATATTCAATTTTCTGAGAAAGCTCATTGATGAAAAAATTCTCAAGAGTTTCCCAGTAAAAATTTAAATCTTGTTGCAATAGAGAGTCAAATAGCAAAGTCCAAATCAACTGAGATTAAGCAATAATGAATTAGTATTCCCCCCTTATGAGAGCAGCCAAGAAATGGTCTGCAGTCAAGGATCAGTAACTAAGCAGACTTTCAAGTACACCAAAGACAGAGCCAACAAAACATCAGCAGTGGGGTTACTTCAAGGCCCAGACTGCCCCTGAAACACATTGAACAAGGCAGGTACCTTGAACAGGCACAAAAGTGACAAGATAACCAGAAGTGAAGCTCCTCTACCAGCTTTAAATGTATCAGGCTCTTACCCACCAGGGGAATCAGATATTGGTCTGTTAGAAACTGATGAGACCAAAGGAATTGGCTTTAAAACGGCATAGTGTTTACATGCTCTGAGAAGAACTGGGTGTCTGAGTTTTACTCAACTCTGGTCATTTTGTGGAATGATCTCATTTGCTACTAGTACCTCAGTCAAAATAAAGTAAAAATTCCAAAGGAAAAAAATTTCTGCCAGCCCTTTAGCAAGAGCACGGGAGGAGCCAGTATGCTACCACACCAGGCAAACAGCAGTTTTGCCTTCATGTTTCTCTATGACTCCCACCAGTCAAAGTGACTCAGATGAAAATAAAGGAACAAGGGCAATGATAGCTCTGCAACAATCTAAATCCAGATGCAACAGCTTGGAAATTATAAAATGTTGCTTACCATGTCATGAGCAAAGACACGGCTACTTGCACCACAGAAACGACGGAGGTGGGTTGGTGGGTAACACAAGGAAGCTAACCAGAGGCAGTCATGCTTGACATATCTCAGTGCTTTTCTCAGCTGTAGCTTTTGGTCTTTTGATCATAGTTTTGTTGCTATACACTAGCAAGTGTGTTTTTTTTTTCCCTCCTGAATGTAGCAACACATGCAGCACATAATCTGTGGACATCCAGAGCAAATAACTACTGTAGGGTTGCACAGTGGCTGAAGACATTTAAAACCAGACTGTAATGGATTTAGTGCCGGAAAAATAACCTTTGTAATCAATCCGAGTTCATTAGCTATATCATTATCAGAAGCAGAAGAGTTCAGCGAAGACTTTCCCTTTACCAAAGGATGCTCCAGAATCACTTAGGTATGTCATGCAGAACACTAATGGACTGATTAACACTGATGGTTCAAAATTTAGTGAATGATTATGATATAATGTTCCTTTTTATCACAAAATACTACAAAATTAGATACACAAACAGAAGGCTATCTCTAAATCATGGTAACACTACCTTGAAGATAATGTGAAATGAGTTAATCAGTTCTGCAGAGCACTTTCCAGGATCATCCATTTGCCAAACTGGCAAAAGATAAAATACAGTGTATAAACATTCCCTTCGGTAATGTTTTCAGAAGAGTTTCTATATCCTGATACATGCCACAGGTATTTATTTCCCCTTAAAACCAGCATCCATTGCCTCACTTAGGAAAGTTCCAGCATTAATTTCAGAAAGGGCATGCAAATTTTCAGAATAAAGATCTGAAGACACTCTAAAACCTGGTAGTTTCATATGTCTCGAAAAAATTTTTTTTTCATTTTGGCAGAAGAAAGTTATTTCCAGGAAGGTTTGGAGACTATTTTCTGGAAGGCACACTGAATTGCTAACTAATCACACTATTTGCCATATCATCAATGGTAAGCATTTTATTGCTGGATGCAAATAGATTAAAATCAATTAAAAAGACAAGGCTTTTTTTTTTATCATGCATTTTTAGCTTGTCTGACAGCTGCTTTCTCAATGGCACAGAAGAATGTCTATGAACTAGTGAATAAATAATAATAATAACCATTCCCCTCTGACATATTCTTTAGCTCTTATAGGTGATGCACTTCATCAAATTCTGCCAGTTGTCATGCTTGAAGTCCTCTCCCAAAACTGAGCAATCTGTACTGTCTGTACTGCAACAAGGCACGTTAAAAGCAAAGGAATGAGGAAATACTGCTAGAAATTACATAGGTATGAGCATGAAGATATCACTGGAAAGCTGAAAAGAGGTTAAAAAAAGAAAGCAAGAAAGAACTGTAAGAAAGAGTAGGAAATACTTTAGCAAGGCTGATACTGCTTTCTGCCTTTTAATGTAGCATTCTCCTTCTTTTGCTTTCCTGTGATTGCTGTACGTTTTGAGCCCTTCGGGATAAATAACAGCCACTTACGCAGCTTCTTTGGGTTTTCTGTAAAGTAAATAAAAATTTAATCAACTTCAAAATTTTCACAAAACATTAACATTGTTTTTATGATTAGGGTTGCAATTCAAAACTCTTTTAGTAACTAGATGATAAAGCACAGCAGCACTGGCACCACTGCCACTCACCAAACAAGACATGCTTCAGCCTTGCATGAAGCTTCATCCCAACCCATGTCACACAGAGTTTGCCTATATGCTTATGCTGGATTCCTTTTCTATGCAGGAATTCTTAGGTTCTTGTTCCCACATTTTTCTGCTGAACTTTCAATTCTGATTGACCTTGCTACTGACACCAAGATTACAACGCTGGCATGACAGAAAAGATGAACTACAAAGTATTTGCACAGTAGATAACAAACAAGGGAAGTTGCAGAATTCCCCAAGCTTGCAGAAAGATCTTCTATAGTAACTCCTTTTAAATACAAATGAAGTTGACAAGATTGATTCTTTGGCTGTCAATTAAACTTTTGGTTGTGGTTTCCTATTAAAATCCCCAGCAGAACATGCCAGTCTCTCGACAAACAATCCAGAACTTACAACATGAAAATCGTGATTAAAAAACATGATGGCTTTCTATGGTTTGGCTCAGTTAATGTTTTGGATTTGTTCTTTGGCTGTAGTTTATTGTCAGATTTTGGGTTGGGTTTTTTTTATTTTCTTCCTTTTGGAAAAAAAACTTTTTTTTTTTTTTTTTTTTGACTGAAGGTGAGGGCATTCTTCCAGGGTTTCTTGCAACATTAAAAGTACATTCTGCATGGAAAAAGCTGAAGATCTAACTCCAATATGAAAGAAGTGGGAAAACTTCCCTGGGTTAATGCTAGAAGGGCAATCTTCCTGTATAGGTGGAATACCAAATACAGTGACGTCTTCTCTGGTGGATGAGGGGAAGGTTGTGGTTGTAGTCTACCTGGACTTTGACACTGTCTCCCACAGCATACTCCTGGAAAAGCTGGCAGCCCATGGTTTGGACAGGGGCACTCTGTGCTGGGTTAGGAACTGGCTGGAGGGCTAGTCCCAGAGAGTGCTGGTGAATGTGGCTGCAACCAGCTGGCGACCGGTCACCAGTGGTGTTCCCCTGGGATCAGTGCTGGGCCCAGTCCTGTTTAATATCTTTATTGATGATCTGGATGAGGGGATTGAGTGTACCATTAGCAAAGTTGCAGATGACAAGTTGGGGGGGAGTGTCGATCAGCTGGAATGCAAGAGGACTCTTCAGAGGGATCTGGACAAGACCTGGAGAGCTGGGCTGATTGCAACGGGATGAAGTTCAACAAGGCCAAGTGCCGGGTCCTGCACTTTGGCCACAACAACCCCCTGCAGCGCTACAGGCTGGGCACAGAGTGGCTGAAGAGTGACCAGAAGGAGGAGGAACTGGGGTGCTAATCAACAGGAAGCTGAACATGAGCCAGCAGTGTGCCCAGGTGGCCAAGAGGGCCAATGGTATCCTGGCCTGCATCAGGAACAGTGTAGCCAGCAGGACCAGGGAAGTGATACTTCACCTCTACTCAGTGTTGGTGAGGCCACACCTGGAGTGCTCTGTCCAGTTCTGCACCCCTCAGCTCAAGAAAGACATTGAGGTGCTGGAGTAGGTCCAGAGAAGAGCAATGACACTGGTGAAGGGACTTGAGCACAAGTCCTACAAGGAGAGGCTGAGGGAGCTGGGGTTGTTCAGCCTGGAGAAGAGAAGCCTCAGGGGAGACCTCATCACTCTCTACAACTCCCTGAAAGGAGGTTGTAGACAGGTGGGGGTTGGTCTCTTCTCTCAGGCAACCAGCAGTAGGACAAGAGGGCATGGTCTTAAGCTCTGCCAGGGGAAGTTTAGGTTGGACATTATGAAGAAATTTTTTACAGAGAGAGTAATTAGACATCGGAATGGGCTGCCCAGGGAAGTGGTAGATTCACCAGCCCTGGAGGTTTTTAAGATGAGACTGGATGTTGCATTAGTGCCATGGTCTAATACCCACAGCAGTGTTGGATCAAGGGTTGGACTTGATGATCTCGGAGGTCTTTTCCAATCTGGTTGATTCTATGATTCTCAAAACATAAAGAAACAAAGACTTCCCCCTCCACATAACTAAGCAATATGTTATACAGTTAATACAAGAAAAGAGCTATGGAACGAAGAAAAGTATGTCATTGTAAAACTCTGGTTCTGCTATTGCCACATTTTAATGCTGCTTTGCTTGTTTATTTTTAGAAAGCAACTGTAAAAATACACTACCCATTTATCAATATGCAGATTGTTTTATGACTCCAAAGTAAAAGAACATCCTAAGCTTAGTTAGTGAACAAAAAAGCAAACCTGGATTTCTTAGGGTCTCTAATTTTTAATTATCAGAATAATTTAGGAAAAGTACTGTGACTTTCATACTTAAACCTCTACCTGTTCAAAAATATGTACAAGTCTACAACAAGCTGCTTAATTTGTTCCTCAGTATGGGCTTCATCTTTAGAAAGCAGCTGTAGTGCCTCCACCCTTAGCTGATAAATCATATACAGCTAATTCATATTAAGTTTTCACATTTTCCTTTAACCCTTCCTTTCAGTTCTCTCACTTCAGTAACATGTTCTTACAGTAATATGGTGAAGTTCTTGCAATTTAAGAACACGCTTGTCAAAGACCACCTCCAGAGCTTAATCATACCTTTTTACGAAAGAGTTCAAATGGTGGACGTGCCTAATCTCCAGCTAAGGAAACTTTTCAATTCCTGGTTGAATGGTTTGTTGTTTTGTTTTTTTTTAACAACCATTCTCACAATTTGGTTCAACTCTTGAGAAAAGCTTCAGTGACAAATTACGAACTTGGAAGTAAGGATCAAGAGTACAATCATTCTGCCAAAATTAAGCATTGACAGGTTAGCTAAGACTAACTGTGCTCTATTCTAGTATTTTCTATAACCAACGAGAGAAGTAGGCACCTCTGAAGTGTGCTTCATTTCCTCGTAAGGACGTGGGGTGTTTGCCATTGCTTGATGTAGCTGCTTCTCTACATTGGGTAAAAGAAGTGAGTGAGTCACCTGGGGTGAGATGATTAGCTTTTAGCATTTGGTGGGTGAAAAGAATCTCCACTTAAATGTCTGAAAAGGAGGAAAATGTGACCCCAGCTGATAGGAATATGTTCCAGGAAAACCCGAATCTAAAATATGAGCTTCTTTCTCAAAGCAGTTCAGCGCTATGAGAGGCGAGAGGTCGAAACAAAAACTACACTGATTACAAAAATTAATTTATAATTTGTAACTGTGCAGATCAAGTTGCCCTTTTAAATATCAAAGAACTGCTGAACAAAAGTCCCTAATGCCATTTGTTCTACTGGCATGTCTAAGTCTGCTGTGTATGAACTCCACATTGAACAGTCCATCCTAAGCTATAATTCATACTGATAAATTCAGTGGTTTCTCTTGCCAGTCAGACTGCTTGCCAGTTAGCTCTCTTCCAGAAATCTGCCATTAATTTAGCTCTACTCCAGAAGTGCTATGACATAGTACAAATATATGACTAAGTCTTCTAAAAGACAGTAATAAATAACGTAACAGCAATTAACTGAAATCTGGGATTTTAACACTGAAAAAGGCAATGATTACTTTTGGCATGATCCCATAGTGTGCTGAAAATCTAACATTTGGCAAAAACACCAACCTACTGAAAAACAGGCAAGAGTATTTATTTAGCAGATTTTGAACATCAAAGAAAATAAAACCAGTGTTAAACAAACAGGGACACAGGATATCCCATATGAGAACCCAGGTCAAAATCATAAATTTCATTTTCAAATAGTATTAATTCTCTCTTCTCGTTTGCAGGAAACTGCATAATCTAACAGGAAAGGCTTTTCCAATGAAAAGATTTATAAAAGATATAACGTCATAGATGTCACTATAGTCACAGAAATCTACACCAGTTAAGAACAAACCTATTGCCCTAAGGTCCAAAATTTAGATTTTGTACTTCCTGTAATAATCTTTGAACTTACTTTCAGCCAGTGTTCAGTAACCTGTACTGAAATATCAGCAATTTGACACTGCTGAAAGGCTTTTAGACTTGCACCTGCTCAGACATCTCCCCTCCTTCTCTTTAGAAATCCACAAATTATGCAAAATCACGGTATTAACACAAAGCAACACACATTCAGCTAAACATCTGGCACAGTAAGGGGGTACAGACCACCTACATTATTAGTATAAGAAATTCTTCCAAAATTATAAAAGGTATAATTTTGGCAGGAACTGAATTGGTACTTAATCTTGTAGGATGATTTGAACTCCTTGCACCACATTTTCTATGTATGAGTTTATTTGACAAAAGACAGCACATTAAATTAAGAAAATACTACAAGAAAAATCCCACCTTTACAGCTTTGTACCAACACAACAGGCACAGTAAAAATACCAAGATAAAACAAATCTCTGAGAAAGAACTATTGATCATAATTAAGGAGGGCTCCTTGAGACAGAATGTGAGTATGCTGACAAAGTAATGCTACGGAAGGAAAACAGATGCTCATCCTGTATCTCTTCTGCCATAGGGACACACAGCCTAAAAGGCTATTCTTCTATGAGGGTTACATTTATTAACAGCAAGAATACACGAATACAGAGTGAGCCTGCTCTAGAGTACTAGATCAAGCTAAAAAATGAAGTTACAACATATTCCTTTTATTTAGTCGGAAAATCTTTCAGGGAAAGTAATAGTGAAATAGTATTATCAAAGCCAGATCTAATGTGAAACAAGATCTGATACAATACATCAAGGCAAAGCAGAAACTAAATGCAATTTCTTTGAAAACTGATGAAAATCTACCATAGTTTTTAGCAGCAGTGGTATGATCCTCAAAGATATCACCACCAGCTACTGAGCAATTCTGATCTTATTTGTTCCCTGGTCCCAGCTCTCAAAAATGTGATTTTTGTGACAGAGAAAAGAGCTGACAAGACCAGGTGACAATCGCCAATACTTGGTACTCCAGCACTCCTACCCAGGCTGAGACCATGTCCTCAGCAACAAAAGTTGGTGAGGGTTTGGGCTACTCTGCCTGAAGCTCTGCTTCCTGTGGTCCTCAACAACCAAGCTCTCCTTCCCAGAGGCTGAAAAAGTGGTTCTCAGTGCTACCTTAGATTCATCTCTCTTTGATTGCCTTCCCTTCCCTAAACTCAGTCTTTGATGTATCTCACACTTTAGGGGCTGTAAGCAGACTCACACAGCACTACACTCTCTGCTCTGGCTGAGGGCTACTTCCAGCACACAGAGATTGTTTCTGTGACCATCAGGTTCCTTCATACTAGTAGGGCAACCTAAAGAAACCTTAATGTAACTGAATCAGGATTCTTGCTACTGGCCTTCAGGAGAAGTAGATTTACTTAGTTATTTGTCCCTCAGCTACCCAAAGCTGGACATTAGCCACCGTACATGTTCCCAAAACCTTCTGTGACTCATGGAAAAAGGGACAGGAGTACTGTCATGGGCTTCAAGACATGAATGAGGAATCACAGCTCTTAAAGAAGAGGAAACTTCATTTTTGCATGACTCATACCCATCAGATTAACTTTGAAGAGTTCGTTCTTGCCTTTGGTACTTTTAAATGTCACAGTGGATCATCTGAGTGAATAATTCCAGCAGCCTCACCTATAGTCTCGACATGCCTTTCTGTTATGGCTTTTCCTATTCCTGCTCATATCTTTCAAGACTGTGGGATTCAGTATCTACCAAAGGTAAAGCTGCTAAAGTTAGGACATTTTCAAAAAGCAACAAGGAATGTTCCTACAGCCTTGGTAATTGCAGGTAACCATAACAGGGAAGATTTGAATTTAGATCTTTGGAAAGAGTATCTTGCCTCTACTTGAGATAATATCTCTTAATCTTTGAAAAGAACAACATGAATAATATTCTACTCTACAACAAAAATAAAGGCACAGCACCTCATTGTTCTTTTTAAGAAAACTATTCATCAGCAGTACTGCAAATAGTAGGAATACAGTTAGTTAATAATTTATTGAGTTTTCAGTAAGAAGTCTGAAAACCTCCTGCTAATACTCTTGTGATCTCAAGTTTTGGTAAGAGAGACATTGTACCAACTATCCTGCTGCTTGCCACTGTAATTCAAAGAGTTTTAGTACCTGTGCTCACTTGAGAGAAACTCTAGTTTTAATTTGGAACTTTCAGCAAATCAATATAATCTGCATTACAATACACAGTCTGATTCAAGTGACAGGATAATTTTTAATGATCTCCCACTGTGTACAACTTTTATGTTTTATTGTTGAAATGTTATTTCAGTACCAGTAATTTCCCCTGGAAAAAAAAGCAAAAAAAAAAAAAAAAAAAGATTGCTTTTGTTTCTGCCAGTGTCAGCTGTTTTATTTCAGCATTACCTAAGTTATGTAACATTTCCAGTGAGTTCCACCTTCACCACAAAGATAAAGGCAAGGATTTATAATAAATTATGCTACTAATTTCACATGCATGCATTAAAAAACCCCAAAGAAGAGGGAAAAAGCCCCAACTCAGAACACAAAAATCCCCACCCAAACCAACCCACAGGTAATACTCAGATGACAATATTTCTACTATGTTTCTGTCATTTTTACCTACATTGTTCTCTCTCCCTTGGAGCTACAGCCTAATGACCAAGAAGCATCTACTTCTATTTCTATCAGCAAAGGAGCAATCCTCTTGCAGATATTTTTATTGTATGATGCTTATGTTTGATATTATTCTTTGAAGGTGTATCAGAACTGCTCTCTGACTAAATAATTTTCTCTAATCCATCCTCACTGAAGAGGAAAAACTAGAACTTATAGAAATGAGATAAATATAACAATGTAGTATTTGCCTACATTTCCTGATTTTTTTTAAAATATTATGTTTTTGCTCAGGACACTATAAAATGTCATCTCACATTTTAAGAGACTAATATATTCAACAAGATGGCTGAAAATCACTAGTAGTTAAGATATCATGGTTTTGTCTGCACTTTAATTTATACAATGACTTAAAGAATGGGAATGCACTAATGTCTGTAGATTCTTGACAATATCACAATACAGCCCTGCAGTCTTTCTCCTTATAGTGTCCACAATACCACAGAGAGTTGTGTAGTAAGAATACAGAGAGGAAACTGAAAATACCTATGAAATAGACAAGAAAACTACAAGAACACTTTATATATGTTAATCTGCGATATTCAGAAATCAGACACAACTATCAGAGCTGTAATCTCTAAGAACAAACCCTTTTGCATAAGACATTATTAGGTGTAGTGTGGTGGAGGAATCAGGACTAAATGCTCCTCCACCTACACTAGCATATAGTGAAGACTAATAGGATCAGACTTGCTGAGCAAAACAATTAGTGTTGAGGATTTGATGCCTAAACATTTCAGTGGTTTTAACTTTCAACTAGCCCTCAGACTGTCTCAAGGTCTCAGTTTGCTTTTGTAAAAAGAGCACACAAGGTTTGTTCCTGGCAATCTTGGTTTAGTTTGATTCAAATGGGATCCAGTTGAAATCCTCATCTTGAACTATAGCCATAAAGTTGAGAATGAACAGAAATTCACTTCAAATGCACACTCCTGGTGCAAACTTAAACCCTATTACAAATGCACTCAATATACCCTGTAGAAAAAAAATGAATATACAGGTTAAGAACACTGAGTTGTTCTGACAAAAGACACTTAATAGGAATAAGAACATAAAAACAGGAAAAGGAGAAAGTTAGGTATCAGTATATAATAGACCTTAAAAGGTAAAACCATTAGGCTACAGTATACCTGTGGGTAGGTATTTTATATTCCTTGTCTGTTAACCCTTTGATAGTGAAGAATTTTACGTAACATGACAAGACAAAAACCAAATCAACAAACAAACCCAAACAAACAAAAAAAACCACAAACAAACAAAAACCACAAAAAAAACCAACCAACCAAACAAACAAAAAAACAAAGAAAAAAATGTCTGAGAATGAAAAGGCAAAAAATCCAAGTCCTTTGAAAGACTGGTAAATTCTTGTCCTAAAAGAAATTTTTGACTGACCTTCAACCATCATAACTTACTTGGTGTTTGGCTGTGAAAGAACAACTTTGTTTCTAGAGAATTAAACTAGTGGCTGACTTGTTACCAAACAACATCTCACATCTATGAGTATCTACAATTATATGAGAAATCATTTTGGAATCAAAGAATGAAACATCTACAGAGTACTGTGGGAAAACAGCATGAGTAGTCTGTGATCCTAACTTTTCCAATGACCATGCTTTTTTTAGCGCTATTTTCCAGCTGGCTGCTCAGGAAGATATACAGGTCATGAAAGAGCTCATCTCTCTGAATCTCTCTTTTTCCATCTTTCATGAACAAATCATTTTTCCATTTTAGTTTCCACAAGGGTGCTAATGGAAACCCATATTGGGCTAATCAAATGATTAAGGCTAATGGTTGCTAATGCATATGACTATCAAAATTTCACAAAAAGTCAAGCTCTCAAATTCAGATATCCACAAACAGGTGAATGTACATGTGGAAAGAACAATAACGTAGAGATTGATTTCTGTGCCTGAATCTAAGGGAAGTTACAGGAGGGAAGAAAAGGAAGAGACACTGACAGCTATGAAAAGAGTCAAAAACAGCATGGCAAAAATGCAGTTTTGTTACACATTTATACTGATCTACTGCTGTGGAGCAGCTTCTATTTCTACATCTGCATTTATCTACTTTCAGTGTGATGCTGACCAAAAAGTAAGTTACATAGATATATCCTGCTGTAAGTCTTAGAAAACCATGAGAAGACACTCAGGTATAGAGCAACGGAGATATTCTGCTGATTTGTCTTGGAAACCAGAATATACCATTCTTGTTTGCTTCACTTGAGTAGGATAAAAGTTAAATAATCTGTGGGGATTTCAAGAATAGTAGTTTGCAGAGAAAATATGAACTCACAGACAGCTCCAGGAGGTTTCAATTAAACCAGTTTTGCTTGGTACTTAAAGCTGTGTTTAAATCAGTGCTGAAAAAGATTGTCAAAAATTAAAAGAAGGAGCATTTATGGAAAGGCCACAAAAAGTATTTATCATAGTAGTTTTAGAAATACCTGTTGCTCTGTCACTGAAAAATTGCACTTTTTGCAAAATTACCTCTCTGGATTAAGCATAAAGATATTTTAAGCTAGCCACTTGCCCGTTTTGAAGCAGTAATTAACCAACAAACATAATTGAGACTCTGTGTTAGTATCACTGAAAGAATAATTGAACCAAACAAATTACTCCAGAAGTGGAAAAAAAAAATGAGCATTTCTGCACCATTTTTTTCCTGACAAGAATATAGTAGGAAGTTATTGACTACACAGATGCCCCCTAACACTTTGGTTGTATGCATAATATTTTATGCCCATTTCATCAGCTCCTACTGAAATATCAATGGGAAATGTGGGGTTTTTTTTCTTTTTAATGTAACAAAATTCCCAGTGAAAAGTCCACAGAGCAAAGTTTTCAATCTGACAAAGGTGCGCTGGAACTTTTACAGATGGTTCAACAGTATGTATTAAAATATATACATCACAAACTGTGGAGAGTATGATGTGTTCTTTGGCACATGTATGCACTATCTTTGAACCATTCCATGTTTAACATATCCTAACTTTATCTCTCACTTTGCTGCTGTGTTTAGGCACAGTATCAAAAAATCATAGAATATGGTGAGTTGGAAGGGACCCATACAGATCATCAAGTCCAACCCTCAGCCCTGCACAAGACCATTCCCAAAAGTCACACCATGTGCCTGAGAGTATCATCCAAATGCTTCTTGTCAGGCTTGGAGCTGTGACCACTTCCCTGGGGAGTCTGCTCCACTGCCCAACCAACCTCTGGGTAAAGAAACTTTTTCTATTATTCAACCTTATCGTACCCTGACACAACTTCAGGCCATTCCCTTAGGTCCTGTTACTGGTCACCAGACAGAAGAGATCAGTGCCTGCCCTTCCTCTTCCCCTCACAAGGAAGCTGTATACTGCTCAGACACTCCTCTTCTCCAGGCTGAACAGACCAAGTGACCTCAGCCACTCTTCATACGGCTTTCCCCTCAAGGCCCTTTACCATCCTCACTGCTCTCCTTTGGATGCTCTCTAATATCTATATTGTGGTGCCCAAAACTGCACACAATATTCAAGGTAGGGCCGCCCCAGTGCAGAGCAGAACGATACAATCCCCTCCCTCGACCAGCTGGTGATGCTTTGCCTGATGCCCCCCAGGCCATGGTTGGCCCTCCTGGCTGCCAGGACACTGCTGACTCACATTCAATTTGACATCAACCAGGACCCCCAGGTCCCTTTGCATGGCACTGCTTTCCAGCATCTCATTCCCCAGTCTCTACGTACATCCAGACTGCCCCATCCCAGGTGCAGAATCCAGCACTTCTCTTTTCGGCATTTCATATGGTTGGTGATTGCCCAGTCCTCTAACTTGTCAAGGTCTCTCTGCAGGGCCTCCCAGCCTTCAAGGGAGTCAACAGCTCCTCCAAGTTTTGTGCGATCTGCAAACTTACTTAGTATCCCTTTCGTTTCCTACACCCAAGTCATTTATGAAGGTGTTGAAGAGAAAAGAGACCAAGATGGAGCCCTGTGGAACCCCACTAGTGATAGATCACCAGCCTGATATTAACCCATTCACTGTTACCTTCTGTGCTCCTCCTGTGAGCCAACTGCTCATCCACCACATGATGTTTATTTTATTTTTCTGTCATATCTTTATGTTACTAAGGTGTAGATGGATTAAATTTAATTTATCGAGCTCCTAAAAAAATACATTCCAAGCAATTATTTCAAATATGTAAAGAGAAAAGGAAATGCAGTCTTAATCAATAACATTGTTGTTTTAGTGTTTTCTGTATGGATCATGGATTTGACCCTTTTTTAATCCCTTATTGCTAAAAAATCACTGTGCAAATGCAGGGTACCATCTCTAAAGAGAGGGACCACTATTTCTGGGAACAAGAAGCAACTCACTTTATCTGTCAAATTCACTTTTCTTGTCCTCACAAAGTGAAAAGTTTCACTACCTTATTTTCTTACTGTAAATGCCTTTGCAGTCTATTTTTTACTTAATATCTCATTCTGGTTTGTAGCATTTCTCAGAAATTACCCTTAGTCATAGAATGATAGAATCACAGAACCATAGACTGGTTTGGGTTAGAAGGAACCTTAATGATCATCTAGTTTCAACCTCCCTGCCATGGGTAAAGAAACCTTCCACTTGTCCAGAATGCTCAGAGCCCAATCCAGCCTGGCCTTGAACACTTTCATGATGCGCATCCCTAGATTCTCTAGATAAGCTTTTTCAGTGCCTCACCCCCCTCACAGCCCACAATTTCCTCCTAAGATCCAATCTAAGTCTATCTTCTTTCAGCTTAAAGCCATTAGTCCCTCTTACGCTTAGAGCAATTCACATATACTAGCTAGGGTTTACCAAGAATAGATGAAAATCTCTGGAGTGTGAGCTAGAAAGGTATTACTTTGTTTTCTTAGGTATAACTCTTCTAAGTATATGCCATGTAACCTCTTCTTTGCAATAATCTATTAAGACATGATGCACAGTTCCTGAACATATCCTGCATTTATTTCAATATTATTTTTTTTTAATAATGATTAGAAGATAATCTTTCCCTCCATTTGGGAAAAATTCTCTTGCTAAGTTACACAAATTGTTATGAGATTTTTATTAAACTCCTTGTATAATAAATATAATATCTCATTAGATCGTTTTAGCTCTGTGTAGTACAGCAATTTAAAGTGTTTCCTCCTAATTATCTTTTAACAGAGCAGCATTTTCTTATAGGATGTTCAGTACCAGTAATAAGGTACAGGTTTTGTCCCAGCTGTGTCTTCTAGAACAGTCATCATCTGTTTGGACACATAGTCCTATGTTTCTTCAGAAGCCTGTATTTGCTCCAGAGAGATCCTTCTCTTACAGATTTCTTTGCCCTTGACCCAGAGTCTTCACTAGTAGTGCCCATCTGACCTTCTTGCTGAAGTTTGTGCCATAATTCCCACAGTAGCATTAAGATCAGCAGCCACCCAATGTGATTTTATGTGGCTCAAGAATTTCACCAGAGTACCTGTTGGAGAGGTCTAACTAGACCTTTGCTGCCTGTCTACTGGTTTTGAAACAATGTTTCTTGGCAGGATAAAATTATTTGACCTTAGTGCTCCTGTGGTTTGACAAAAATGCCATAATAAATCATTTAGTTTTCAAACTCAGTCCTAATTACAGAGATGGATAGTTGAGGAAGGGGGTGAACTCCTAGTATGACTACTGGTAGTATGTTTAGTGCTGAGCGCACCCCAAGGGAGGACCAGCCCCCACCCCATCCCGCCATGCAGCCAGGGCGGCTGCCACCACCCCCCACTTCCACATGCCATGACTGTCTCCGAGAAACAGCAGAAACGGAGGAAAGCAGCATCCCTGTCCCCGGACTACAGACATCAGTGGATTTACAGGACAACTGAAACAACTGGACCCTAATGAAACTAAATTAACAGAAATAAGTAGTTTGTTTGTTCAGTAGTAAATTGAAGGTTTGTGTAAGTGAAAAACTTGGTGTTGAGTATGTGATATAGTAATGCTTCTCATAGGAGAAGACTCTAAGGGTGGTACAAATAAAGCGGTTCATAAGTAGTGAGGCATAGTTGGAAACAAGGGAAAGAAAATGATAAATAAAGTGTGTCCAAAGAGTGTGTAAAACATGAAGGATCAAAAACAACAAACTACCTGTACCTGTTTATAAATACATCAATAAAAACCTTTCTAAATTCTGTTTTATAGGGACACTCTAAAACACCAAGAGAATGGGGTAAATTCAAAAATCCATATATCAATAAAGGTATATTCAACTTTAAGAAATAAAAAAAGGATGAAATGTGGCAGTTAGATCTGCAGTATATGAGAAACTATTTGTTTAAACATGTTCCAAGATGTCTTTTGTAACTCTTTTTGCTAAAGTACACTTCTTCTTCCCAAGACCCCCTACAGCAAGTGTTATCTCTATCTCTGGAATGTCCTGGGAAGACATCCTCAAGTCCTATTGGTTATTAACCCCTTCCTGCGATTGGTGTTCCTGTAAGTCCCCCGAGACTTGTAACTGGTTACTTTGTAATCCATTGAAAACCTACATAAGCCTTTACCGCTGACAATAAACTCTCTCTTGCTCGTCCCTCTCCTGTGGTCTCTGTGTGAGTCCATGTCGGGCTCCAGGGTGCCACGTGGCAGGGGGGCAGGGGGGAGCATCTCCCCTCCAGGTACTGGGCTAGAAATCCCTGAGCCTGGAGTTCCCCTTTCCAATCAGCCGTTGCAGTTTAGACTATAAGATTTTAAAGCATAACGCTTTTCTTTCCACAGAAAATACCAAAAAATTGTTACAAAAACCTTCCCATGAGCAGAAAATGGTGTTTCCAGACACTGAGCACACTAATGTCTTTTGGATAGCTTGGATTAACTGCACCTATTAACGAAGAGCTTGGATCACATTAATTGAACCTCTCTGTTAAGTTCTATTGAAGGTCTTGGGACCTTGGTTTTTTTCCTAAAGTGAATGTTTTTATTGTAAAATTCTGAAAGATTTGAAAGGATCAGATATTTACAAAGTGAAAGGAACAAAAAATTTAAAAGTGAAGATGAGAATGGAAATTTTCATCTTTCATTGGAATGATATGATACTTTGATTTTAATTAGATTTCTGAGACTCATGACTGATGTGCCAGACATACAAAGGGGAAAAAAAAAAGAAGAAGAAAGCTGTTGACTTCTTCAAAGATTCTATTGTAGATATTTTGGAACAAAGATAGAGAAAAATGAAGAGATGAAACCAAATAAAGGATCTTAAAGGAATACATTCTGGCACAATCAATCAGAAGCCAACCAGCTCCTTCCCCAGATGTCTTGCACATATGAAAACCTGCACATCTGCCAACCTGGAGACTACTAACCCAACTTAAAACTTACAGAATAGCATTTCCACATGCTCCGGTTTACATCATCCATCTATCATCTAACTTGTGCTCTGTTCTCTGCTGGAGGCAAAAGCAAGTCATGCATAGAATCACTACAAAGCTTATGAGTCACCCAAGTCCTACTTGAAACAATGTAAGAACAAAACTCATTCGACTTTAATGACAGGAATTTTGGTAAGAAAATGCAGACCAGAATGCCCATTAGTGGTAAATTAATGTGGCTCGTTAATTGTAATAGTCCCGTTTCTACATATTGCTACTGGAAGATCAAGCCCTTAACATTTAACTTTTCTATCCTGTTTTCACAGATCATATTTAAAAAAGAACTAAAAAACAAACTACAATAAAAACACTGTTGCTTCAACAGAATGTTTACCAATTTCTCAGGTGGAAAACCTGAAGATAGGGTTCTGTGTGCTGCTCAGCAACACTGCACAAGTTTTGATGTCAAAGTTCACTATTCAGCAACTCCTCCCCATTCCAAGCTTTGGAGTTTTCTGACATGTTTGTTAAAACACACCAATAAATTAAGCAACCTTTTCAAATATTCCTATACCCCGAGACACCATGCACTGAACTGAACTGTCACCTCCGTGAGCCAAGACGTTACAACAATTCAAGGTATATTGCTCAAAAGCAAATTGCTGTTCCCCTGTCAAACTGAATGATCACTTGCTCTTCTTTTTATTAAACATTTTCTTTCCCTCAGTAGTATTTAAAACTCCCTTCAGTCTCATGCGATCTCAAAACACAATTAACAAACTGTATGTCTCTTCGAGAGCATTAACAACAGTGTTGGCAGAGACACTGTGCTGTCCTAGGATCCAGGTGGCACAGGAGAAGGGAAGGACTGCTGAAATCTGGCTCTTCAACTGGCAAATTGAATATACAGCTTTGGGATCACTCTGCCATACACCAGCTAGCAAATACAGAATGGGAGAGGAGAAGAACTTTACTACTCAAAAATATCAGGGTTTCAAAATCTTGTCGCATTCAGCACTGGAACTAAATCAAAATCTTAAAACAAACTAAGGCAATCCTGAACAGCAAATAGTCTGGACATCTGCACGCTTTCTTGACACCTGTGAGACCAAGCTTTAAATTAAGCATAGCAGACACACTAACCTGAGTTTCATCTCCTATGGAGGTGTTTCAACATCAGCTATCCCAGGAAGACATATCTGGGTAAGGCAGTGTGGGTGCTTGCATTTGTTTGACTGGAATTCTGACAAAGCACTAGGTTTTTCTGAAAAACCATTCTGGCAGAAAAGGTCTGTGTAGATTCATCGCTAATACTCCCAAACCACAACTTACTACCTAGTCAGTGCTGCTGGACACATTGCACAAAATCCACAACTATTCAAGTGGGTAGCCCGTTTTTGCGGTCCTATCCTAGTACTCAGACAAGGGCCTAACTCTTTCTACCATATCTTAATCAATATTCTTTCCCCAAATCGCATTGTTAGTTTTGCAGGTGATCATGAGATCCATTGATATCATTAATGGCAATCCCAAAATGCCTTTAAATGTGATTAGAAGCCCAGTTCTTTTCTTCTTTTTTAACCAATCCATACTCTATGTCCTTTCCCTCAAGACTCTTAAAGTACCTGAGGAGAGTAATTACAAGTTTTTATTGTTTACTGGGGACTGGGTTTAATCCTACTATTTTGAGAACAGGTTCAGATTTCTTTGCCTTGCATTTTTTAGTAAGTTTAGGAAACTGCCAATACGTGCTGATGAGAATTATCTTCCAGAAGTAAATGGCAACTTGATTCAATTATCTTCTTGGCAACTCTGAGCGAGTCCAAGGTTTGTAATTCATGAACAGTGAGAAACAAATCAGATGTATGGCTGGCGCTCAGTAGTGTGCTGCCATTTTCAAAATCAATAGGCTTGGAGAGGCAAGGATGAATCAGAGAAAGAATAAAGTAATGCTCAGTAGTGTTTAAAGTAAAATAAGAATGTGCACAAACAACTCTGTATAAGGAAGTCCACACGTCTGGGCACATCGAATCATAGAATCAACCAGGTTGGAAAAGACCTCCAAGATCATCAAGTCCAACCCTTGATCCAACTCTGCCACTGTTACTAGACCATGGCACTCTGTGCCACATCCAGTCTCATCTCAAAAAACTCCAGGGACGGTGAATCCACCACCTCGCTGGGCAGCCCATTCCAATGCCTGATTACCCTCTCTGTAAAACATAATGACAGAAGTGGAAACAGAATTACCTCAGCAAATCTCTGTGCATAGCTCAAAGAAGAAAAGTTCTCCAGAGTTCAGTTGTATAAAATGTAGTGACTGCATTATGATGTCGAATCTCAACTCTTTGTGAATTGACTAACCCTCCCAACTACTTCTTCCAATCCATTCTCCACTTTTCTGTAGTTGGAATGAATGAAGGGAAACAGGATGGAGACAGGGAAAAGTGTGAACAGGAAGCAGAAATCTCAATAATGTTTACAGCTTACACATCTCTAAACATTTGGCATTCTCAATGACAGTGCTTCTCCCCATCATGTCAGTCTGTCTGACTGAATCACTCTCGCTCTCAGCATGTGCAGCTCAATCCACACACCTTCAGCATTTTCCTGTGGTCCCCTGTGGCCTGGGATGACCACCTGTCCAAAGGAGAGCTCCAGCCCCAGCCCTCCTTCAGATGCTGTCCAATGACTTGGCACTTTCCAGGCCATCTGCACGCTCTGATGGCTGAAACTTCACCATGACATGAGGAAGTACACTGCAAAGGGTGTTCACCTGTCTGCTTCTAAAGGTGTAGATATTGAAGACTTTATGTCTAAAAGAAGTTTATCCCTCTGTGGAAAAAAAGTCCTTAGAATAATGACTCAAAATTTCATAGCTGAAGAATTCAGAGATGGTTTTCCTGTTTACACATGCTACAAGAGTATACAAACAAAAGTATTTTGAAACTAGGCATGGCCTGAAGACTTTGGATGTGAGTTTTCTGTACACGTTTTTTTTTCTTGTATTTTTTAATAGAGAATCCCCAAAAAGCAGTTCTAAACACTGATTGATTTCAGTGATACTGGAAATACAACTCTAATACAACTCTATCTCTTTTATTGGAGCTGCTTAAAAAACAATAGGGGATTAATGGAGTTAGGATAAGGGGCACAGAGTATGGTTTTATCCATGCAGTTGATGGAAGAATCAGTGTTGGAATAAACAACAGATTAGCAAAATATACGTTGCTAGGATGAAAGACTTTCCGTGCACTTTCTATGTGTGTTTTACTCAGAGGCATTTTGAAATGTTGCTTACATTGACATAGTAGGCTTCATACTGAACACACAATGCTGTTCTTTGTTTGCCTTACAAACAGCAATAGAATTAATTTCTAAAAGTTGTTGTATCCAAGATTACAGAGATCTCTGAGCAATACACTGAATATACAATGCATGAAAGTGATGCACAAGGGCTTTCATAGGTAACACAGTCATGGTGAAATCTGTGCCATCTGATTTCAAAACTCTATCAATAATTTGGTTACATCTGAACTAGAAACTCTATGCTGCCTGTGATGAGTGGGAACAGATTTATCCTGTGGACAATTCATCTCAACACAAGATGGAAGTCTGAACTGGACAGACACTTCCAAAGAAAATTTGCTTTTTCTTCCTACATTGCAGTTCTAAGTAGTTTTATTTTGATGGGTCATCTTTAAATAGGTATCCCTATTTCACATGCTGCATCCTAGGGAAAGGGATATTTTGTTTTTTTCCCCATTGTCTCTTCACAACATCTTTGAAACAGGGCTCTTCAGAATGTGGATATCATCTTGAAGGATATGAATTTGTCTATCCGTCTGTCCCTATGAAATACAGACAGATTCTGATGAGTGAGAAATCACTATTTTTATCTCTTTCACTTTCACAATTTTCAGTTCATTTTAGGAGGGGGAAGAAACCCAAGCTGAGTATAGGAGGAGCTGTCTTCTGTTATCTTTTCTTCATGTTTTATTTGCATTTGTGATTGTGGTGCATATTTTTAAAGAGGGTAATTCTGTAAACCTCTAGGCTGCAAGGGTCTGCCATACTGCAACAGTTTCACTAAAAGGTAAAATCAGTTCAGTCTGTGGCTGATTTGATGGTTCTGGATAAGCCCATTCAAGGGCTGAGAAGAGACAGCACATTATTCATCTCTACCAAGTCAATGCAAATTAGTGCCACTAGTAACAAACTACAAACTGGATTAGGAACCAATCAGATATTTACAGTGTTGCCTTTTAATAAACTCTTCTGTGAATGACTGATAGAAAATGTTTTTAGTTGGTGCATCTAATGGCCCTTTTGTATACAGTGGAAGATCAACAAATTAGTCAGCTAACGAAACATCATTACACTACACCATAAAAACAAAATGAAAGACATACATAAAGTCTGACAGTGTTGTTATTCCTAATTGGCGGTGCTGTATTTAACTTTGACATGCATGTTGACATTACAGCAAACTCTCCTTCACAATACACTCATCTCAAAAATCTTAACAGGTCGTTGCAGTTTAAGAACTCTTCTCTTAATTAAATTCTCCAACTTGAATTCTAGCATTCATACTTGGGCACAATTATCCTCCAAACTCATCCATTCTTCACTTGTGAGCAGCACTTTTCTTTAAACTTGCACATGAAATTAAGGTATTTACAATACATTCAGTGAAATGACCCACCTCTTTTCCTTGCTAAAAGATTTCTTTTGTGATGGAGTTTGATTTTGCTTTCAGGCACTTTGTAGACATAAACTCTTATGAAAGAAGAAGGGAACAATACCCTTTTCTCAGTCATCAGGATATGTGCTGCTTTTTAGCTCATTAGTCTTGTCAGACTCAGAATTTGTATCACTTTTACTCTTCAGACATAATTTCTCAGGCATCTGGATGTAGCTAATTAAATATAAGAGAAGTTAAATGAAATTATGAAAATGGAAGCTTTGATCTTCTGATCCCACATGGCTCAGGAACACTACCGAGGTCTTCAAAATACTATGCATTTTCTCCCCTTTTTACTGCAGAAATAACTTCTTCACATGAACTTCTATTTGCTGCCAGCTCTTACAACCCAGAAACAACCATACTACAATTGATGAAGAACTATCAAGGCATTTTATTCCTTTCATTCTTGTCTTCATATCACCTGCCAGATGCTTCTGCTCCCTGCCACAAACTGCCAGCTAGATTCACCACCCAGTTTGGCAAGTGCTTGAAACATGATCCTTATCCTTAATGCCCTGCTTTTTCTGCATATCTCCACAGCATTTCTCTTTCCATTAATGCAGAAAAATTGGTCCTGCCCTCTCCCTGTTCACCTCTGGCCTGGAAAGAGGCAAGAAAGGCTTGTTAAGGGCATGGACACAAAGGCTCAGTGG
This sequence comes from Lophotriccus pileatus, assembly GCA_035583135.1. Taxonomy (NCBI): domain Eukaryota; kingdom Metazoa; phylum Chordata; class Aves; order Passeriformes; family Tyrannidae; genus Lophotriccus; species Lophotriccus pileatus. Next base: position 62,985,150 of record JAWWES010000115.1, read on the forward strand.
TTCTGAATGTTAGGCAACTCAGAGACCAGGACAGAAATTTGGAAGTTTAACAGAAAGAAAACACTGTCGATACTATCAGTAACAGTAGGCAAAACAGAAAACCTCCCAAAACCATTCCTGTCCTTCCTGATCCACAGCTTGGCAATCTTCCCCTCCCTGCAACTGAAAGCCTAATAGCATCAGATTTGTAAAGTTTATGATAGAATCATAGAATATGCTCAGTTGAAAGCGACCCATCAGGATCATTGAATTCCAGCTTCTGGCCCTGCACAGGACAGTCCCAAGAATCACACCATGTGTCTGAGAGTGTTGTCAAAACTATTCTTGAACTCTAACAAGCTTGGTGATGTGACCACTTTGCTGGAGAGCCTGTTCCAGTGTTCAACCACTCCTTGGGTGAAAAACCTGTTCCTGATATCTAACCTAAACCTCCCCTCACTCAGTTTCATGCCAGTTCCTGGAGTTCTGTCATTGGTCACAGGAGTGAAGAGGGTTGTCCCTTTGTTCCCTTCACGAGGAAGTTGTAGACTGAAATGAGGTCTTGACTCAGTCTCCTCCAGGCTGAACAGATCAAGTGACCTCAACCATTCCTCATACGGCTTCCCATCAAGACCCCTCACCATCCTCACTGCCCTCCTTTGGATGCTTTCTAATAGTTAATTTCTTTCTTATGTTATGGTACCCAAAACTGCACACAATATTTAAGGTGAGACTGCCCCAGTCCAGAGAAAAGCAGGACAATCCCTCCCTCCACCGGCTGCTGATGCTTTGCCTGATGTCCCCCAGGACACGGTTGGCCCTCCTGGCTGCCAGGGCACTGCTGACTCATATTCAACTTGCTGTCGACCAGGACCTCCAGGTTCCTTTCCCAGGCACTGGTTCCCAGTATCTCATTCCCCAGTCTGTACGTACAACCAGGGCTGCCCCATCCCAGGTGCAGAATCCGGCACTTGCCCTTGTTGAACATCATACAGTTGGTGATTATCCATCTCTTTAATTTGTCAAGGTCTCTCTGCAGGGCTTTGTTCATATCCCAAATGTTAAATCATGTCGACATTTTCTTTCATGAAGCTTTATATTCAGTTAGTCATATTTAGCTGCAAAAATGTCAATCTGGGTCATCCAACCTAAAAATAAAAGTCACAAAATACCCAACAAAAACTTAAGCCTTATCTGCTAAATCAGGAAGGGTTTCTGTTCTCCAAAACAACATTTGAAGTCTCCCATAGTGTGGAACAACTGCTTTTTCTATTAAGAGAAGATAATTTTACTATTCTTCTTTGAAATGGGATGTGGGCATGTGGACTACACACAGCACCCACATTACAGTAGTGCATGTTGGCTTCAAAGGAGCTATTATGCAGTCTATAAGTTCAATGATCTGCAAAGCAATAAAGAGCTCCCTCTGTACCCCTCACGGCCTATTGAGTAAATAGTAAGCATTTAAGAAAACTCTATAATTACATGTTTACACACTGGAGCCATTATGGGCAATCTAAAAAAAAAAAAAAAAAAAAAAAGTACATGTAGTTTTCTAAAAGAAATCCTTAATCACATTTTTTACATGATTACAATTCCTTTATAGCCACCAAGGACTACCAGCTACAGAATATATAGGCAGAAAAGCTCAGAGTTACAGTCTGTTTTTATATGCAGTGATGACATGAGATGTCAGTTGAATATTTTAGATTTTTAAGCCTAATATTTTAAATACATTCAAATTAAAAAGAAATATAGAAAAGGGTCATTCTGAAATTCTCTGCCATAAACAATCAAGAAAGGTAATATGAATACCTTAATATACCATTCCAGATTTCAGATGTGTGTCAAATGGTAAAGAATTGATAAAGAATTAAATATCTTTTGGTAAAGAATTAAATAGTAAAGAATTTTTGGTAAAGAATTACATAACTTGATGCTTTTATCTTAGTCATCAGGGAACCACAATGATTGTATCCTTAGAGACCTGTGTATTGGACTCACTTCGCTATCTGCGAAGCACACTTCTGTGTCCAGAGCTACAGCTACTCTACTCTGATGAATCTCAAACTTTGGCTGCAAAACCAGCCTGTTTAATCCCTGCCTTATGTAGAAGTATAAATTTGAGGATTTAAGAGACTGTATCATATGGAACAGATGCATCAGATGGAACATACCCTGAAACTGAATTTGTATCAGCTTGACATAGTGGTCCACAGGTAAAACATGCAATAGAAAAAGAAGAGCATCCATTAAGAATGAGACCAACCATGAATTTTCATACGAGAAAGCCACATAGGGCAGAACAACAATTTAACGCTGATTCCCATCAGTCACGTGCCTTCAAAGAATCATTTGCAAAGAATCTGAATCAGACAAATGCTTCTTGTACATGATTGTACACTGCACACTGTAAAAGTGACAGAATGTTCAGTTAAGAATAATTTCAAGAAGTATTTCAGTTCCTTTCTTTGTGTTTTGTATTCTAATTAAACCATATCATTTTTCATATTCTTAAAACAACAACAAAAGCCCATTTACTAGCTGACGTGAACATCTCATATTTTATAGGAACACAGAAAAATCCTTATGAAAACATGAGTGAAATGCTACTAGAACAACTGTGGTTTGGGATCAAAGACATCCTTTTAACTTGCAAATACTACTACACAGACTGGGGAGCATGTGTTTTATTGAAGAATTCAGCTTAACCTTTATATGAATAAAAATGATTTCCCCACTTTTTTCCTCACAACAATTAAGGGTCAAATTATGTGTCATTTGGTGTTTTAATAATTCAGGTACTTTGGCGATCATAGTATACTTCTACCTAAACTTCCAAAACTATATATCTTTTGTAATTGCTTAGGAATACATTTACAGTCACATGCTACAAGCAGTGTGTTCAACCTACTGCTCCTCTGCAACATTACAATAGCCTTAAAAATTTTGACAGGAGACTACGCAGACCAATTAAAGTAATGACATTCAAATGATCACCTACTTAGGATAGCTTCACACTAATTTAAGACATTGAATAGTAACATTTACCTTCCAGATGCTGAGAGACCTAAAATGTCAGGCAGTAGTGATGTTTAAAGCACAACATGAATGCATGTGTCTACCGTCACATCAAATATTCTGTCACATCTACCACATACCATTAAATAACAGAAACACTGTAACAACCATGGATGATACATAATAATCTGACAACAAAGATTGATAGAGAACCTAGAATTCTATCCAGGACACTGAAGCTTAACAACAAAACTCTCTGCCACTGAGTAACACTGTCTGTTGAACACTACTGCATGATAAATACACAGGAACAGGAGGAATAAAATTGAGGCTGGCATTAAAATGCAAGTTAACCAGAATTTCTGTTTAAATCGGTGTCTAGCATGGGTGTAGCAGGTCATATTACCTTGACAGCAATCTTTTTAATACATCATGTATTTTCCAAAGGTCATTTTTATAATGACTGATGATATTCTCTTTCAGTGTATCTTTATTCGCCCAGCTCTTCCTACCATTTCGATGACTATGCAGACAATAGTAGCACACAAGACAGCAAAGATATCAATGTGTGTTAAATAACAAAAGATGTATTATTTAAACATTCAACTCGGTGAAATCAGTATCGGGTTGACATCTAAATATCTTTAAAAAATGATTGTCTATGGGAAAGTCTTCCCTACTCAACAGGTCTCTTCTGTTTAAGTAGTCAGCATCACCACTGCTCCCTCTAGCAACAAACTGGCATCTACACGACAGTTCAACCCCGTAAATTCTGGAAAGACATCTGTCTTTACTCTGTCTTTTTCATCACCCTACCATTTTTGGCAGTCTCTTTACTACACTCCTCCAGCACAGTCATTCTACCAATAGCTTCATGCCACTTGGTGTCTTTTCCAAATATGAACCAGCTGCAACCACACCATCCCAGTTTCTGGCATCAAACTGGCCAGAAGGCAGGGCACAGCTTTCCATAGGGAAATATTAAAGAAATAACACTGCAGACCAAGGGTGCAGCATTGTATTATGTCTCATGCACACTAGTGTAATGAACGTAGATGAAAATGAAAACTGCACTTCAGTTCCTATGAAACCTCCCAGTCTAACACAGGCAGCACAAACTGGAGCTTGTTATTTCTGAGTCAACAGAACAGCTTGCTAATTCTGATCTGATTTTAACATGCAAATATGAAGATACTGAACACATGATTCAACTGGAAGACCTTTTAGTAATATTAACAATCCATGGTAAGAATCTCAGTCCTTAGTCCCAGGTATGCTGGTAGATGGTTAAAAAAATGAATTTTAAAAAAAAAATAGTAATACTGCTTTACTTGTAAATTGTGCACTTATGAGAGACAAAAAGATGATACAAAATGGAACCTTTTTAGGCAATTTTCAGGGAATTGCTTTTCAAGTCAGAACCGCACAAAATTCAACACTTACAGCACAGGAAGGCTAAAAGTAACACATAGGAGAGGTCTTATATTTTGAGTTATTATAGTTACTTCAGAAAGTAGTTTAACTATCAATATGGTGGTGCTCATGATCAGAGAATAATAACAGAATTAAAGAATCATAGAATATCCTGAGTTGGAAGGGACCCACAAGGATCACTGAGTCCAACCCTTAACCCTGCACAGGACAGCCCCAAGAATTACACCATGTGTCTGAGAGCGTTGTCCAAATAATTCTTGAACTCTATCCCTGAGGAGTCTGTTCCAGTGCTCAACCACCTTCTGGGTGAAGAACCTTTTTCTAATATTTAACCTAAACCTCCCCTGATACAACTTCAGGACATTCCCTCCAGTTCTGTCACTGGTCACCACAGAAAAGAGATCAGTGCCTGACCCTCCTTTTCCCCTCATAAGGAAGTTGTAGACTGCAATGAGGTCTCACCTCATTCTCCTCTTCTCCAGGCTGAACAGAGAGAGACCTCAGACACTCCTCATATAGCTTCTCCTCAAGGCCCTTCACCATCTTAATTGCCCTCCTTTGGACACTAATAGCTTAATATCTTTCTTATATTGTGGTGATCAAAACTGCACACAATATTCAAGCTGAGGCCACATCAGTGCAGAGCAGAGTGAGACAATCACCTTCCTTGACTGGCTGGTGATGCTTTGCCTGATGCACCACAGGACACAGTTGGCCCTCCTGGCTGCCAGGGCACTGATGACTCATATTCAACTTGCCATCAACCAGGACCCCCAGGTTCCTTTCTGTAGCACTGCCTTCCAGCATCTCATTCCCCAGCCTGTACATATACCCATGGTTGCACCATCCCAGATGCAATTCACGCTATTAAACAATGAGTTCTATGGACACTTCCACCATCAGTTATATCATATGTCTACATGATGTGTGTGAAATGAACACAGTGGACACATTTGCACACTTACTAGATGAGGAATCATGCATGTAGATGGCCAACACAGCCTATTTCCATCACTATGTGCTGGATCCAAAGCTCAGTGAAGACTCAAACATACTGTTTGACAAACATGCTATTTGTGCACACACCCACAAACAGACCATTGAGCTACTTTGGCTTCAAGTGTTTATGGTGTTCTCACTAAATGGAGAAAGAATTTCTGTGGGCTGTTTGCAAGAGAGTACGGTCTTTTCAGAAAATTGGCTTTTCACTGTTATCCACCTTAGCCATGTTGCTTTGCTCTTGAAAATAAAATAATTCCTCTCATGTTATGTTTCCTTTTTTTCTCTGGAACACCAAGCCAAAAGAAACACAGACACAGGTTATTTATATAAACTGCAAACATATGAATAGAGAAAGTGACAAAGCAAAATTGAAGAGTAAGTAATTGCAGGCTATCAAGTCAACCTACCTTGTATACCTTGTCCTTGCTTTCTTATTCTACATAATATGTGATGATCATCACATGTTCACAATTAGTCCAAAATAGCAAGCTGACATTAAAATAGCCCAGAGGGAAATTATTTTCACAGATGTTAGGAGGAGCTAGTAACTGCATCAGTTAAATTAGGTTTAGCTGTATTTTAGATAAACTCATTTGCATCTCAGACATATCCTTTAGGTGACTCTACAGAGAAGCAAGAAAACACCATCCATACATCCAAGTTTAATTAAGAATAATACTCTTCTTAGTTGATTATCTTCATGCATTATCATAAAGAAGATAAATGATAAATGGTCACAATCAAAAGTTGAAAGCAAAACATAACAAAAGCTTTACTAAACTCAAAACAGAAGAGTTCAATACAGAATGCTCCATGATAGCCACTTACTTTGGAATGTACAAATAAGTTGAATATGGAAACTAGCATAGGAATATATTTGATGTTATAATTACACTTTATAGTGATTTTCTAAAAGCAATGCCTCAAGTGGGAAATCTAACACTGAAAAAGCCCAAAACTTCGTATTTTCCCACTCCAACTTTATTATGAGTCAAAACTTGTAAATCTATATATTTAACTTCATATATTAACCACATTATATCGAGATGCTACCACTTTGTAACTTGTCAGTTACCTTTTTCCTAGGTCTCATCCTTAAAATGTCAGTGACAAAATCCATATTTACCGCTTTCCTTGCTCATCCTATCTGCTACTAAACTTCATCTTCACCTCTTTACCACCTCCGTTAGACAGAAAAAAAATCAAACCCAAACCCAAAACATACATATCTTACTCTAAGTGTCCCCTTCTTGGTAACTAACTTTTCTGACTCCTTCATTCTTAATGTTTCAAACCACTCAGGGTTTGAGGATTTTATTTTTAATTAAGGACAGATAACTAAGGTGCTAATCTGCAGCTAATGCAGCTCCAAGCCCCTGGAAATCACAAGTCATGGGAGACAGGCAATTCTGTTCCATGGCACTGAAGGGGTGTAAAATCAAGATTAAAGTGAAATATTCCATCAAGGAAACACTGAATTGCAGAGCAACTTCCCACACTATAAGGTTCATATCTGAAGAAAAATTCTTTGTCTTTGGTCTTCTTCACAGGGAAGTTCTCCAAAACTCTAACAAATTCCCAACAGTACTAGTCACCAGAGTTTGCTGTTCAGCTCAACGCCTCCTCTCCGTTTTATGTTCTTTCCCAGCAATGGTGGGTATGACATAGTCATTAGCTGGAATAGGTAGACTGGCCTACCCCCACCCGTTCCCTTAATCTTATTACAAAACAACCAGGAGCTTGATATTAACCTGAATGTAATCCTTTGTTCTATTGTCTCTTTGCATATTGCTACTAAAAAGAGCAAACCATAGATCCTTTTCTGTAGTATGTGAGGACGGAGGAAAACAAAACTGCTTCCATTGTAAGCCTGCTCAAGGATTTTATTTTAGTCTTTATTTCATTTTAGTCCACTGATAGGAATATCACCACAAACAGTGGTAAGAGCACAAGAGTCAACAATCAGACCTACCTCAGAAAACAAGCAAACAAAAAAACAAAAAAACCCCAAACCATGCTATCTGGCTTCAGGTAAGAAAATGCGAACTTTTAGTGAATGAGTGTTTAAGGAAATAGCCAGAAAAGACAACGTGGAAGTACAGTTTTAAAACAATTTAAAAGGACAAGGATAGAAGATATGAAAAATACATGAAAATCATCAAGACTTAGGAACCAAAGGAAGAATATATTAAAGAATGAGAGAGACTAAAAATCAGAGACCTTGCGGTTAATTTACCAGAAGCTAATATGTCTACAGAGCTAAAAGCTTCCAGAAAACAAACAAACAAACAAACCCAACTGAACAAAACACCCCAAGAGAGAAGCAATATCAGCTTCTTGGTTTAGAAATTTCACAACATGCCCCTAAAATTGCAAACACCTGAGTAGAACAGATATTTTTATGGAACTATGTAGACTAGCCCAAAGGCTGTAAGTGTATTAATAAAGAGATCACCAACTTTCTAAAGAAATCATATGATCCTTGTTTATGTTTCCATTCTATGAAAAACAATAAACAAATCTGTAAAAGGTTGAGGCCCAGAGGCATGAAACCATGATTTCTCATGATTGTGCATTGAACAGATTTCTAAAATCATCAGAAACCACAGGGCTACAGATTTTAATATAAGTACTATTTGCCTCAGCCATTCACAGACAACAGAGAATTAATTTAAAAGGGCAATGAAGGACGGGATTATTTTTTTTCCCCGTCAAGCCTGTCTGTCCCACAAACGAGACTGGCAAGGCAGGGAGAGGGAGGGAAGGAAGCAAAAGGCTGCAGCAGCAAATCAGCTATGGAAGGAAATCTTTCATAAAACAGAAAGCTTGAGCTTGGTGTAATGTTAATCCGGTTCGTACAGAGAAGTTCTGCATAATTTTGATTGCCTCTTTCTTGGCAGATAAGGAACCAATCTGCTAGGAACAAGATGGCTTGGCTAGTCAGGGGCAGTAATTAAGAAACCAAAAAGCCAAAAAAGGGCAAAACCATTTATTCTTGTAGCATAAAAACAAACTGTCAATGTGAAAATGCTCAAATGTCAAATTTAAAAGAAAAGTATTACAGACTCGCTGATATCCAGAAGGACATGGGTGGGGAGGAGGAAAATATCATCATAAGCTGATCGAGGAGCCTGGGCTGGAAGTGACATATGCAATCTGGCAAGGAGGTATCACTAAGCAGTCTGAGCAGAAACAATAAGCCAAGTTCGGCAAAATAAAAAAAAAAGTATGGTTTGTCTTTGGTATTGGAACTTCCCAGCTTCATGTGTCCACAGACATGTATGTGTTTCTATGCGTCTATACATCAGTATGTATGCATCACACTACTGATTACATACTTTTTTTTACAGAGTAAAGAATGTTCCACGACTGTTGCTCTTAGTGTACAAGTGCTGGTACGTACGCACCTCAAAAACATCAGAGTGGATTCTGATTTGCTCTATACCATTGACACTGTATCTCCAAAACCCAGCCGACCACTGGTGGTCGATCTGCACTTAAAGTAACACCTTTCTCCTGCTATTAATTATGAGTGCTTTCAATAGCACTGGTGGGGACTCATGTGGGCCCCAATATGTTTCTTAATTATGACCTTTCTGGAGGCAGGTGAAGAAATATGAAAAATTAAATACCCAGAAAAAACCATACATTATGAAGCTAGGAGATGTACATGCAAAGAAAATTCAACATCTTGTTCTTTACTCATCATACGTGTTTTACTCAACTAACTGTGTTACAATCCTTCCAGGGGGGCAATGGAATGTTCAAGAGAAACCACGCCTACTACTCAAAACGGGTTAGTAGAAAATAATGTGGCAGAGCACTCATATGTCTTTGAACATAATCATATTTTTGGGAAAAAAAAATGCAGGCGTTCAGAAGGCTGCAGGTCCCAGTGAGATCCTCAGAGCATCGGGCAGTAGCCTGGGGGTAAAGCAGCCCCAGTTCCTACATCAGCAAAGTATTTTGACTGGTAATATCTTACTTCAGTGAAAAGTGTGGGCTCCTGCTGGAATTTGCCCCCATGTCTCAGTTTCTGAAGGATCTAAGAATTGCTGTTGTGCTTGGAAACCAGCAGAAGTGATGAGCTAGGAGAATCCAAATCCCAGAAAAGATATCTGGAATATTTTCCTTCCCATTTTTATTGCTAGCAGTGCTTCAGGATTAGTGATTGCATGATGCAGGAGCTTTGAAACTAGCCTAATTTCAAATCATTAAATATTACAGTATTGCTTTGAAAATTTAGTTTTAAACAGATAGATGATTACAACAGCTTCTACATAAGGAAAAGCACCGTAATAATGGTGTTTTTGTAGTGTGTAAAATCCATGCCAGATCTCAAGACTTGGCATAATGCAAACACAATATAGATAGTAAATGAGGCAAAGAGCATATGGCATGTAAGGAAGACAGCAGAAGGGTACAGACAGTCAAGATACCTCAGTGAATCAGAGAGCTGTAAGCCTGGTCAGCACAGCAGACTGCAGCCTTAGCCTACCTGATGGCATGCTAGCAACAGCCTTGATGGTTTTATGGAAACACATGGAAAAGGCCGGCTTAAATAAAAATTGTTCCGTGAAATAACTCCTTTCCTGTGCACGTGAGCTGTTAAGAGCTTGTGTGTTTTATTAGCAGAGGCAGGGCAAGAGCAGAATCTGTTTGCAGCAGGGCAGGCCCATTCGAGGTCAGCACACAGCCACCAACCATTAACTTGTGATACTTTATCGCCTGAGAAGCAGGCTGACTTCTCAATAAAGCATACGTCTTTCTAGGTCACTTGGCTGAAGTTTGCTTTGCCATGTTTCTGAAAGTCTCTGCTGAGAACAGCTGACAGCCTAATAGCAGTGTTTCTCCAGCTACTGATTCCCTGGTTATTTGTTTTCCACACAGACTCACTGTATATCTACTTTATTCTACACATCTAATGAATACATACAGCATCGTAAATAAATGGCACAGCATTGTGCTGATGTTCCGTCAGAGTACCAAAAGGGTAACTAGGGGAGAAAACCAAGATGCAGTAAAGAGACCTCCTGCCCCCTGCTCTGGATCACTCTCAGCAAGGCATGAAGACAGATATGCCAGAGCTGTCGCACTGCTGGGCTCGGGGCCCCAAAGACCTTTACTGTGGCTCCCTGAGGAGACCGTGCTCAGCAAGTTTTCAGGTCAAAAGCAGCAACATTCTGCTCTATGGCTCTCCCGCCCTCAGCAGCGGCAGCAGTCAGCCCCAAATTAGCTCTGAGCACTTATGCTTGCAGCAAAAATCAGGTACTTTAAAGAGAGGTATGAAGGATGACAACAGCAAAGCTGCAGAAAATGGATGGCAACATAAAATTATCATAAAATCCTGGTCAAGACTGTCACATGCTGACAATGCTTTACTTGATCAGAGGTAGTACTGAAGAAGAGCAGCAAAATAGAGCCCCCAGAGGAATGGCAATCATGCCATGCTAGAAACTCAACTAGTTTAAATCTGTGAGCTCCAGGATTTCATCCTTTATCTAATCTATCTGTCTACAAATACCTACCTTTTAAATAGAAACTCACCAATAAAATTTTACTTTGAATGCTTTCTGATTGTTATCCAAGGCCCATTCTACACTCACCACTCACTTCTGTATTTTTAACTTTTTTAATTCAATACATCCTGTGCCACCCATTGCCTTCCTTTTTATCCCTGCTGAGAGAAAAAAGCCAAAATTAGTCATAGACATTCAGTGAAGATTAAATTTCTGCTCTCTTTATCATCAGTGATTCTCAATGACAACGGCAAAGCTGAAATTCTTAACTTACTTCATAAGCTAGAGAATGTTTTTTAACTTCTATAAACTACAGTCCCAAAACTAGAACTTGTAAACTCCACTAGAGCAAAATGTCAATGTTGCAAATTAGCATGATATGCTCTTCTTGCAGAATATTTCTTTTACTTTCTTTCAGAATTGAATAAAATGCACATATTGCACTTAGAATCTAGTAGTTTTTTCCTAATGCCATCATATGGGGACGGGAAAATCACTTTGGGCCAGTATTTTTGCAGGGGAGCAACAAACTACATCCCACCAAAGTAAATCTGTGGCTTAAAATCAACTGTCGTATCCAAATTTCAAAGTACAGTAAACAGGAGACGTGGACACAAACCCCAAATTATGTCCTGGTGTATTTCAGGTTACACATTTAAAATGAAGATATCTGAAAGCAGTGGCCACTTCTGAAAACATGGTCCGCACCCCTCCTTTTAAAACATTTCCTAATGCTTACAAGTATATCTACCAGAAAAGGATACCAGAAAGATGAAGAAATGTGTTTTTAAATATGCAGAGCACATTATATGAGCACATATAATATGTGGAGAGACTGAGGGAGCTGGGATTGTTTAGCCTGGAGAAGAGAAGGCTCAGGGGTGACCTCGTCACTCTCTACAACTACCTGAGATGAGGCTGTAGCCAGGTGGGGGTCAGTCTCTTCTCCCACGCAATCAGCAGTAGGACAAGAGGGCACGGGCTTAAGCTCTTCCAGGGGAGGTTTAGGTTGGATATTAGAAAGAAGTTCTTTACAGAGACAGTGATCAGGCATTGGAATGGGCTGCCCAGAGAGGTGGTGGATTCACCATCCCTGGAGGTGGTTAAGATGAGGCTGGATGTGGCACTGAGTGCCATGATCTAGTAAGCACAGTGGGGTTGGATCAAGGGTTGGACTTGATGATCTTGGAAATCTCTTCCAACCCAGTTAATTCTATGATTCTGTGATTACAATGTATCAACTGATACTATAACTTACTTGTGCTTCTGAATCACTTGAAATTCTTAATTGCTCACAGCTACTTGTGAAAGACCTGTGTTAACCACCTCCACCTGCCCCAAATACAGTCCCTATCTTGTCCCCACTTTCCCCTTCCCTCTTTCTCCAATGCTATGGACCCTTACTCTGCTCTATTTCTCCTACATCCTCCCTTCTTCGGCTGTTTTTTTTACCTTCCTACTTGAGAAGTCCTTCAAAGGATGAATGATATTTAATTATTCTGGGAACACTGAGAGGAAGGGCACTGCCCTGAAGGGCTGCCAGAAAGCCAGCATCAAACCTAATGTCAGGCCTTGTATTATTCAACCATTTAACTTACCAGTTAATTATACAGTAAATAAAGACTGTTTCCATGGGGAGTCAAAGCACAATCCTGCCACACATCCCCAGATCAGGGACAATCACATTTTGACAAACTTTGTGATTAATGCATTCATGATATTCAGATCGTATGACAGCTGCAGTATTGCCTGTGGCCATTGCTCTTTTATTCCATCACTGCTTAAACCTCTGAGTGACTCATGGAATGGACTGTGAGTACAGACCTTGTGCCTGTTGATGGAATTTTGAACTCAGGATCTTCTTCACCCAGAATTCAGACCAATTACTTCAATGGTGAGACTCAGTTACATTTGTCTGTCTGCTATGCCGTTGGGTGAGTACCCCATGCAATGTGAAGATTCTTCCAAAAACATCAATCCCAGGAACTGAGTAACTGCTCCATGACAACCTTAACTCTACCTGCATCAGTGAAAAGCCAGTCAGATGGGAACCCCACAGCATATGCCTCACCACCACTGTGGACACATCCCTTGTGACTTCCCTTGGCCTCAGCAGCATTTAAGCACTTCTCCCCTCCAACTTAGAAACTGTCCGGGAGAATAACAAACACTTGCTATGTCCACCACTCCCATCCATTAAGAGACCTTGTTGACCTGACTGCCAGTATTTTACAAAATCCAGTGTCATTCCCATCTCTTTAGTGTAACCAGTGGTTTTTGCAGTCAAGAATGGACAGAATAAACCATATGAAGTTCATTGATAAGGTATACAGTAATACACAGAGCTATTTTCAATTTGGGTAAGAATAAAGCATTCATTCAAAAGATGTTATCCAAGACTGTATGATGTAAAAGCAAATACTGATTTTATTAATGACACTGTCAGCAAAACCGACACAGGAACTACCAGAACACATCACACGCTTTTTCAAAATTTACATTTGTCTTATTCAAAAAGCGGCAAAGTAATCATAATTTCAAAAGGTGAGGCTGGAAGGTTGCCTAACAGTTTGTAAAGTCAGATGAAAACACATTCCAACAACTATATTTTTGTCCAAATGTTAATCATGCAATTCAAAAGTTTAACAGCTTAAGTTCACGTTTTATATTTTAAATCACAGTTTCATATTTTAAAGAACCACATCTCATATATTGAAGACAATCACATTCAGAAACTACATGTACACGTCAGAAATTACTCCTCTTACTTCCAAATCAACATTTCTCTCACCAATCAAACCTTCTTCATGTACAATATCATTATCGGGTTAGACATTATGCATTTTTCATTCCAAGAGTGTTGATTTATGATGAAAAATTGGACTCACTGCTGACATGGTTTCTGCTCCACTAGCCACATCTTTCTTCCACACATTAGCTAGTGATCTAGCAAGAATGTCAGCCCTCACTTGAAAAAGTACCAGGATCTTTACAACATACAGCCCACCCAATGTATCTATGTATAATGAAGTTGAGGAACTGGTTCAAACACGTCTCTGAGGTGGAAGTCCAACATCCAGAAGAAGTTGACAGATGACAGCACCGCCTGACTTCAATCCACATGGGGTTTTTTTCTGCGTCAATGCAATAAAATGTTATTTTAATTTAATTTAAGTGATACCAAATGATACCAAGGGAAGGAAGAGGCAACCTGCCACCCACAAAGCAGAAAAAGGAACAGGGAAGAAAACTGGTTGTAAAGATGAAATATTAGGGAGAACTGAAATAAAGAAGAAGGCCTGGGGGAATGGGAAGGATCATGATGGGAGGGAATGGGAAAAGTAGGAAAAGCAGAAAAGATACACAGAGGTATAAAAAAGGGCTCAGATGATGTGGTTAAGGTAGAGTAAATTGATACTAGGAGAGAGAGACACCACAGTTTATCACTTCTAATACTGAACCATATACTGAAGCAGAGTTCTTTGCCTTTTTATTTTAAGGGGGCCAGATTAGGAAAGTAAGTGAGTTAAGAGTAGGTGGGTTGCAAGGATACAACAGATGGGACGTGGACAAACCTAGTACAGAAGTGGGAAGGGAAAAATGACACCCTGTGCAGCACAGACACAGACACAGATGAAGGAGGGAGACATTTGGTGCAGTATGAGGCAAGATACATGTCTGGATACTAAGTCTCATGATGTCACAGGAGATGCTGTCCTCCAACACGTTTGCTGAGCACTGCTCTAGACCCTGAAGATGCTGAAGACTCAGGAAATTGGAATCATGTTTAATAAGAAAGCCTATCTAGGGAATGGAAGTTTTCACTCAACCCCTAGGTTCCTAAGAGAGCTTACAAAGTCACTAACAGCAGATCATATGACAACCAGAAAAATGAACACAGAATGTAATCAGTGGCAAGATCTTGCTATTTTGAGCAACTATTTCTGGAGGTAGGACATTTTTACAAAAGGCCTCTTAACTGTCTGCTGAGAGCAGATAATGCTGAAGACTTACAACTCCAGAGTGAAGTTCACAGGAAGTATCCTTTGGTTTGGGATGGACACCTCTGCATGACTGAGAGTCAATGGAACTGTGTATCTCACATGTCTCAGTGCTCCTCTGCTGTCAGCACACAGCTATGAAACCCTTCCACAGAGCATTCTGCCAGCACTGGACACTACTAATGTCTGACATAAGCAACATACAATAGCTATTACATACAATAGGGACTCTGCAGATTCCACTAGCAGCTAACAGGGACTGAAATAGAGGAATTTCAAGTCTTTTTTTTTTTTTTTTTTTCTGTGTGTGCATATGTGTAGCATGTGCTTCTTAATTTAAAGAAAAATAGCTGAAAATTTTATAAGAAAATTTGAAGAAAACGCACATACACATTTTAGAAAAATGTCAAGGCAGCCTCTGAAGATTTAATCTTCTGACCTTATGATACACCATTAAGATATGTATTATGATATTGTCTTTAATCATATGACAACCCAATACTCAGCACATATTTAAAACATACTAAAGGTAGGTGGAAAAAAAATCGCATTAAAAAATATGAGAGCAAAAATATTCAGACAGAATTCTCAATTGTTGCTTCTGAAGTCTGTTAGTCTTGTATCCTTGTGTATCAAAAGCTCTGACTACCTTTTCAAGTTGGAATCCTGTTAGGGAAAAAAAAAAAATAAAAAGACATCTAAACCTTTTTTGCAAAGTTGAGCACTTGTCAATAAAAATTGGAAAGCCACTTTTGATAGAAGAGAAAGCTTGAGGAATCACTTTCTTCATCTTTTTGTCCTGTATGTTCTGCCATTTTATAAGTTGGAGATGTAATTTATACGTAAATTTTTCCTGAGAATCACTTCAACCACTGAAAAAAGTAAATATTTTAAGAACAGTATATAATAATTTGGTAAGCATATCTAAGTAGTATTTAAAGAATAGTGGTAATTGAAAAGAATACCATATTAATCAATTATAACTTTTATAGTATGTGCTACATTTTCTAGGTCAAAGTACAGGAATAAATGAAAAACTAAAAATATTTGAAACTAAACATACATTTAGGGGAAGCATATATATTAGGTAAAGTCAAATAAAGTACATATTAAAATTCATTCCACCAATTCCAGTTTTGATGCCTAATTAAAATCTAAGCATATCCTCTAAGAGATTCCTTGAAATAGATGAACTGAATACCGCCCAAAATAACGTGTTAACCCAGACTGTGTTTCACAACTATTTTAGCTGTTGGTTTGATCACTGTTGCTCTTGATTAAACATGCCTGTATATTTTCAAAAGTTAATACACTAAGCCAAATTCACATATAGCTTAATGATGAGAATTTCCAAATATTTGTTTAAATTGGAAAACATGGGTGATTCACTTTGATCATTCCAACGATATTTATTTCTGAAACTGCCAGAAAAATAAGAAAGAAAAAGCTTTTCAGAAGAATATTCTGCATTTTAAAATCAGTTGATACCATACTTCAGTACGATTATTTTTTTAATGCTTAATCAATGACAATGTTGCAACTTCAGTTTTTCAGTTCATAAGAAATGCGGAGAGACTGTTGTCCTTTAAATATTGCAATGAGTTATATGAGAATTGTAAAAGAGTCTGAAGATGCAGTGCACTGTAAGAGTATACACATATAACAAGAGCAAGAGCGTTTGTGAACAACAGAAATTTGTACTTTTCTGGATTGGCCTCAAGAGGTTAACCTCTACAAGTCATTTACAATATGACATAGATGAGATAAAACAAAGCCATTTAACAGTATCATAGAGCTTAGAGGTAACAAGTTGGTCCCCTTCAACAGATTTCTAAAATGAACAGGCACAATACTTGTTCACTCGACCTTTACTTAAAGGATCACCACTTCAAAGCCAAGTCACCTGCTCAACTGTTTTCAAGACTGGTAGCATCTGAGCTTCCATCTCAGCAGGCACCATCACTGGCAGCAAACTATAGTACTTAAGAAAATTTTCAAATATATAAAAGCAGATCTTTAATACTTTATTGGTTGCCATAAATCTTTCATGCACTAGGCCGCAAAAGATGAGGCAACATGAATGGCAAAATAACGGGATCCTTTTGCTTTCCAACCAGTTCTTGGAAGAGCTTTCAGAATTAAGGAGAAAATTATCGATGGCTACCTGAGGAGACAGCACCGGTGATAACCACTTCCATTCTATACTGATATTCCTCCAGGTGACTAGGAACACTGGAAAGCTTGTAACTTTAGATAATTTACCCAAACTTGCATACTGACATAATCACTCTGACAGCTTTGTCAGACAGGGATCTACATTCTCTTATATTTTTACATGATGACTAGAACATATCTGTAGTCTAACTTCAGTACTGCCATACAAGTTAACAGGAAAGATGTGCTCAAATACTGAAGATATTTCACGTCTTCTTTCACCACCATGATTTTGTTTTCTTTAGACCCAGTGATAATCACTGTCTATATTTTTTGTCATAAAATGAAACTCAGTTTAACTGCTCTTGTGCCTGTGCTTCATAAACAGAAGGAAAACACGCTCTGAATATAACAAAAATTAGGTTCTGATATTTTCTTAACTTCTCCTCACACACAAGTTCTAGCTACCAGTATATATTGGGTTTGCATGGCAAGATTTTGGTAGCAGTGGGATGCAGGAGTGGCTTCTGTGAAGAGCTGGTAGAAATTTTACCCCCCGGTCTGACAGAGCCCATGCCAGCCAACTCCCAGACAGATCTGGCGCTGGCCAAGGCTGAGCCCCATCGGCAACCACGGTAGCGCCTTTGGGGTAGTGTATTTTAGAAGGGGGAAAATAGAAAAAAAAAATTAGATCTGAGCAACTTCAACCAGAGAAAGGAGTGAGAATATGTGAAAGCAACAACTCTGCAGACTCCAAGGTCAATGAAGAAGGACAGAAGGGGCTCCAACCACCAGAGCAGAGATTTTCCTGCAGCCTGTAGTGCAGACCATGGTGAGTCACGCTGTCCGCCCAGAGCCCACAGAGGTGCATAGTGGAGCAGAGATCCACCTGTAGACCCTGGAGGACCTCACAGCAGAGTAGGTGGGTGCCCAAAAAAGGCTGTGACCTTCTGGGAATCCCATGCTGGAGCAGGATCCTGGCAGGACTTGTGGACCCATGGAGAGAAGAGCCCACTCTGGAGCAGGTTTGCTGGAAGGACTTGGGACCCCTTGAAGGACCCAAGCTGAAGCAGCCCCTTCCTAAAGGACTGCAGCCTGTGGTAGGGATCCATGCTGGAGCAGTTTGTGAAGAACTGCAGCCCATGGGAAGGACTCACAATGCAGAGGTTCATGGAGGTCTGTCTCCCACGGGAGGGACCCCACGCTGGGCACAGGGTAAGAGTGTGAGTAGTCCTCCCCCTGCAGAGGAAGGAGCAGCAGAGACAATGTGATAAATTGACCACAGCCATCATTTCCTGTCCCCCTGTGTCACGGTGGTGAGGGAGGAAGTAGAGAATTTGCAAGTCTTGGAAGAAGGGAGGGGTGGGGGAGCGATGCTTTTATGATTTGGTTTTTATTTCTCATCATCCTATTCTGATTTGATTGGTAATAAATTAAACAAATTTCCCCAAGTTGAGTCTGTTTTGCTCATGACAATAACCAGTGAGTGAACTTGTCCTGTCCTGATCTCGACCCACAAGCCTTTTTATATTTTATCATCCCTGTCCAGGGAAGGAGGGAGAGTAATAAAGGAACTTTGGTGGACACCTGGCATCCAGCTAAGGTCAATTCACCACACATTATTACTTATTAATGTTCCTTAAAGAAATAATAACTTGTACATGAGTAAACATTCATATAGGTATATAATTTAAAGATACTGAGATAGCATCTGATACTGAGATATCATTCATATAATTACCCATCTGTTTCTACAAATTACGTTTAACGTAACATTTAATCCCTTCATACAGAAAAGGAAGTCAGATAGGTACATATGCTTTAAAATTTTACTGGGAGATGGTACAGGAGAAAAAAAGGGAGAAACTAAAAAGTAGTCAGGAAAACTGGGTTTTTACTATATTTCTTGGGTTTTTTTGACAATATTTACAATTGCAAATACAGGAGAGCAATGGGAGGTAAAAGAAATAAAAATCAAAAATGGAAAACACCCCCACTAAGCTGTTTGACAAATATAAGGTGCTGACTAAGCTTTACAAGTTCCAAAAATCATCCTCTGTTTAATTTTTATTCAAAATAATAAGAGAAATAAAACTAAGACAAAGAAAAGAAAATAAACCAGAGAGGATTACAGGAATTATAGCAAACAGCACATTTCCAATGAAGTAATCACACTTTTTATTACTGATAGTCTGGATGAAAAAGTGAGGCAAGACAGCAAAGCTACTACAATAATGTTTTTGCCAATGAAAACAAAACCATAATGGTGGCTACCAATAATTTCTTTGAGTCACTTGGCAGGTTTCATGGACTGTAATTCTGGCAATTGCAACAGAGGTCCCATAAGCTAAGACTTCCAAAGCTGACAGAAAGGCAGTTGATGTCCATTTTATATTTAAATTTCAGCAGATTTGGGTGACTGAAAAAAGGAGAAGCTTTCAAAAATTTGAGTCTTGTTTTCACAAAATTAGTCTGTTGAAAGCACACTACCTTGAATTAAAAGACTTTGGAAATATAAAGGAACATCACTAACCTTCAGTAAGCCCAGAAACAACACCACCCATCTGACAGTACCAGAATTGTACTTCGGAAGACTGTAGGTCATAAAGAAATACATTTAACTGTAAGGGGAGGGGTTTTGTGGTGTTGGTGGTGGTTTGGTTTTTTTCTTGTCTGGCAGACAGCAGAAAGGTCATAACAACAGTAATCAGACGTGTAGGCAAGAAATAAACAACAACACCCTTTTTTCTCCCCCCAGATTAAAAGAGAAATTCAGCTAAAGAGAAGGACAGTTAGGAAAAGAACTGCTCAGTTCTGCCTGTGGAATTGCAGGGATAGAATCACAGAATATCTTGAGTTGGAAGGGATCCATAAGAATCATGTAAAACATGGGACTATGGTCAGCAAAAACTCCACTCTGTGCAAAACATTGTCCGGGGATATTTTTTGAAAAGAGTGCCCCAGAAAGATTACTCTAAAAATAATAATCTCAATTCAAACATCTGAGTATTTTGAGCAGTTCTGAAAACTGCTGTAAGGAGCTATTCAGAGAAATAAAACAGCCACAGAGGGATACTCAAAGGCACAAAACTACAGTCTGGCAGAGAGCGACAGTGCTCTGGACACTGCCACCAGCCACTCACACATGGCATCCCACCTCTCAAGAGGACTCTCACACTCAGTCTGTGGCAGGCTACGCACTCACAGCACTGCCCTGCACAGAAGGTTCAAAGCTAAGGGCATGAACAATAAGGACAGCATTATGATAATTATCACACTGTCCAGATTTAAACTTACTCAGTATTTCTCCTAGGCACGGAAGACTCCAAGCATACTCATTTACTCTTGTTGTTGGAACTGACTTTAATGTCTCACTGAAGAAGGCAAGCTTAAGAAATTTCCCTCTGTAAGGCTTTTTTAGATAGCTACTGATGATGATGATAAAAATGACCATATCTTACAGTGCAAGAAAAAAAAGGAAGAAAAGTTATGTTTTCTACCATACTCTTGCTTTTCCTGACATTACAACTTGGTGTTGTAATTAAAGTAGTCCTTATAAGAGATCTTCTCAGGACTTGAGTAACTACCTAAATAAGACCTTTTGCTTCATAAAGAGGCTCTTGTCCGGGACCTGAATCTATTTTTTTGGTAACAGAGATAATTAACGTAACTAATCTTTGAACCACTTTACCAAAGGAGAAATTAAATAAGATCAGTCCTGAAAAGTCAAGCATCAAGGGTTAAGGATTCAGATCCAGTTCCCACTGGTTGATGTCATGACTCTGGGTGAGTGATTACGACTATTTCTACTGGACTCTATACCACACTAAACAAATTCCCAGTATAGATCTGCTTTTAATACTATTTATGCCTCTTATAACTCCACCACAGAAAATGAGCTGAGTGCTCCAAAGAGCTGAGTCCATGTACATTTCTTTAGGCAACTCCTATTTTAAATATAGGAAGCTCAGGCCTCTCAGGTCTCTTTTTCCTTTCTCTGTCTTGTTCTTGTCCCAGACTGAAGAAGAGCAGCATAGATGTTCCCATTGCTCCTGGGCTGCTGGTGAGGGTACTCTCTCTCAAAATGTCTGAGAAATGAAGGCTTCAGCGCCAGTCTTCTCTAGAGGGCAAACAAATGGATGTTTTTTTGTTGTGTGTGCACAATAACAAGTCTCTTAATATATGAAAACTGGGCAGCACTATGGTTATCATTGCTCCTTCTCCAGACACACTGTGACAGAAAGGATCAAGCCTCGTCTTGGGGATGAAAGAGCAATCTCAGTGTCTGACTCAAGCACAGGCTGCAAGTGTGGATCCTAGCCCTGCATAGACATCTAATGTGTCACTTAAACCCAGTCAGGGGGAGAGTGCAACACCTTCCACACCCTCAGAATGACTCCAGGAGTACCTCTGCCTGCTCTGAACACCCCGTTCACAGCAGAGAAATCAAGCAACACATTTAGGACCTAAAGAAAGTCCATGGAATTAATCTAAACAGCTTTCATTATCTTGACTATTTCTTACCTTATCAAGTAGCTAAAGCAGCAAGATACCTAGTCTTCAGGTCTGAGTAGCAGCTAAGGTAAGTAAGGACAAGTAAGTAGAGAAAAGCAAATAAAGGGAAAATGATCTAGCCTAGACAATATCAATATGATACCAATAAAGTTTCAAGGGAGTTTAGTACATACTTAAATTTTAATCAGATTTTTGGGGGGTGATTGATAGACTCCAGGAAACAAAACCAGCTATTTTTAAAGCAACTACAAAGTGTGTACTCTGCTTGACAAAAAGTGAAAAGAAAAATGGAAAAGGAAAATTATTTTATGTTTTTGTAAGCTAAGTGAGTAAAAAAGCAAAAAAAGAACAGGTTTCAGAAGTAGAAGAAACTTGCAAACGACTACCTTGTCTTAGCCAAATGCTCTCTCATGGTGAGTAGTCTTAAAATTAGCACGGTTGCCTAACTGTAATGCATTCTTCTCTTTATTGTGTATCTCATTAGTGTGGGCTTTAAAAAGCAACATTTATACAATTTATGAATAAAAGTGTCTTACACAGGGTTCTCATTTTATGTTGATGGCTTTATCATAAAATCTGAGCTGAAGCTTGAATTTTAGTAGACTTTCTACTAAATTACAACTTTCTACTACATTACAACTTTTACATTACTCCACTAAGAATAATTTCAAATTTATTTACAAAATGAACTTTAAATGCACATACTTGCTGATACATAAGCTAGAAGTTTATAGCACATAAGTCAGAAGTATGGACTTTTTCCACCCCCACTGTTCAAATGCCTGCACTGATTTCTTTCCTAGGTGAGTAAGCCACGGGCAATTGGAATGAATAGAAATGCAGAGTATTTCTCCACTAAAATAAACATCAGTTCTGATGGTCAGCAATACTGGTTACTGGCATTGTAAAGCCATATCTGTGCGCACACAACAGCTTGTCCATCTCTCTACAAACCTCTCCTTTGCCTAAAGTGCAGTCCTAATGCCTCTAAGGAATGGCTGGAACCAGTGTAATCCCTGGTCATCAAGATCCAGTAGGAAATGCTCTCCATCCGCATTTGCTTCTGGAGATTATGCCATCTCTGAAGAGCAGTTCTATATTTCTGTGTTCCCAGAAGGGCCTAGTGTCTTGTCACCTTCACTCATTACCCAAGTTACTTTTTCTTTTCTTCTGCTCTCCTTCCTTTTTCTCCCAAATTAGCAGTCTAGCATTGATAATAATAGTAGGAAGTGGCAGAATGAAGGACCTTTCCCATTTAATTCAATGATATAAATATAAAACATTTATCATTTACTCAGCTCGTAGGTCTGCTAAAGACAAATTCATCTGTGACACATGCAAGATAAATTCACATCTCTTTCTAATAGACTTCCATTAGTATCAGACTTATGATCCATTTGCCTTAAGTCTTCAGTACCACCCATGCAGCGTAGGAGATTATGATTCTATTCAATTCAACAGGAATCTATTTTAAAAACTCACAGCACACACATTCAGAGCTATGACTTCATTCAGGCATATTTGCTTAAGCTGCTGTCTTCTTTGTTGCAACACTGAGCTGAAAAAGGATATGTAATCCATTGCTTATAAGCACCCTCTATTCAACATTTGTTTAAGACTCTGCCTGTGCCTAAGCTCCATCTACTACTAATCTTTTCCCCAGAAGCCCAGTTTTCCAGCTCAAACTGTAAAGATATGTGAGTTTTTCTTTGAAAGTCCCCAATGCTATGATACATTCAGTGTCATCATGTATACACTGTAGTACACCTGCAGTACCTAACACATCACTGCTTTAAACATTAATTCAATGCCAAGTATGACATCTTTACATATCATTGAGACATACACAATTTTTCCTTTTACATAAACACACATATATCTTCTATGTATGTATACATACATCAAATAAATGTTTCAAACTGATATGCTTCCTTCAACCCCTTTATCTAATCTGAACCATAAAGCGCTAAAAAACCTGTTATTCATGTTATCCTTTTGGATTTCAGACCAGTATAAAAAGAGGTTGGTCTAGGAGAAAAAAAAAATCTGAAAATAATTTCCCAAAGTAAAAATCGGTCTCATTAATGATGTATTTTCTTTCTTTTCTCTTCCCTCCATTTCTTCTCCCCATTCCTTCATCTCCACATCTAATGGTGGCTATGTTACTACATCAGAGACCAGTTTTTATTTTCCTCCCTGCACTTCTTGAATTCAGTAAGCCTTACTGCCATTTCATTCACTTATTGTCAACAGATTTTCTTTCACTAAAGATGTATCTCCTCAAGCTGCACACTATTTTAGGAGAATATCTCTGCCTCTTTTTCTCCTGTTATGCTGCAACAGAACTGATATTCTCTCACATTTTTAGCCACAGTTACTTATGGGAATAAAGAAGATAGTCCAGTAAAAATGCAGTGGGTTTGTTTGTCGCCAAACTGCTCCCTGACTAACTGCAACCAAGATTAATGAAGACTCAGTAACATATGAAAGAAACAGGAGTGATTTAATCCAGAAATATTTCGTGGTTTTTTAGTAGCTACTTAGTAGGCAATACTCGCTGCTTATATAGCTTAGCTTACAGCTACATAGGCAATATTCCTCATGGTAGCAGCAGAAGGTAAGCTAATAAAACAAATATCAACAACTGCCACATGCAGTGGCTCTATCTAACTTTTCTTCCTACCAAGACATTTCAAGGAAGTAAAACAACCAGGACCCAAGTAGTGAAAAGATATGAACAGTGACAAAGAGAAGGTATGAAAGAAAACCTCACTCACATACTCCATTAGTACCTGTCAGCTCTTGGAAAGCAGAGACTCAGTCACCATTATGAGGGTAAACAGTCTTTTAAGGATGAAATTTAACTCAATTTTACAGCTTTCCCGTTTACAATTATATCCATCTTATTACATAATTAGGCCTGAAGAAACAGCTTCTTTTTTTCTTTTTCTTGATGTATTGTGTAGATCCATAAGGAGATGATATAACTTAAGAAATCTGGTTATGGCAGAGCTTGTGCATGTGCACATTAAGAGGACGGGGCCTGACTTTTTTCAGTGGTGCCCAGTGACAGGACGAGGGGCAACAGGCACAAACTGAAATATAGGAAATTCCATCTGAACATGAAGACAAACTTCTATACTTTCAAGGTGTCAAAGCACTGGAACAGGCTGCCCAGAGAGGCTGTGAAACCCCACCTGAATATGATCCTGTGCAAGCTGTTCTAGGTGAGGCTGCTTTTAGCAGGGGGGTTGGACTAAATCATCTCCAGAGATTCCTTCTAATCCCAACTATACTGTGAAACTGTGAAATATGAAGGGGGATAAAGAGAAAGGGGGAAGAAAAAGAAAAAAAGAAATCCATATTTTAACTTACTGTATATTTAGTACAAAGAAGTACACACCAGATATGCATGGAAGCAGAAAAAGCACAGGCATTCTGTGTATTCTAGACACCTAATTCAGGACTTGATATTCTATACCAAGTTCATAGAGATACTGTTCTTTCAGAGTACGATTTAAGGCACCTAATGACCTAAGTTTCTAAATGCTAACCCTGCCTGCCTCCATCATCTTGATAGGCAGTTTAGGCACTGAGGTATCTGGTGGGAATTTCTCTCATGTGCTTGCAGGCATGGGAAAGCATGGCAACAAATAAAGTGGTACAGAAAATTACACAGGTCTCCAATAAGGTGCACTAGAAATACTTACTTTAAGATTATGCTAGCTGACTATTGAAAGACTGTGATGACACACTCTTAAGAGCAAAGAAGCACCTTGTTTACTTCTGCAATCACAGGGAGACTGTAGAGACGAGAAGAAAGGTGGTGTAAAAGAAAAGAACTGTATGACATTTTTCAAATATGAGTGCTCGTTAGAAGGACTGTCATGGTTTTGTTTGTTCTTGGAGCTGTGCTGGAATTTGCCTTTCACCTGCCCATTGCGCTGGGGGAGGGGGTGTTGGACAAGGTGGTTGCTTCTAGGCAACTAAGTGGTCCAGAAGAAAGAGCTAGTAAGTCTGCATTTCCATGTTAATTGCATCACCTTTTCTCCAGGGAACCAGGGGAGGAGTCTGGGGGGCCTGAGTTGGAAGCCGTGAGGGGGGTTGGAGGTAACCTGAGCTGTCAGAGCGGGGAGAGCAGACGAAGCTGCTGGAGCTGTCGGGACTGCCGCTCTTGGTGGCTGTGCTGCAGGAGCTACAGGAGCTGCGGGAGCTGCCTTAGCTGCTGGAGCTGTCGGGCTCCCTGGGACTGCTGCTCGGGAGCTGCCGGAGAGGTCGGAGCTGTCGAGGCTGCTGCTTCTGTGGACGTGCTGCAGTTTGGAGGTGTTTGTTTGGATCTCAGAGAGGGACAGAGTGACACCATTGTGCATCTCAGCCAGCAGGAAAGAGTGAGTTCTCCATTATTAGGAACTGTGTCTTCCTTTTCCCTCCTCTCCTCCTTTGGTGAGAGGGGGTGGACGTCCATTGTCCAGCTTGTCTCCAGCACACTTGGGAGATTTTGTGCAGTGACTGCCGGTGATCCAACAGCACTTTCTGCTGACTGTGGTTATAATTGCCCCAAAGGGTGCAAATTGAACTGTTTTTTTTTAAACTGTTGGGTTTATTCGTTTGTCTTGAAGGGAATTGTTTCTGGGAGTAGGATTATTGTTTGGGTGTTTTACTTGTGTTCTTTCGTTGTTTCTGTCAATACATATATACCTTTTAATAAAGGGCTGTTATTCCTACCTTGCTATAATTTTATTTTCCATTTCCCACACTGTTCCTCAATTGGAGTCTATTGATTTCAGATTTATAATTGCTTAGAGGGAGGAGTTTCGGGTCTTCCTCATAATTTATTCCCAGCAAAGCACTTGTGTCTCATTTAAACTGAGACAGAATGTTTCAGGATTTCAGGATTATGATAGGTTAAATGGATCTGAGTCAATGCCTTTATGGCATATAGCTGGCATTTAATCTCAGGCATGTTGGTACATACCAGAGGCTGCTAAAAATCTTCATCACCTCTCACATCCCAGTGTGACAGAGTAGGAAAAGCAGACATTTCTGACGTCATGACCTTCTTCTTTGAATGCAGAAGGGCCATGGTGGCCACTGTGAAATACATGGAAACAAAATTTCTACTTGGTTTAATCTGTCTTGTGTGCTTTCTGTAAAGTTTAACTTCAATATGTAGTCTTGCTGTGGTGCCTGTCTTGCAGATGTCTGTATGTGCATCCACGTTAATTTAAAATAGGAGTCATGCTTTCCTAATAAAGATTTGAATAATATTAATCCAGAAGATAAATACTGATTTGAATTTTATCAGATAATATTTTTCCATATGCTAGAAATACGCAGAGGAGTTAAACTTGACCCCTAAGTTTCAGCTTAGCACAAAGAGCAAGTAAATGCTGGAAATTAGGGTTTGTAATGGCTAACCCAAACCATCCTTAACTACCTACACTTCTATAATGCCCTATACTGGCTATGCAACTGTAGAAATAGACTTAAAGAAGCAATCTGTCCTTTTACCTAATAATATCAAAATGAGACCTTTTTCTTCACTTTGCCTGGACCTCTAACCTTTAAAGGTGGGTTAGACAGCTGCAGAAAACCTGATCTTATTTTCTGCCCCTGGCAAGATTTTTTCAAGTTCATCTTCTTTTTTTTTCTGTTCGCGCAAAATCTGATGAAAAATGTAATGTCATGAAAACAGGCTCTGAGGCTAAAAAACCCTCTGTCTGTCTCTGTGACAGATGTCAGTTTGAAAGATTTCAGGTCACCTGTCAGAACTATGTCAGTATGATCCATACAAACATCTACTCAACCTCTAACACTAACATTGAGTTCTGCTTTTTAAAATACCCCTTGAAAAAGAATCAAATGATTTCAAGTCACTGCCTTTTCCCCTTTCTTTTAACTCTGATTAATGAGCCAAACTCTTAGAGAAAAAAAAAAGATGGGGGGAAAGGAAAAAAGAGCCTTTAAGAAAGGACAGTTTGACCTTTTTGTGCCCCTGGCTGTGAACCAATCAGGATTCTCATAATCCAAACACAGATGCCTGGAGCTAAACAAATACTATACTTGTGAACAAGAATTCAGTTTGCTGTCAAAATACAGTGATGAGCAGCAAAGTGCTGCTCTTAAGAAAAATACTCTGAATTAAATGAAAATGTTTTTAATTGATAAAGGGAGTATCATAATGTCATACATCACTAATCATTTGGAAACAAACATGTTGAGATATTTATGCATATATATTACTTACGTATGTAAACCGCAGTACCTCATCTCTGCACAAGACATAATCCCATAATATTTTATGCCACCAGAAACACTGCTCATCTAGTGTTGCAATTCAGTATTTTGTAATGATTAATTAAGAGGCTTGAATGTTATTTTGTTCCTAGCTTAGAGTCATAATGTTTGCATTATTTCTCACATGTGTGATCTGCCCTTTTAAAAACTAAGCCTCTGTTTTGTTAAAAAAATTAATTGCGGTATTAAAGAGAAGATCGCAGCTGCATGACAGTTTTCATCAGTGTGTTAATAGTCTACCAAATAGATATGAACAGAGCTTTCTGCCAATTTGTATTTATATGTCCCGCATAGTTCCTATCAAGTAGTTTCTTGATGTCAGTAGGCATATTTTTGGATGTTTCTTATAAATCTGTAATGTCAGTTTTAGGGTCCAATGTAACAGTTGCAAAAAAAAAAAAAGATCTGGACGTCACACTGATACATCACAGATGCACCAGATCCAAATTTAAATGTAATCACAAAGTAATTCACTACTATTTTGGGCTTTTTTTTCATGTGATTTAGTTCATGGAACTGGTGAGAAAACATAGGTGGTGATTTTATGGTATCTTTCTGCAGAACACTCTCCTCAGGTGTAGAATTCTCTTTTTAACATTTTTGTAATAAATATTTGTGTGCTGTTGCTCACTAAGTGTCCATAATCTTTCCTTTTTCTCATATGTGCTTATAGCAAATATGGAAACAAACTACAACAGATTTGAGTTCCTTTTTTTTTTTTTAATAATTAATGATGGCACTGTGCCACTCACCAGGGTATAATTTCATTAACATTAAAACTGAATCATATGACAGGAAAACAGTCAGCTTGGTATCAAAGCTCTTACCAAACAAGTATCAGCTTCATTTGGAGCAGTCCTAAAGAGACTTGAGAACAGTTGGAGACAAAACCATGAACAGAAAACTATTGTATTGTTTAGATGAAGATAATCACAAACATCCTGAAATACTTAACTGTGTCTAATCTCTTAGTTACTTGTGTTTACACTTTTTTTTTACTTTAATGTCAAATTCTTCCTTTTTATTTTTCCAGTTGAACATTATTGTTTAATTCAATCACAGAGTGGAAATGAAGAAATTTACATGTCATATTAGTGTGCAAGGTGATTATTTCAAAGCTCTGATGGGAATGGATAGTTTCACTGAAAACTTGCCAGCTGCGCAGTTTTTCTGATCATGGTGGATGCGATGAAGGCTGGACAATGACTGAACACCTTCATAAATACTTACTGATGTAACTCCAAGTCCACCTTGCAAATGAGGGTAAACCACTTCAAAAAGCAATATTCCTTGTGTCTGCAGAATTGTAAGCAGCAATCACAGAGATTTCCTTTCCAGTGTTCTCCTAACTTCAAGGTTTGCAAATAAATCTTCAAGATATAATTTTTTTCTGTGCCAAAAAGATTATAAATACTATGGGTTAAATGCTAAGAATGTTGAAAAATATGATAAACCATTTAATGTAACTTTCTTGCCCCCAGTTATTTTCAGCACTTAGTCTATGATACACTGTTCCTCAAAATAAAGCAGTGAACTAAAAAGTATACACAGTCCTTATCACACAGTAAGCCCTTTTAAAATCTAATAAATTAATTACATCCATAAATAAAGTCTTTCTCTTGCTTCCCTCCTTTAACCCTGACAGCTAGATCTGGCCAGTCAGCCAGATACTGAAAGGACATTATTGCAGATAACAATCGGAAATTTTGAATGGTTATTGGCGTCACACTGGAATAACATATTAATATTGCCATAAACAGTATTTCCCTTGTAAGGATAACATTTTGATGTTTCAAGAGCATTTAGCAAGAGTATTAGGAAACAAACCAAACCAAACCAACAAAACCCCAAAACAAACCAAAACCCCATAAAACAACAAAAATAACAGCACAATAAGGGAGAGTGAAAATAGCAATGATTGTAAAGGTAGATGTCCCAGATGAAATTAATAATTCTGAACAGCACTAAAATTAATTACTTTGTAGTTGTAAGCAGGCAGTGGATTTATGTTAAATGACAGAGTGTTTGCAAATTTTCCTGACTACTCGGTTAGAAAATGTACCAAATACAGGCATCATCTGAGCATGCATTATTTAAGCGGTTGGTGTCTGGTAACAATCTGGAAGCGGCATTCGTTGTGGTTGCCTGTAGGAAAATTCGCACTTTCTGGGAGAAATTCTTTCACCTTTGTGTGCCCACAGCACAGATCTCTCCTCATGGCAGCTGTAGGATACACTGGAACTTTGTGACCTGGAAAATGTGGGACAACTGACACAAGGTGACCCCCTGAATGCTGGGGTAGGCCCAATTAATTTAAAATTTTGCTTGGCCTTGTCTCTTCTAATTTTCTAAATCCTCTGGAAAAATGATTAATGCGTACACTGCCAAAGCGAAAATATTTTTGACCCTATTAAAGTCGACCAAGGGTAAACCAAGTGTAGGCTGGCATTGTATCAAACTAGCTTTATTAAATTTGATTGGAGGTTTGTATGAGAAAGGGACAGACAAGGACATTATTTTGCACAGCAACTCCCTTTTAAATGAAAATACTGGGAGGAATACAAAGTACTGGTGTACATTGGTATGAATCTGTATTTAACCTAGGAGAATTTTACAAAAAAAGATATTATTTTTGAGAAAGCTTTGTATTTCCTCAGTGTGAAAGCATATTGTCAGTGAAGCTGACTCATTGTACAATGAGCATTATTTCCCTTGAAGGGGAAAGAAATTCAAACCTTGCCTTACTTCTTGCTTTTTCAGATTTTTATCCCCACAATTGTCTTGCCAACTCCAGTAGCTAAGGACACAACCAGAGAAGGATTTGAGGAACTGGATCTTCAGCAGATGTAGGCCCCTCAGCCATTGAAAGTGCTATTTTCAACATTTTCCCCACTTTCTACAACACTCCTTTTTGTTTCTGCTATCGTTGCTGTTGATAGAGAAGTGCTCCTGTTATGCTCTGGTTGGCTTGTCAGGTTTAGGGGAAGGTTCAGTAACAAACTTTTCCTTACAAATTTTAAAACATTAAGGTAGAATACGGTACTTGGCAAATTTTAAAACAACATCCACACAAAGAAAGGCACTTCATAAACATTAACTTAACAAAGAAACTTAACCAACTTCAATTTTTTTAGGTACAACAAAGCACTTACTAAGGCATTGACTGGAATTTTTTATTCTGGCTTACAATATATTTTGAGAAGAAGCTAGGAGAAAAAAGAGAGTAAGAAAAAAAAAAGGGTAAGAGTAGAAAGCTGTATAGTCACCGCCTGTGGATCCAGTGATGAGACTTGACTGTTGCAATTTCAATGCCCATTGATCAAAGTGATGGTCACAGTCTTGAGCCATTGGGGGTAGAGGAAGCCCATGCAACACAAAGTTTGATGGGGTTTACTGTATGCTCAGTCTTGGTGGGAACACCAAGTCCCTGGTAGCAGCCCTGGGGCAGGGAGTTTTACACTGTCTGATGTAACACTGTGGATCATGGGGCACTTTGGGGGCTTTGATAAAGGGTCCTTATGACACCTTCTAAGATATGACAGCTGCCTTTTCTGCAGTTGAGCCAATTATGCCCCATTAGAAGTGATTAATACCTTCAGGCCTACGGGTACATGTCCTAATATCTTTCTTAAGGGAGGACACTGGCATGAGGAGGATACTGGAATGATGAAAGCACTATCCCACTTTGCAGGATCTGCTTCTTATTGGCCTCTTCCCTCATCTGGCTCAAGACCCTGCTTGTAGCCTTGGTGGTGGGTGTGCAGCCCCTCTGCACCTGTGTGGTTATTTTGTGCGTTGTCAGCAAAGCACCCCCTGCTTTTATAAATGGTTGATTGTTTTGAGTCATTAACCGTTAACAGTCTAGTCTCTCCCAGCTCCAAAATTCTGCATAAACTGAAAATCACTAAGTTTCTCAACATTTATTCTGATGCATTAATGATCTTTAAATACAAGATCATATTCTTAGCTTGCAGGAACATTTTAAGGCTGCAAAAGGAATAATGTCCAGATCTGATTCCTCACTGCAATTATTGTTGCTAAAAAATAAAAAAAAACAGAGACAGAATTAACATGAGTTTGCAATTTTCTGAATAGAAAAGAGTGATAACTGCTCTGTTTTTCAACCCCCTAAAATCTAACTGAGGAATTCAGCTATCATCCTGTTCTTACTAATTCTTGGTCTGTTTATGTGTTCTGTTGGCAAGTTTGGCTAATTTCAGGTAAGTTTACACAAAGAAGGCAATTTGTCACAGGTTTGTCAGCTGCCAGTTCATTCCTGCCTAACTCCAGTTTGGAAAGTGTAACTCCATTAATTTAATTTGATATGATTTGTTTGCAGGGAGGGCCTGCTAGCTCTCATGCAGGATCTCCAAACTGATGCTTGCTTGCTTAGCAACTCAACTGAGATATATGCAGGAGCCTCTGGACACCTTGGGGTGATGGTTATGGGGTGCAGATCTGAGGCTAAAATAACTAATTTAACAATCTGTCAGAGAATTCTACTGCTTTGTATCAGCTGACAATAACTCACACAC
>JAWWES010000115.1:63017616-63028769 GCA_035583135.1 Lophotriccus pileatus
CTTACAATAAAAAAAAAACAACCCCCCCCCCCCCCCTTTAAATGTAGTGGTACTCATAATGCAGAGGAAAACATTCAAATCTTTTAGTACTTTTGAATGATATAAGGCTCATAATTACAAAATACAACATAAAATAATCTTTCAGCAACTCATGTAACAGATAAAATGGAAACTGCATAGCCCAGACAGCCTGACTTAGAGGTGCAACTGCAGTGAAAAAATAACCAGGCTACCATCTTTGAGGAGATGGACATAATGAGGCACATGAATGACAGCCTTATTTTGGTAAGATGTGAGCTCACTGAAGACCACCAACAAGCTGTCAGCAGATAAGCATTAAATGATTTTGATGAAATGACTGAAATTCTGCTTGAATTAAGCTTGATAAACTAAAATGAAGAGGCCCCTGAACATCCTTATTGAACTTCCCCCAAAGGCAAATTTGGCAACTTCGTAAAACATTATTTCACATACAGATGTAGTGTAAATATAAATATATACATATACAAGTATATATGCATAAAACTTTTAATTTGGACAAATTGTATTTGTCTACACTAGTTTTAATGTAGTTATCTAGAGTCAGAGTGAAGTTCTGACTTCTCTTCTTCCAAGTGATATGTCAGTAAAAGATAGCTAAAAATTAGATATGATATGGAAAGTCTGGAGCTGACTATTGAACAGGATTTTTTCCAAAAGTCAGACCTCATCCATTTATATCTAAGCAGTCATTAATATAAGCAGATCTTTGAATGTCTACTTACTGATATAAATTTGAATTAGCTGGAATTAAGGACAGTGTAAACTCGATGTGAAGGAACTTAGATTTAGGCATGTGGAAGAGAAACACGATGGTAACCCATTCCAATCTAATAAACAAAAGGGTTACAAGAAGTGTTGAAATGAAAAATACATATATAGGAGTGTACCACTCCTATACTTCAATTATTTCGTAGTTTGCCCATGAGTAAACTTGGTAACCTCTTCAGTAAGTTAGTCTTTCTAGCACATAGTGGACTGCCTACAGCATTTCTGAGAATAGCATCAGATCCAAGAGTTAGAACAAAAATATTTGCATGATTCTGAGCTACTTTTAATACTGAAACTTCAAAGGTGAGTTCACCAAGGGGTGAGAAGACTTACAAAGTATGCAAGTCTAGTTTGCTGAAGAGATGCAGGCATTTTTAAAAATGACTAAACAAATTGCAATTAATTTTTTCCATTCTATTTTATCTCCATGCTTGATGTATTTATAAGAGATATATAATTTTGTACTAAAGTGA
Source organism: Lophotriccus pileatus (assembly GCA_035583135.1). Lineage (NCBI taxonomy): Eukaryota > Metazoa > Chordata > Aves > Passeriformes > Tyrannidae > Lophotriccus > Lophotriccus pileatus. The sequence goes on from JAWWES010000115.1 coordinate 63,018,900, forward strand.
AGTATTTTAAGTTAATTTTTCATTAATTTTTTCCCTTGATAAGTAGAAAGAGAAACACAGAGAAACCTGTAAACTCGTTCAACCACATATTTTACTCATCTGTAATACAAACTTTGAATTAGAGGGCAACATCTGCAGTTGATGTTTTGCAAATGCGATTTTGGAGATACTTCAAAAGCATCTTGTCTTAGGTTCTGTTTTTGGATTGCTTCTAGGGCTCCCACTTCTATGGCCTTTGCCACCACCTTGCTATTTTGCTTTTCCTTTCTGCCTTTTCTGGAGAAGTCAGTCCTTTTGTTGACAACTATCCATAAGAGCACAAACTGTTCTTTCCTGCCAGGCTGTTCGAGTGTTGTTGAACTACATGCTTGATGATTACCTGTCCACTCTTGGAGACTGGCGGATAAATCAATTGGGAGTATAGTGAATGTTTCTTATATCTTGCAGAGGGAATATGAACTGTATCTGCATATTGAGCAGGACACCTATTTTCATTTCAAAGCTATTTAATGGTGAACATCAGAGAAGGAGGCTTTGTGTTTGACTGGAAAAACACTGTGAGAACTGCAAACATAATAAGATAATGATTTTGTAGTGTAAATGGAAAATGAAGGATCAAGCCTGTGATTAGTTATGGTACTGAAAGTGCCCAGACAGACTCATTCCCACCCCTACTGATAACTAGAGTCACCACATCATTATCTTTAGGGACAAAATGTGAAATATGCTCTGTCAAAGTCACTTTGATGTCCAGTTTGTAGTAGGAGTGCTTAGGATTTATGGGAATTTGAGGGTCACAAAGTAACTAAATGTTGCTCTTAGCTTGGATAGCATTTTGCTGATTTACTACAACAAACAGTGGAGATGATCAGGTATGAACAGGATGAATGCATCCAAAATTTGCAGCATCATGAGTTCTTTTGCTCTAGATTTCTCCACTTCACTGGAGCTGGTACTCAACATATTTTGATTTCAAGGCTTCTTAAAGCTTCAGACTAGGCGTTTTCTATTTTTAGTCTCTTTTTGTAGTTCTCCATTTTCTTCAATGGGCACCTTTGTTTCTTGAGTGCATAAAACTTCTTTGTTTAAACCAAAATCCATGAGATTCCTCTTTCCCTCAGACTGAGAGAGCCAGGATCATCTCACTCGCCAAGATATGTGTTATCTTCAGATCTAGCTTTGTGGTGATGATGTGTATCAAAATACCCCTATCAGACCAGATCTGTACTGGTAATATTTTTCTGTTCCTGAATGGACCATAACTTCTGGGAGAATTTGGGCTGGCTCCACTTTGTGGTGTGCTAAACACAAGCACTAGACTGGCATTTTTTTTAAGACTACAGACAGAAGTTGGGTAGAGCAGTTGATTATAAGTTTATAGAGAAAACAGAGTATTTTTCTTGGAAAAAATGTAGCAATTTGAGCACCTGGCTGAATACAGAGGGTTGATTTGCTGGATGAGCTATTAGAGATGGGTCTGTTCAGGGATAGCTGACCATATTCATTGCCTAAATGGGAACACATTCACTATTCATGCTGACAGCTGCTGTGGGGCAAGGTTACACCTACAGAAAAGATGATGAGGAGTAGATTGATAGTGTCTCTGTGTTGAAAGACCTGGCAAAGACTAGTACAGTCTTGAGTTCAGTCCAGCTTAGCTCTTCAGTGAGAACTAGACATGGAGTTTTCCATGAAAATTGTGTCTTTAGGGTAGGTGACTGGAATAACTGAAGATAATTTTCTCTTTTATGAGTAAAGACACTTTTACATTCTATATTAATTAGCACAACAATACTGTAGCTAGAATAGTAGATTTTGTGTTTTGTCCTGTGGAATGCTGAAGTTTTCCAGCTGAGGATTCTGCAGAGGCAAAGCCTGCAGAAGCTGGTGCTAAATTAGTGCTGTAATTCCCGTATTTCCAAAATTAAGTATAAAGGTTGAAGTAATTAGTAGTTATTTCCTGTCTTAGGCACAGTAGAAATTAAGTCTTTCATAACACTACAGTTCCTAAGTGATTGAGGATTACCTTTTATGCAACATTTCCTCCCAGGTCTTACTGTGCTACTGAAGCTGCATGATTCAGTCAAGACAGGAATTAGATTTTCTGCATCCCAGAGATGCAATTGCAATTACAGCTTCTTTGCAAGTCTCACTGTAGAAATGTAGCTGATTGTTTAGTTCTGGCTGAGTACAATTTGCTGAGAATGACACTATCTGGGATAGGAAGTTATTTAAGACAGGGATCTACTCCACATCTTAACTCTGATGGAAGCAATCTGTTTGGAGTCCTTTCCCTTTGTACATTCCTCTGTTTAAGTGTCATGACTCTCCCAATTTAGCATTTTGTGTATTGTGTGGGCAAGAAAGTATTCTGATCATTATTAAGGTGTACATTTTTCTTGGTGTTTTCAGTTCACTGCAGAAAATTTCAGGGTCAACAGATGATTCCCTTTGAGCCTCAGCTATTGATGAAGACCTTTTGCAGCAAACTATTAACTACTCATTTTAATAATCTGCAGATAACTTGAAAGATCAGTAGAATTTAATATTCTAAAACTTGGTATTTATTTTTGAGGTACTGCACCATATCAGTACACTTCTATCATGTCATTTTATGTTACACAAACTTACAGTGAGAAGAAATTTAACAGGAAGTGACATCGTGTAAGTCATGCACTGACATGTATAATTTAAAGACTATGTTCTTGTTGGAAGCAGACACCTGCAATTAATTCAGATATTAAGAAGTCAAAATGAAACTGATTAAAGCCAGAAGGAACTTAGAACGCACATTAAGGACACTAAACTGGTGAATTTATCTGTTTATCTAGAAGAGAAGTGTCATTACAGTTACTAAATTTCTTCAAAAACTCATCTGTGGAGTACCATTGTTGTTCCTTTGATGAGGTATTAGCAGTCTACAAAATACACAGAAATTAATGTTTCTCCAGGTCTTATCCTACCCATGAAGACTGAGCTTCATTTGAAAGCAGTTTAAAAAGGAGATATCTTTGTTTTCCATTCTCTTAATATTTTTTATTAAATCAATATCCAAATTGGTGATTAAATTAATGTAGGAAATTAAAGGTATTATGATGCTATGCTGGTGGGTTGATTGGATATAAAGTAGAGATAATGCTTCATGGATATATCCCAAAGTCATAATTCTGTATAAGCAATTTTGCAAACATAGTATGTTACATCTTACAAATACCTCTTCACAAAAAAATTTAATGCAACAAAGCTTGCAGGCCTTGATGTATGCTTACTAAGCCTTTAGATTTTTTTCTGTAGTTATGTTATTGTAACCTGAAAATCAGTATTTTGTTCATCTCTGACAGTGGGAAAATGCTGCTTTGCCCCTACTAAGAAAGCTCTAAATGAACCAACAGCTTTTAATCCTGCATACTAATATATATATGTATATATATATATATAATATTATATATATTATATGTAATATATATTATGTATATTATATAACTATTATATACATACATATATATATAAATGTATATAAATAAATGAACATAGTAGTAGTAAAATTAAATAAGTGTTTACTTTCTGTCTATTAAAATAATTCAACACATGAAGAATATAACTATCTTTGCATCTATTTACTAAAAAGGACATTTAAGAAAGCTATTGGAACAGCTTTGAGATACACATAATGTGAAAAACAGAAAAGAAAAGCGTAGTAGAATTCATTCTACTAACACAACAATACTTTCCACTACAAGTTTACATTTATTAATTTCATAGATAGTTTATCCCTGATTAAATACTACCCTGTATTTATTTATATATTTATTTATATATTATTTACCTATACACTACAGACAATTGTTGAAACAGATCCTGTTAACAGACACCTAAATGAGTAAACTGGAGCTCAGGATCTTTCTTTAAAACTAATTGTAAAGTAAGTGTCGTATGGATGTTAATGCTTGGAGCTCTGTAAAAATTTTGGCTTTTTTTTAAAGTGTAAACCCTTCTTTTTCTAAGACTGTGAATGCTGGCAGGGAAAAGGTAAGAAAAGCAAAACTTGGAGTGTGCCCTGGCAGTGCAAAGTTATTCTGGTATCAAGTCCTTACAATATTAAGAAAACCAAACAATTAAATGATAGTGTAGGTATACAAAATGTGTAGCAAACTTTGGAATATCCCAGATAGATTGAATGGGCCGAGAACACAAACCCAGGTAATCAGCAGCACTACCAAGATCTACTCTTCCGAGCTGAGGCAGCCTCACTTGCAAAATTGTTGGAAAATGCATTTCCCTGGCATTAGAAATATACCTGTTCGTATTTCTAAGAAAGCATTTAAGCAAAGGCAGTCCATTGATGCCCCCTGTGTTGACAATTATTAATTTCTCTGCATCCTGTAATTTCTGGGAAAGTTGGGTAAGGCAAGAATTTTTTTTTGGTCTCTTTTTTATTTCTTTTTTTATTTCCTTTTTTTTTTTTTTTCCTTGTTCGACTACTTCTGTCAGCCAATAACGGCATTTGAATTGTAAGGCTGGCCAACCTACTACAACATACTTGCTTAATTTTCCCTGAAGAGTTTGGCAGTCCTGAAAGACATGCTCGGTGTAAACGAACAACTGAGAATGTAATTAAGAGGCATGTTAAACTATAAAAAAAAGGTAGTAACCACAGTATGCTTTCATCAATTAAAGCACTTTCTAATATCAGCCAATTACATCAACCTCCTCGGGCCCTTATATTTCTTAGGCTTTGTGTAACCGGTCCCTTTATCTCTAATGGGATCCTTATAATGCTGACCATGTGGCTTTAGAACAACACCAAAATGCTAATCTAATCCCCAGTGTTGCCCAAAGGCATTACATGGGCCCTGACATGGATCCAAGAATGGTGGCACCCTAATTCAAATAAAAGCAAGAATTAGGGCTGATCAGGTGTCTCGATGACAACAGTACAATGAGCGACTCGGGGAAGGTGGGGGTAGGTTGGGGAGGAGGAAATGGCAGCAGCAAACGATCAGGCACATTTCAAAAGTAATTGGTCTCCAGGGAAGGTATGGGTTGCTTCCTAGACCACTTCTACAGAGCCCTTTGCACCTTGCCAGCTGGAGGGAAAGTGCAGTCACTTCCACAGAATAGCAGCAGGGCTAATGGAATTGTACATACGTGCGCAAATGAAGAGCAAGCAGCCTGAAACCAAAGCAGTCGATTAAAATGGGACTTCCCTCCAGATTTTCCCTTTTCTTTTCTTTTCTTTTTTTTTTTTAATTTAAATTCAGTCTCTTCATTATGCTGATTTCAGAGAGAGCTAGATTAAATGCAGAAACTTAGGATCCCTGAAACGACTAGTTTAAAATCACAGGGCTACACTCCCATCCCTTATTGCATATGTGGCATGAAATGAGTTCAAAGCGCAATAAAGCTTTTCAGTATTATGTGTGTGTGTGTTTTGTTTTTTTTTTTTTTTTTTCTATAACATTGACATTTGTGAAGAACTTTTGTCCTGTAGATTTTGAGGTCTTCTCTAGATGTAAGACTGAATCATCAACCCTACTTTGTGCAAAGCGGAAAGATGCCAAGAGCTGGAGTTTTGTGCTCAAAGACACTGAATGCAACCTCCAGAAATGACTTTTTCTTATGTGCTCACCCCACTAGATTACAGGCACCTTTAAAAACATATTAAATAAATAAATAAAATTTCTGCTACAGGTCTAAATGGAGCAAATGAACATGCAGTGGAATAAGAAACCAAATAATCCAGAATACATTTCAGCTCATTTTAACTGTTAGAAACTCCCTAGGAATTCTCTTTATCAGACCTGCCCTGGCTTTTTACTTTGCCAAGTCAGGTACTAGCAAGTCTCTATCTTTAGCCTGTAACCACTTTAATGCATGACTAAGCTTTTCCAATGCAACTAAAACACAGTATTTAGTCAGTGGAATTTAGTACCCTCTTTCAAGATCTGTCTCTCTGTTTTTGGGTCCTGGGCAGCTCATGCAAAGCAAGTCATGCTTTTGGCGTTAGAGTTGAAAATTTCATGTGTTGTTGGTAAGATTCTCCTTCAGAAAACTGTAAGAGGACCACAAGTTTTTATTACTTCATCCTGTATCTTTTTTTATGGCTCTGCAAATGACAAAAACATGCAACAGATTATTAAGCACTGATTTTTTGTTTTCATCTGCTGGAAAAGTGTAGAAAGATATTAAACTACATTAGAAGACAGGGCTGGCTCATAGACTAGATCAGTTTTTACAAAATCTTTTCTGAGTGGGTAGTAGAAATACATTTACATACATAATGTTTGTCATTAAGCTTCTTTTTTTTTCTTTGACAGTAAAAATCTTCACTTATTTCACTCCAACTTTACCACATAAGAAAACACAATTCTGAATTGTGTTTTCTGAATTCTGTATTAAGCTATAGCTTAATACAGAAAGGTTCTAGAAGCTGACAAACTGTGGGTTTTTTTGTGTTCTCACTCAAGATTATCGTCTGCAAAAACAACTACCTGTTGTTAGAGCAACCTGCTTTGTGTCTTGGAAAACAGTACTGAATACTCTTCTTTGAGCTCCCAAGCTATTCTGATGAAGATTTAAACAAAAAATTGACTACTATACTTTTTTATCTACTTGCTGAAAGAAAGCTGGACTATGAATGCCACCAGGCTATAGCTTTTTTTAATCGTAATGATAAAGGAGGTTAAATCTAGGTACATTAGCACCATCTTATGCTGGCAGGAACATTGGAGACAGAGAGACTTTGGATGAAAGGAACAAGGGAAAGATCAACCCATAGTGTCTTCTCACTCTTACAGAAATCAATGGCGTATTCCTTTGTGCAGGGCAGAACCTCAGGCTACCACACTGTTGTTTTTTCCAGCTTTTCTTAGGAAATGGCATTCAAACAGAGGCACACCAGAGAGTTAGACACCTCCTCCTCTTGCAAAGAACACCTCTCTCTTTGCATGAACAGATTAAATGGAATATTACTGTGCATATACTGCCATTTTGCTTTTGTTTTCGGCTGAACATATTTACCTGTTGTTAGTGGAAATACATTTTCTTAATTCTGGAAAGTGTAACAACTCTCATTATATTTTCAACTGCTTTATGGACCACACAACAGATCTATAATGTGTTCTCAAAAAGAAAATTAATTTTCATTTTCAATCAGCTTCTCCACAAGATTTTTCACATAGCCTACCTTCATACCACTAATTTCACTTTAGACTTGCTAACATATTACACATCTCTTTGCCTGCTGTGCTAACATGTTTTCACATGCTTCTCCTTTATTACTGCAAGAGAGGCAAGACTCCTAACGGCTTTCACTCCTACATTTTGCAAAAGTTCCGGGGTAGGACACTGGTTCCACTGGAATAAAAAAATGTAGAGAAAAAAAAGATTTAGGAAAAAATGACCAGAGAAGAAAACTATTCAGTTAAGAGTAAATAGAACCTCTAAGCTAAGCACACTTGATGGGATGTCAGCAGGACTTGGCTATCAAGGAGAGGAACTTGCACTGCAAATCTTCCAAGTACCCTGTGTGAATATATAGGCTTTCAGACAAGGGAATTTTTTAGTTCACATTCAAGAAACTTGAGTTCAGTGCAGGTAAGGTTCCCTTGTTACAGTCTGGCAAAGAAACTTGAATTTGAGTTGCTCTATATAAATGTATGGGGGCAGCTTTCCATATTCCAGATGCAATGGATGCTACTTACCCCACCCCAGAGGAGACTCTGTCCTTCTATTTTTTTCCCCAAATGACAAAGCTGAGGATTTTGTGTTTTATGGGAATTGATAGTGCTGTTGGAATCTCCTAAGTTATCTCCTTTCTATCAGCAGAGACACCACAGTTAGCTTTTAAACATGCCCCTGGCCTCCCACGTGTGAACGTGGAGGAAGCAAAGAGAGCACTCGCAGAACAAAGGACCATTGCACAGAGCATGTGGTTTGCACACCAGTGCAGTGCTCCTGCTTCCACCCTGAGTGCATCATCAGCTCTTGTTCTGTCACTCTAACAAGCTATTATTTCGCAGAGGCCATCCACTCTAATTATCCCTGTGCCAGAAGTAGTGACATCTCTGTTGATGGCCACCTTGCCTGTTATGCGCCTCACCGAAATATCTTGTTGCTTTGCATGGGAAGTGTTTCAGAGAAACTGAAAACAGAGCACAATATTGAGCTACCAGAGTAAGATAAAGATATAAAACATATTAGTGTTTCCCATAACAAGAAAATTGAAAAAACTGATCAACTGTTTTTGTAGATTCATTGAGATTAGCTCAAGTGAAGACCCTTTTCTGCTCATTACCTGAAATTGGAAAAATCTCTAGTGTGTCACCACTTTTTTCAGCTGAAACAAAATTAATCCAGAAGAGAAGTGGAAACGAGAAGGATTTTTTTTTCTACAAATTTTTAATTAAAAAAACAATTACGAGGAATTTCTAATTACTTTTTTAGTACACTTTAGTCTGTACCTGTTGCTCAGCAAATTAGAGAGAAAATACTTGAACCATCTTATTAAACAGAATTCCTCCACATCCATTCACACTTCTGTTTAATAGTCTTTTTGAGTAACACCTCTGTGAATCCTTAAGTCCTTTAAGATAATCTTACTGCAATTAATATTGTTCAGTAGTTTCCATGTTTTTCTGTCAAAGATGCAATAAACTGTCAAGTTTATTATGGCTAAGAGGTGGAGTTTGAAAGACCTTTAAATATGCTCATTATAACAGATGGCCCAAGAAAAGTGGTTGCACCACAGTAAGAAAGCGATAATCACTTCAGAAATTCAATAGACAGCCTTGAGAGAAAAATGCCAAATACCATGAATACAGTGAGGGGAGGATGGGTGAAAACTTGACCCAGCTCTTGAAGGAAGCCCTTGAAGGAAGTTAACAAAGTTAGATTAAGTCTGTCATTTCTGGTAAAGTGAACAGAAAATCACCCAGGAATTATTAACCAGGTGAAAAAGCAGCAAAGGATTGGTGATTTGGGGCAACAAACACAGAAGCATCAGGGGTTTGCTCCCCACTGGTGTTGAGTTTTTTGCAGAAATACTTGGAATTAATTCCAAGCAAACAGAAAAACAGTTACCTTCTTAGAGGTATTCAGCAACAAATACCAAAACAATAGAGAGATTAATGACGATGGCACTTCAGAAAAAGAAAAAAATCATTTGATAACCCTTCTGAAATATTTCAAAGATATGAACAGAGAATATGTGCTATAAAGGGAACTTTATTGTGACCTTAAGAATCCATGCAGACATGATTTAAAATAAAAAAAACCAAACCCAAACAAACAGAAGAAAGCTTCTTGACAAAGGTATTATAGAGTTAGGAGTACTTTTCAAAGAGAAGCAGTAGAGTCCCATTGATTTAGGTACCAGACTTTAGCTAAAGGGCAAAGTAATATCTAGTAAAGCATATAGGCCACCCTGCTCAGGACTTCTAATGATCTTATATTCTTTGCCAAATGTCAATGGCGTAATTCTTTGTTTCATAGTCTGAAATCCTTGGTCTACTCTCAATTATAATGAAGGCAACTGAAGTGAAATAGAAAATAAGAAAGAAAATTTCATAATGGAATTGGGGGAAGGGAGGGCTGTTACCATTTTCAATTCAGCTTAATGCATTTTAAGGTCCACTCCCTTTTTTTCAGTCTAATTAATTGGTCACTTCCTAATATATACAGGTTCTATAACCATTAATTATTGAGGTATTTTAACTTCTTCCCCTCTTCCTAGGAGCAAGTATGGAACAAAGAATTATCTGCATTTGGAACAACCAGGGGGTTTAGATTTTCCTTTTAAAGAAAAGTTTCACATTTGAAATAGAACTTTTAAAATTTAAATTCTACCTTTTTTTTTTTTTTTTTTTTTTT
>JAWWES010000115.1:63028869-63042601 GCA_035583135.1 Lophotriccus pileatus
CCTCAATCGGAGTCTATTAATTTCAGATTTATAATTGCTTAGAGGGAGGAGTTTTGGGTCTTCCTCATAATTTATTCACAGCAAAACACTTGTGTCTCATTTAAACTAAGACAAGGACTCCATAGATAATCTTTCCTTAGTGATTAACAAATTCCTACGAAAATGCTTCTCTTTCCAAGGCCAACATTGGTCTGGTAAGACCACTCACTCTGTGGGGTATCCAGTAAAACCACTACAGCATAAAACATTCTTCTTTATGAAATTAGTAAGCTAATAATGTCCAAGCTAGTGTTTATTTTCTTACACTGTAGGAACACTAAACAAAAGATGGAATTTTCTAGCATATTTTTAATCAAAAATGAGAATGGCCTAACGTTGCTGAAACATTCATGTGGAGACAGTGTGGAACAAAAATCTAGATAAAGCTACATACAACAAGAAGTGCCAATCAGAAATATTTATGCAAATTTGTAAAAGTACTTTTCAGTTCACCATCAGCTCCTGCTGAAACAATTACCGATCAATATTCTCTCAAGTATAACATCATCCTAGAGATTTATTTTCTTTATCCCTCACCTTAACCTAAGACCTACTGAATTTCAATTAAAGTAAATAAATCATCCTTACTTTTTGAACTTTTAAAAATATATTCTCTAAGCACACTTTATCAAATTTGATGTTTTAAGGAGATTTGGATGGCTGGGTTTGTATACTGACCTTATACAAGTCCTAGGATCGGTAGGATATTCCTCACAAACACAAGCTAACACTTTACATGGAAACTCCTGGAAGATTAACCATTCCTACTGTCAGCAAGCATGCCTCAGCACACTCCTTAACAAATTTACATCTTCAAGATAAATTGGATAAAAGCTCTAAGTTACAACACCCCGCGAAAGAAGACTAGAGACAACCCAATGCCAGTTTCAGGTCTATGCATGAGCAAAAACCTTCTCCTCCACCTATCCTGGTGGGTAAGAAATTCACTGTGAAATAATTTAACACTTTAAGAACATGGCCAACTCAGCAGCCATAGCTGTGTCAGGGTATAAAGGATGCCATTTTGGCTGAGTCTGCTGGATGACACCATTCACAGCTTACATGGAGGACACTGAGTGTGTCCTCATCAGAGCCCAAACACAGCTGGGCACTACCAACATAGGAAGACATCTATGAGAGCAGAAAAATATCTTGTCCTAAATTGTGCAGGTAGCCCTAGGGTGCAGAGATTTTAGAACCATGTTCACATGAAATCTGCAGAGGTTAAAATATGAGGTTTGCACCTTGTCATGATAGACATATCTTATGAGCTACCTTAGGGAGGACTGTTCTAAAGTACTTGTCTGACACCTGTTGGTATCACCAGCTTTCACTTTTATAGAGATTTAAAGTATCTCAGACAATTAAAAAACATTTCATCAAGTTTTTAAAGTTTACTACTGACTGCAAGGCTATTCCATGTTTCTTTCTCGAACATCTCACTGGTCAAGCTGTGAGGACAAATGAATGCCCCACCTCCCCAAGCCATCTTTATTGAATAATTATAGAATATCCTGAGGTGGAAGGGATTCACAAGCATCACCGAAGTCCAACTCCTGGCCCTGCACAGGAACATCCCCAAGAGTCACACAATGTGCCTGAGAGCATTGACCAAACACTTGAACTCTGTCAGGCTTGGTGCTGTAATCACTTCCCTGGGGAGCCTATTCCAGTTTTCCCAACCACCCTCTGTGTGAAAAACCTTTTCCTGATATTTAACCTAAACCTCCCATGACACAACTTTGGGAAATTCCCTCTGGTCCTGTCACTGGTCACCACAGAAAAGAGATCAGTGCCTGCCCCTTCACTTCCCCTGGTGAGGAAGCTGTAGACTGCTATGAGGTTCCCTTCAATCTCCTCTTCTTCAGGCTGAACTAGATGAGTGATCTCCTGGTATAGTTTCCCACCTAGGCCCTTCAACATCTTCATTGCCCTCCTTTGGATGCTCTCCAATAGCTTAATATTATTTTTATATTGTGGTGACCAAAACTGCACACAATATTCAAGGTGAGGTCACACCAGCGCAGAGCAGAGTGGGACAATCCCCTCCCTCAACCAGCTGGCAATCCTTTGCCTGATGTCTCCTAGGACACAGTTCGCCCTCCTGGCTGCCAGGGCACTGTTGACTTCTATTCAACTTGCCATTGGCCAGAATCCTCAGGTCCCTTTTCGTGGGGCTGCTCTCCAGAATCTCCTTGGACAAACACCCAAGGTTGCCCCATTCCAGAAGCAGAATCGAGGACTTGCCCTTGCTGAACTTCCTATGGTTGGTGATTACCAAGTCCCCTGATTTGCCAAGGTCTCTCTGCAGGGCTTCCCTGCCTTTGCGGTTGTCAACAGCTCCTCCCAATTTAGTATCGTCATACTTGTGCTGAACATCACAGCAGCTGGAACTTTTAGTCAGAGACCTCAAACTGAAGGGTAGCAGGGAACTTACTATATGTTTTCTAATTCATATATAAACATACTAGCAACTGTCAAAAGTGAGTTATTTTTAAATGGTATAAGCATAAAATGAAATGTCAAATATTAACTGGCCAATCCATTCATCACTGTAGCTTTGTATCTTAAATTAGTAAGTAATCTATCTGGAATAGATGCTGTAGTTTTAAGATGAATACTTTTCACCTTCCAAAAAAAGTCAAGGCTTGTTCTCACACAGAAATCTAGTTACCCCGAGTACTGTAGAATTTCCAATTTACTCAAATTTTCCAAAGCAAACAAAAAACAGTAACAAAAGATAAATTTAATATGAACGTAGCAGCATGGGTTAACATTCCCTAGGTTAGTCTGAGCTGCCCACCATGCAGGTCTGAGCTGAAAGAAGCAAGTGCTTCCAGATTTACACATGTAGCTCATTACAACAGCTAAAATGCCAAGAGCTGGTTCTTGAGAATATGTTCTTGGGCTTGCCATGGCCAATAAACCTTGTTGTTCACTGCAAATTATTTTCTCCAGCTGAGTTTACATTAGCTCTTAACAGCATTATGATGGCACTGTGCCACTTCTATATTCTCCTTTGTTCCAATTCGGTCAAGTTCTCAGCAGGACTGACAGCAGCCAAAGCATTGCTACAGCTTTGGAAAAATCTGCTGGTCACCCCTTTTTTGAATCCTGATGGACTTAAAGAAAGACTGAGGAATTTACATAAAATGCTTACAGGTTGGAAGTACCTCCTGCATACCAAGCTTCCCTGTGGCGGCTCTAGGCTGATGGGACCTGAATACCCGGCCTTCTAATGAAGACACTCAGCATACTCTGAAAGACAGAGATGTTGTGCATTTGGACAGTGCCTTTCTTACTCACCTGTTATGAAGGCCAACTAATAACTGCTGGAAGTCCAAAACCTCCTTACAGGGACTGAACTCTGAACAAGTATCTGAATAGTTCCAGATCCATCACTGTTTCATTCAAGGTTTTATACCTAAGTTAATTAACTGAAACCAAGAGAGCTCCAGCATCCCCCTCATGTAATGCAGAGGAGGGTTACACTCATAACTTCTATTATCATCAGTCGTAGTTATGTGTATGTGCTGGGCAGAGAGGAGCAGCTGCCCTCTAATAAGGCACTAGTCATGACAAATATTATACTGACATGGGACCCACATAATTGTCTTTCTAAGCACACCACAAAGCAAAAATGATTGCAAATGCCAGGAACCAGGAAAAAAGCCCCAGCATTCTAGCCTCCTTTTTTTTTAATTTCAATTCTCAAAGAACTGCACATTTCTGCAGCAAATAGAGCTTACTAAACCAGCTGCCTTTTGTTATTGTCCTTATGCCGATCTGTGATATTATATAACAGATACCACTTTATCAGTGTCCATAAATAAATTTTATTATGCATCTGAAAAAGCACAGTTTAGCACAATGCAGAACAGATCTTATTTTCCAGTTGTTGAGGCCAATAACTTCTCTGCCATACCTGCCATTATGACCCTACCTCTGGGTGATGGCTTTCATTTACAAAAAAAGAAAGAAAAAACCAAAAAGAGATTGTACCAGACAGTAGCCCCTCTAAATAGTCTGAGAGGTTGCCAAGACCAAAAATAGGCATTATTAGGGACATTGCTGAATACTACATCCAGCTCCAGTTTGTTGTGGTTCTTCCTCTGCGAGTACCAAATTTACTGCCAGCTCCACACTCAGGAAAGCCAGTCTGATAAAATCCAAGACAATGAACTCTGTTTTCAGGATACACTGAAGCCCATATCTTATGTTAACACTACCAGTGCCATCATCTGGCTTGTTACCAAGTTGCTGTCACTGGCTGTGAGTGCTGCAAGTGTCAAAGAAAATAAAAGCTAACTGGCCTCAAGGGCATGGAATGGGCATGGACAAGAACTTAAAGATAAATTAAAAAAAAAAAAAAGACAAAAATAACACCTAATTTTTTTTTTTTTTTTTTTTACAAACCTCTCACCGTTTTGCATTCCTTTAGTGACAACGTTTTCATCTGTTTTACTGCTATTTGTTCTGCCAATTTGAACCATGACGTAATGACATATGATGCCTGATATTAATGTGGTACTCACAGCACCTTTGTCGCTGGTGGCTCAAGAGCACAATGGACAGTATCTTGAGTTTAATGTATTCGTGGCTTTGTGAAGGCAGCAACTACACACAATGGGTTTTTTCCTCCTTTTGTTTCTGTGCTCTGTAATAGAACACCCTGCCACCACAAAGACTGTGACCAGAGTATAATGAAAAATGCTAAGCCATTGTTGGTCATGGCAAAAATTTGCAAACTTTACATTTTGTCTAATTATTGAAGAATAGCTTTTCAAAGAGAAATGTATTGTTCTAAAGAGACATCGTAGCATCTATCTTCCTCTCCTCACAAAAGCTTTTCATCTTCAAACGAGAAGAATATACTTGTTGAGGGCCAATTAGTAGTCTGTCTATGAAAAAGTTTAAAGGAATTTTTAATTAGTAAATTGACCCATACTATGAGTCATCTGGAAAGGAATGACATCATTTCCTAGGACAGTTAAGCTTTCTTACACAAATATTAGCAAGTACCTTAGACTGAAGACCCTTTATCCTTTATACTATCTTGTTCTTGTAGCCCAATTTAATTCACTACTGTAGCATCACTCATAGAGACAGTAAATGCTATTCAAGGTGAACAGGGGCAGGCCTCTGACCCTTGTTCTAGGCCTCTAGCATGACTTCCATTCACCCAGAAAAAATGTTATGTATCAGTCAATTATGTTCTGCCTGAATTCTAAAAAAAAAGAGTTTGACAGTCTATGTTCTCTTCTTTAGTACAAAAGCATCATCAAAAATAAGCAGGCTTAACTATATAATGAGGTAAATAAAGATGCATGCAGAATAGAGGCCAGAGTTGCATTCCCAACTCAAAGATCCCTATATTGTCAACAGAAGGAGGCAGCCACTTCCAGAAGGTGGTTCAGAGACTATTAATTACATGCTTAAATGAAATAGCATGAATCTCTCTCCCACCATCTGCAAATGGTCCTGCATTTTTGCCTTCTGAAAGGTGATGTGACGTCTAAACATGACAGGCACCATCATTTCAACATGCCTCTTAGAAATAATAGAATTAACCTCATATGCTGCTTTCTGCACAAAACTCCGCTAATGAGAATTCCTTCATAAGAAAAGCAGGGTGAGGAGGAAACCAGAACTCAATCTGTTACGGTATGAATATAGAATACGACAGACTTTTCCTATTCCCATTCACATAACTGGTAACTTGCCAGTTACATGTAACTGGGGACTTGCCACTAGAGATGCTGCCTAACATCCCAACTGCGAAAAAACAGGAAGAACACCTCTCCACCCCCCACTGCCCCAAACTCCAATATTAGAAACCTATTACTTTGAACAGCACAGGAAAATCTGAGATTCATTTATGCTGTGTAAGTGGTATTTTTATTGCTTTTAGCAATCAGTATAATAATCAGCATTTCCTATATACATCACGTCATTACGTAGGGCAACAGAGCAGCAGGTTTGTCTACAAAAGGTAAATCTGAGCCTCAAGTGAAAGATCTTTTCAAAGTATCCAGATACATGTAAACATTTAAGTGGGAATCAGCACATACCTAAACTGATAAACATTTCTCATAAGTTATGTATGAATTAAAATCAAGTTTTTATTAAAAATGCATAACTATGATCTGTGATGAATAGAACCATTAGTTATGCATGTTTACTTTTAAGTGAACAGAGAAATCAGTAATTTTTCTTCTAAATATCATTTCTATCAGAGGGTTATAGAGTGACAAAATGCTAAAACAATTCTCAGATGCCATCCAGCTGGTGCATGTACAACTGGAGAGAGGTCATAAAATGTTTATTTGCCACAGGGGAAAGAAAATGTACTTTCAACTATTGTGTCCGTTCTACTTTACAAGTGATGTAGCACACAACAGTCTCTCACTTTCAGTCACCGTGATTAAAAAAATAAATGAGGATTAACCTGGATGATAATAAACTATATGATTCTTTAAAGTTACTGTATTTTTAGCACAATTTTTATGATCACAAATTATTTACAATGTTCCCTGTCTTCCTCTCTCCTGCTGGAAGCTACAGAAATCATCCAAAGCCCAGAGTGAGAATAAATTGGTTTCATCCACGTGATTTTAGCATCATATTTTTACGGGATCTTAAGGGAGTATGGACAAAGGCTGACATTGTTCTGGTAAAAGCAGGCTCCTTAGTTTCCCTTGACATGCAATGAAGACACAGACACTTTTCGAAAACAGCATTTCTTAAAATGTAGACAACACTTGTTCTTAAAATCAAAAGGTCCTCAGTAAACTAACTAGTGAAAACGCAAGAGGGAGGAAAATATAAATAATAAATACTGTGGGTGGCAAGATATCTTATAATAGGGGTCTGTGATTTTTCTTCTCTCTCCTGCTCCCAGAAAGCCTACTTTAGCTGAAGGACCACTTCACTTAGGACACAACTAATTGTCAGTTAAAGGCAAGAAGCAACATTAGGCACTCTGACCTATCCCCTTAAGGAGTCGCTCTTCTGACCACTTAGAAAGCTACAGAGATTATTCTGATTTAGTTAGATCACCAATACTCTTTTCCCTATCTAAATCTGAAAACACCCACTATTGTTATACTCTACAAGATGTCACTTAAATTCAAAATAGTAAATAATTCTGTAGAAATTCAAGATTTCTGACATACCTTTCGTAAAACACCATTGGGAACAGTTGTGTCTTTTGGCATTTTACAGCTGGATCAATCTCTTGAACTCCCTAGAACCATGGGACCAAAAAAGGCAGTTTGGAGTGTACGAGGGTACACAGATCAGTTCACTGACATCAGCCTCCAGAGCAAACACTGGTTGAATGTCCCCAGTCCCAAGGCCCAGGGAAGTTTCTAAAAACTTTGTACTAACTGAAACTGGATGTTGACATCTGTGTCTTCAAATGCACCGTTACATTGAGAAGACCCCTTATGGATTTAGATTCTTTCCTGGAACAAGTCACCAAGTACTTGTTTAAAAATCTGCAGCGCCTGTAACTTAAAAAAACATACTCTCTCTACTTTGGTTGAAGTACATGATGGTTACTCACGATTATTATACCTTCACACTTCTATGAAAAATAATACTGTACTATTCATAGTGAATATCAAGCACTAAACCTAAGTGATATAATGGACCGCTACCTTGGACATCTATTTTTTTTGTATTCATCAAAAAAAAAAAACAACCAAACAAACAAAAAACCCACAAAACTCCAAAACAACAAAACCCAAAACAAACAAAAACCCACCAAAAAAACACCAAGTTTGGTAATGAATCATTGATATTTTATCTCAAAACCAGAATTTTTTTTAAAAGTGTTTCTTTTTCTAGGAAGGTCTCACAAACCAGAAAAGATTGCTACATATTTTTTCACAACAAGAGATGATGTTGGGTCTCTGAATTCATTATGAAGTTCCTGTTTTATATATTTCCAGTAACACCTCAAAATCTATTACTTATTGTTATACAAGAGCTCTCAAACACACATCTGCTGAAAGTCTGCTATTCACAGGACTATTTCCTTTTCACTGCTAGTAGGATCACATGCTTTTGGATACAATGAGACTAAGACTTTCACTCTTCTATCAGTTTGAAACAAAGCAAGAAGCAGAACATTAAGGCAGGCAGGCAAAAACTTTTTGACACAGTCACAATTTCAAAGGCAGCACTTATATTTAAGTACTATCTAAAACACAGAAACGAGTTCTTTCTACTTTTTGCAGATTGAAAAAACTCCAGATCCACAGGCTAAGCGCAGCAACAACATCACTTTCCATTCTGCACGAGAAGCCTATGTTTTTAATTCCCCTTTTGATAGCAGAAAAGGTAGGAACATGTACATGTCATCAGAATTTTCCATTACAGACACTTGTCCCCTAAAGCTGCTATTGAAAACCATTGGCAGCAGTGACAATGGAACACAATTAAAATACACATGCAAAAAGAAAAGAAACTCTTACTAAAACCCAGCAATTAAAAGCAAAACCAAAAAATTTCACTACTGCTTCTCTGGACACAAAAAATGGAAAAAAAGCCAGACACGCTAAGTCCACTGATTATGTGGTATGGTGTGCTAAGGAAAGTACCCAGCTGATATGCATGGTGTAAGACCCTACATTAACAAACTCGTTCTTCACTGCATAATGCTTCAGGGTAGCTAATCCCAGGGAGTATCTGCTGTGAATGCCTTTGCTTCACCCTCAGTGGGAAGTGAGCTCTAATCCAGCAAACTTCACTCTCTGAAAGTACAGAGACAATTCAACCCACAAACTGTTAAAACATGAGGTTTTCCCCAAGAAAGGATATTCATGGTATTAAACTGAGCTAAACCTTGTAGCTACACCTGTGATATAGACTAGAACTTGTGATGATCACCACTCCTGAACGGTGTGAACAAGAATAAGAATGTTTACTATTCATGTTTAAAAAAGGCAAACCAAAACTTTACAGGACTGATCACTAAGACAGATTTTTTTTTTCTCTGTAGCTCTGTTCTCTGTAGTTACATGTACCAATGTTTAATGATGCAAGTGAGAACTGGAAAAGAACAAGACACTCTTCAGTCATATATCAAGTGTGCAATATAGATTATGTCATGACATTCACTGTCACGGAAGACATATGGTAGAAAGTGCTTCCCGGTTTTTATGTAATTCATTTCCTAGGTTTGAGTGGTTCCACCACTTTACCTGCTCAGATCACATAGGTATCTTCATGTCCAACAGGCAATATGTTTTCATGGACATTTGTATCACAGTTAAGCACACAAAATTACCTCAGCTGATACAGTTTTTGAAACAAAGCATTTGAACTTCCTCTTAATCAGCATTATTCGAGTAAAAGCACAGAACAAGGACATCCTATACAAATCCTTGGCATTTTGATAATTTTTTTCAGTAGCTCAAAGCAAAAAAAAAAAAAAAAAAAAAGATCGTGCCTATGTTAGCAAAAGGAACCAAATATGGGTGTCTTTTCCATTCTTTTTGGCCAGTATGGCAGACTTGGACAGTGGCTTCAGCCAGAACTGTAACAGGATGATTTCATGAAGAAACACCACCAGGTCATGTGCCAGTGCGCTTATGGCCCCAGTTGTGAGCTGTCAGTAAGGGAAAGGAGAGACTGCAAATGCCAGACATTGGTGTCTGCAAAAGACACCCATTTTCAGAGACTGGGGATATGTGCCCATTATAATAAATGCTTGGTTTAGAGCATCAGATTGAGTGCCCCAGAATCACTAACTGAACTTTTGGATATATGTACCTTGTTTATAAATTTTACACAGTTTTTAATACTTAGTTGGAATATATGAGTTTTAATTTACTTAAAATAAAAAAAAGAAGAAAAGAAAAAGAACATACAAAATTAATTATATAAATATACAAAATTACATAATTATTAATTAATTGTATAAGTAAATTCAGACGGAAACTGAAAGAGGGGAGTGTAAAGACTAAATTATCTGTCACCTAATCAGCCTTAGGAGTATGGCAATCTTTGTCTGATGGATAGAAACAATAAGGCAACGATTATTGGAGACTTTCCTTATTATATGTTGTCCTTTTGCATCACTGCACTTGGGAGGAGACCTTCTAAGCTGAAAACGTGCGGTACTTTTTACTGTTTTGTCATGCTCCAAGTTTTCCCAAGCAGCAACAGTAGGCAGGGAAAAAGTTAGAAAATTGGTTTCTGTGGGGTTCTTGAAGACTTCCAGAAAGCACAATAATCTTGGTAGTTTCACCTTTGCTGTTCTTGGTATTAAAAAGAGTAGGCAACAAGATATTAGTGTTACCGATGTAAGCTATTAATAGAAAAGGAGACACCCAAAAATAAAGAGGTTTAAAGGACAAAATGCAACAGCAGAGAATTCTTTCCTTGTAATCAGGATAGTTAACATACAACAAAAACCACTAGAGCACCTATGCCTGGAATTCTCTTCAGAAGGAAAAAGGACAAAAGAGAACAAAATTAGTACCTTAAAAAATGAAAACATATTTTGAGATAATTAATTTTGCATACAGAAGGCAATGCCTTGTTCCTGACAAGAGCAAAATTAGCTCTTACTTGCTGTTAATTCTTCTCATTGGCTACAAAAGCAAACGAAAATGAGCTGTCAAAGGTTGTTTTCCATAGTGCAAATGAGAGCACAAACAGGAAGGTATATGTATGTTAATAAGCAGAGAGCAATGATCAGTATGCCCTTGAGAGCAGAAGCATTCCTGAGGTCTCTGATAACCTGACAGTACAGTATGTTGCCCTAACTATAAGCACTAAAAATGCATTTATGAAAAAAAATCTGCTTGTGCAGGGTCTCTCAAACTGATAGAGCACCAGAACTCCTCCATCAGAACTTGAAAAAACCACGGGTTTTGTCCATTTGCAACATCTACCTCATTTATACATATACAATATGCAACAGCTTCTCTAATGAACTGCAGTATTCCACAGTATTATTTATTGTGCAGTGCCTACAAAGACTAATTAGATCTCCACACCCTAGCTTTGCAGTATTTGAAGAATATATTTTCATTTTTAAAAAAACAAACCTTTCTAACAACTTTTTTCCTCAAACAAAAGTATACTCTCTACTGTACTATGACCATTTTAAAATTGAATCCCAGTTATCAGTAAGACACAATCTTCACATTACAACTTTTATGCACTTTTTTTAAAATATGGTTATCATTGTAGAAATGCTTCCCACACCCATCTCCTCGGGCCAGATAACCTCTAGATCCTTTGTTTTTGAATATGCATCTGCATTAATGTGGCTGCTAACTCTAGGATGAATCTTGACAGCATTTGTTCCTTTAAGTAGTCTTTACCTAGAAAAGTGGTGACAACCGATTAATCACCCATGGGCCTACTAAGGGGAGTTAAATCTTGACTTAAAACTCATGATCTAGTCCCATGTGATGGTATATGGTACACGAAGGCACATGACACGTGATTTTAATAAAGTGCATATTTTTTTTTCCATTCTCATTTCCTTTTTCTCATGCAAATGATTATTCCTGCTTTTAACCTATCTAAATGTCATTACATAGGCCAAGTGTGATTCAGAGGTTTGCATTGCTGCTAAAACATCCTTTTCTTGCTCAACAAAAATATCGAAGTTTCAGTTTGTGATTCTGGTAAAAGTTCACTTAAGCTGCTCCAGAAAACAGCATTTATTTTTAAAAATTATATTTATTTGACCTTTTATTTTAGAAGCACTTGTAGAAAGCTTCCACTATGCTACAATTGTACATTAGCTTACCTGCTCGTCCACCTGCTGATACATTCCTACAGGGCATTTCTGTTGATGTTTTTACTATGAGTTCTGCATGTATTTTTGTCAACATGAATTAGCAAATATGTTTCTTTCGCAGACTTTCAAAACAGTAACAATTTAACATCTTAGCACATTCTATAGTCATCATAACCTCCTTGTTGTTGAATGCATTAAGAAAAAAAAAAAACCAAACAAAAATCAATCTTCTATCTTTAAGACATACAATTTAAACTACTTTTTGTTCCCTTTGCTGTAAAAAAAAAAAAAAAAAGTATACTTCTGAAACTTAAATGGATTTGAAGAACTTCAGTCAATTATTTTATGTTTCCAAATTCTGGAAAAGGTTACATTCCTACCATTCCACTCAAGATTCACTACTACTATTCAAGATCCCCTTTTTTTTTAGACTATGTGCATGAATAAATCACTTCTGATAAGATGCAACCAGATACAAAGAATTAGATAACTTAGGTGAAGAACAGCATATATAAATAAAATGTTTTCCAGAATACAAAAGGATTAGGAGTTGATGACAACTGATAAAAAGACAACAGGCATTTTGAATTTCTGATCTGCTAACACACCTTTCTTTCCTATGTACTGTTTTACTGATTTTGGTCCCTGAAATCTATTGGGTGTTTTCTTCTGTATCTGTCTGCAGGAAAGGAATTGGCAGCAATGCTGGTTGCTATTTATATTAACTTACACTTCCTCAGCAAAACTATTCAGTAAGAGGTAGAGGAATGAAGTAACAAGAAATATTTCATTTCTTCTAGGGGGTTAACTGCTTAACAAAGGTGCTTCCAGCACCTGTTCTGCCACCACATCAACATTTGGTCTAATGAAAATAAGAAATGTGCATCACTGCATCCAATCCATAGGAACTCTATAAATCATGTAGCTGATTTCACAACAATAAAATAATCCACATATATATTACAGGAAGGGACATTAGTTTCCTAACTTTAAACCCTGTCTCTTTGAAAGTGCCACAATACAATTGCACAGACTAACCATCCTGCTAAGCAGACCTATTTTTAGGCAGCTCCTTTGTTATTGTATCACAGTGCCTACTTTTTAAACTCAGTCTAGTTTCGCTGGTAGCTGAGCTTACGAGTGCTTCCACATGTCTCCGCCAAAGGTAAATATAAATACACAATTGTTTTAGTTCTGTAGCAGCATACTGATACTGTGTTAACATACATTGGACAATAAGCCTGAAAGAAAAAGATACACATCTGCAGAAGAGCTCAGGCGTGATAACTTCACACAGACACACACCTGTATGGCAAACTGTTTACAAGGTGCGCATCACCCCTGACACGGCCGCGTCCCTGCCTTACATAGGGCCAGCCAAAGGAAACCAGGTACCAACTTGAATCAGCGCTTGGGAGAACTGCCCGAGTTTATTAACTCCTCCGTGAGCCCACCGCAGCCTCCCTGGCAGAGCCTCCGCCAAACTACCTGTAACACAGCGCCTTTTTCCCACCCTGCCGCCTCACGCGGATACCCACGCCAGCCCACGCGTCCCCTCCTCGCCCAAAGCGCGGGCGCTGCCCTCCCCCCGCCACCGCTGCTCCTGGGGCTCCCGCTCCGGGCCGCGGGGGAGCCGCCCCATCACCCCCTCCCTCCTTCCCTCCCGCCCGCCTTCCTTTCCCCCCCCCCCCTCCTCCACGGGCCGCCCCCGCCGCCACTCACCAGCTGCGCGCCGCACACGGCCACCAGCGTGCACCGGCCACTGCAATAGCCCATGGCTCCCGGCACCCCGCGCCGCCGTCCCGCGCCGCGCCCACTCAGGCGGCGGGAGAGCACCGCCCGGCCGCCGCCCGGCTCCCGCCTGCCGCCGGCGCGCCCCAGCCCGGGACCCGCATGGGGGCGCGCCCGCCGCCCGCCCTACCCGCG
>JAWWES010000115.1:63042701-63081357 GCA_035583135.1 Lophotriccus pileatus
CCGCCCTACCCGCGGCCGCAGCGCCCGCCGCCTCGGCGGTCGGCGGCAGCGGGGCCGGCCGCCCCCGCGGAACGCGGCAGCGCCGGGGGGAGGGCGGCGGCAGGTGCCTGCAGGAGCAGCCGCGCTCTGCCGCGCAACCCCAGAGGCATCTGGGCTTCAAAGTTTGCCCCCTCAACTCCGCTCGCAAACCATCCGGGCTCGCAGCCCGTCTGCGGCGGGGGGAGGCGGGGGGGGAGGAGGGGAGGAGGGAGGGAGGAACGGAGAGGCGAGGCAGGCGGCGGCGCCGAGCTCGGTTCACGCTCGCAGAGCGGCTTCCCTCCTGCCCACGGCACAGCCGCCTCCCCACCCGCCTTCCTCCTCCTCCTCCTCCTTCTCCCGGTGGGGCTCAGGCAGCCCCAGCAGCGGGAGCCCCTCGCCTGGGGGCTCCCCCGCGGGAGGGCGCGGAGGGGCGGCGCAGCCGCGGGGGGAGCCTGCGCTTTGTGTGCGCGGGCGCGGCGAGCGCGGCTGCACCTTCCCGGGCGCCTTTGTGTCGGCGGGACACCCCTCCGCGCCCACCCCTGCCGGGGTCCCCCGCACCGCACGGCGCCCGCCGCCACCCAGGAACAGCCCCCCGGGCGGGCGGCAGGCCCGCGGGCCATAGCGGGGCACGGCGCGGCCCGGCCCGCGCTCACGGCCGGGCAGGGCAGGGCAGGGACAGGGGAGCGCGGCGCGGCCGCGGAGCGGGGCCGGCGCGGCCGCAGCCCCGTGGTGGGACGCGCTGCTGCCGCCTGGCGAGCTGCGGCTGTCGGTGCAGGGGGAAGCCGCCTCGGCCGGCTCTTTCTCCGCGGCTGCTGCTGCCGCCGGCACCGGGGAGAGCTCCCCAGGGCTGCCGGGGACACGCCGGCCCCACTTGCCCTCTGCAGCCGCGTCCCTCCCACTCTGAGCAGAGGTTACAGGCGGAGACCGATCTGAGGAGTCTGACGGGGAGGACTGGGAGGGCTCCGGAGCAGAGGCCAGGAGTTGCAGGATGAGGACAGGGAAAGAAGGACAAGACTAGCAGCATTTAGAAAAAATATCAGTTGGTTTCAGGGAACTGGTTCTGCCCATCGTGATGAGGAACGTTTGGACTTAGTGACTTGGTCCAGTGTTACTCTGCTATTAAAAGCACCTAGAATACATCAAGTTGGTGGGAAATTATATGTCAGGATCTGATGTGTCAATCAGCTTCTAAAGGTTATTACTTTCTGCGTCATCAGTAACCACCTTGACATTGCATTTGAACACTGATCACTTTTACTGAGATGCCCACTAACAAAGGTAGTTTTATCAGTGACATCAGCAGTTATGAACTGGAGGAACGTCACTGGGTTTTCTGAGCACGTGTGGATGTTTGTTTGCAGCACAAATATTCTGTGAAACTGGAAGCTTAGAACTCCATGTAGTTTGTCTCTCACTTGCTAAGTGAGTTTGTCAAAATAGTTGGCAAGCTGTCAAATGATCGGTTATGACTCCTAAAATTCCCATAAGGTAATGAGCATCCCACAGGGGAGCAAAACACACACAAAGGTGACAGTATTATTCCTCAGCTCTGTAATTACATCCTTCTGATTGTCAACCTCTGTGTTGTCAGAAACAGTATTGACCTGGCAGATCACTGGTCATTAGGAGTACCAAACAAAGTGAACATGTTTGCTTCAGGACCTAAGGAGGCAACTGCTAGGGAGAGCTGTATCTGAGAACAAATAAAGCGGTGGAGCTGCTGAGGCTCAGAGAGCAGAGAAGTCCAGCAACTGGCAGTGAATAGCTCAGGTACCTCTGGACTCAAACAGTCTTTCTTGACTTTTTCAGCATGCCATTTGTGCATTTATAGGATCACAGAATGGGTAAAGTTGGAAGGGACTACACCTGGTCCAACCTCACTGCTCAAGCAGGGCCATCCCAAAATACATGGCACAAAATTGCATCCAGACAGTTCTGGAATATCTCCAGAGACAGAGAGAGGCCACAACCTCTCTGGACAGTCTGTTCCACTGTGCAGTCACCTGCACAGTAAAGAAGTTCTTCCTCATGTTCAGGTGGAACTTTCTGTGCATCAGTTTCTGCCTATTTTCTCTAATCTTATTGCTTGGCACCACCGCTGAGAAGAGCCTGGCTCTATCCTCTTGACACCCTGCCTTCCAATGCTCGTATACACTGATGAAGTCCCCTCTCAGTCACCTCCTCTCTAGACTGAACAGGCTGAACTCCCTCAGCCTTTCCTCATAAGAGAGGTACTCCAGTCCCTTAATCATCTTTGTAGCTCTCCACTGGACCCACTCGAGGAGCTCCATGTTTCTCTTGTACTGAAGAGTCCAGAACTGGACACAGCACTTCAGTTGTGGCCTCACTAGGGCTGAGTAGAGAAGCAGGATCATCTCCCTCAACCTGCTCTTCTAAATGCTGCCCATGATGCCATTGGCCATCTTGGCCCCAAGGACACACTGCTGGCTCATGGACAGTTTGTTGTTCATCAGGACACCAGGTCCTTCTCAACAAGGCTGCTTTCCGGCAGGTCAACCCCCCAGCCTGTACTGGTGCATTTCACAGTGGTAACATTGGAGTATTAACTGGTATTATGGTTGTTTGAACTTTAGATTTGAACTAGACAAGATGGAGCAGGAGATTCTGCAGTTGCTGTGTAATTACTTCTGTCTCATCCCAGGCATGTTAGCCCTTGGGTACTGATCTCTTCCAGTATAGTGAACACTGAGGAGTCAGAGTGGTCAAAAAAAAAAAATCACAGCAATTGTCTCCTGGTAAAACTGGTAGTAGCAAGAACAATGTATTTCATTATCTGAGACTGGGAGCTAGGAAGCTAACAGAAGGGGCAACTTGTACTGAGAGGAAGCTAACACTATTTCCCTCTGCACATAACTGATCTGATTGTTTTTACTGTGGGAGGTTTCCTGAGGAAAATGCGAGCAGTAATGACAGAGTCTGAAAGGAGAATCTCCATGGACTCCTGTAGCTCCCCAAAAGTCCCCAATCCTTTTCTTTTCTCAGTACTTTCCCCTATAGCTTTGGATTGCAGTAAGAATCTCTCCTTTGCTTTCTCCTGAGTACCTTCAAAGTAATCGTATCTCTTTGTGTCACTATTATACAGTTTCCCCTAGTCAGTGGCTTATCTGTCTGCACAAACTGCTTTTCTTCATGTCACTTTTGTCTATTTAACCTCTTCTTCTTTTACGCTTCTTTGAGTTGTCTGTGTCCCATTTTTTTTCCAGCAGCAGTTGGGTAGCCTTTTTTGCTCTGTCCTACAATACAAATGTACAGGTATGGACTGCATTTTGCCCTGTCTTTGCTGTTGGCCACAGCTTGTTGGAAACATCACTCAAGAGAAGAATGAGGCCTCAGCAGGGGCAGATGAAGTCAAAGAAGTCAGTTGTATGAATTGCTCTGTTCCCTGACTTTTTTCTGGGCTCTGGTGCTGCCTCTGTTGATGTTTCCCTCTGCTGCTGTTCTAGCCTTTCTGCCTTTCCAAGCATGAACCTTCCCAAAAGCTGGGATTTAAAGAGCAAGATATTCCTCCAGCTCTGTTAATCTTTATGAGAATAGTCACACTTACATTCTCTGTGAGATTTGCCAGCCATAACCCACCACTGAGGTGTCAAAGAGGATTTCTTCTCCCTGTAGCCAACACTCACCGCTGTTAGGCTTGCTGTGGGCTTGCCTTTGCTTGCTTTGTGCAATTAGGAAAGCTACAAATTATATATTGGGAGAGAAGAAATGTTATGTTATGACTCTCTAGAATAGGTGAGTAAGGTTGAGTGAAGCTCTGAATCCTTATTAAACTGCTCCCAGAGCAGTGAGCCCCAGGATTCAGCTCTCACTGGGTCAAATACTTAGGGCTTTTTGCAGTCCATGTCCATGCAGCCCCTGTTCTTGGGGCCCCACAGCTTCAATATGCAGTGAAGTCAGCTGTGTACATACAGTAATACTGTTTTTTAGGTTTCCAGTTTGACTTAACAAAAGGCCTGTTGTGTGTGCTCAGTGAGTAATTTCCAAACGTTCATAATTTTGTCAAAACAAAAACCAATTTTCTTCGAAGGCAGGCTGTGCAGTGCTCCTCACTGAAGGTTATTCCATGCAAAACATTACCTGGTAGATTACAGTAGTTTCACCAGTTGGATTGTAATCATAAAAAGGCCAAAAGAAAAAAGAAAAAAAAAAAAAAAGATAAAAATAGGTTTCCCTGTTTCCCTGCACTCTTCTTACAATCAAGTGTAATTTTATTCCTACTTCTATAACTCATTTCTGTGAGGAGATCAGCTCCAAAATCTGTGACTCTCACTAGTGACTGGAAACAGGAGGCTACAGTTCCACTTATAAGAGCTCATTGCTGGTGCCTGTGCACTCATGGTGTCTGTGTTTTGAAGGCAAGAGGGGAACACACCTTTCAATGTCATAATGGTAAAGTCTGTGTCCCCCAGAGTGCCTTCCCTGTGATTTGACAGGACTTACTACTGGTTATAAGCCTGACCCTAGCCTGTTCCTTCTCTGAGCCTGTGGGAACATCTGGGGAAAAGGGGAAGCCCAAGGAGGGCTGCAGCTGCCAGCCTGCTGCATCAAACCTGCAGCCACAGGGGAGAACAAGGACTTGCGAGAACAAGCCGCAGGCCAAACAGACTGGCAGGAAGGGCCACAAGCAGCTTATGAACTGTAGCTTGTATATCCCTGTCCTTTAATAAAACTTTTATGTGAAATCCGTTAAAGCCAGCACAGCGTGGCTTCAGTGGCGCATCATCCAAGCATTCCAGCCGTGTAGGAGCTTGCCACTGCCAGCACCGTCTACCCAGACTGTCCCAGGTGTTGGTAAATCAACAGGGGCTCCTGCCTACTGTTATCTGTTCTCATATCAAACCAGTCTGGAAATGCTTTGTAACTGATAATGTTGTCATCAATAGTAAAGGGAAAATATTGTTTTAATTTAACCAACACCTTGTTGACAGAGTAGACCTTGCTGTGTCTACTATATACATTATCTGGGGAAAAAATCAATTAAGGGGGGAAATAAATGATTAAAACATAATATGAAATTATTGCAGGCTTAAGCACACTGCAATAAAAATTCTATTCAAACCTCTAAGACTGTAGCAGTATTAAATGATCTTTTTGAACGTCATCCCTACCATGAAGATTGAGTGTCAGGTACTCTTTTTTACCTCCTGCAGGATTTCAAGACTTGATTGCCCAAATGACAGTTTACTTATTTTACTGTCACATACTTTTGTGAAATGCCATAACAAGTTGATTACAGGTTTCACATTTTGCATAGTGACAAAATCATCTGTCATATAATAGTCTGATGCCTGAAAACCATTTAACTAAGAAGCAGTTTCTACTGAAAATAATGTTATTTGAAACATTAAGATGGGTTTAAATGTGTATACTTTCTAAGTAAGTCTTTGTTTTAACTGAACGAGAAGAGCAATATTAGCCCTTTCACACATCAGTTTAAGACTGGTAAAAGTCACCAGACAACAACTAGGCAGCGGGTGAGGCAAGTTGTTTCATGAATGAAATGAAAGACAGAAATGGGAAGCCTAGTGATACATCCTGTCTGCTGCAGAGATGAAAAAAGGTTTGGCTCCTCTTTGCAAAACCTGCCAACCTACCAACCTGCACTGGAAGTCTGAGGCCATGTCACACACTCTGGCTAATGGAGATAAAACCAGGCTCCCTTTTCCCTCTGCACAGAAATATTGGCTTACTGGAAATGGTGTGAAGAGAAGAATAAGATTTACTTCTTAATTCAACAGTACCCATACCTTACATGAGATGTAAGTAATAACAGTAATAAGGATAATCCATTAATTTAATGTATTCATGTTTTTGACAGGTTCTGACTGCATTTTGGAAATAATGTGATAGATCATTTCTACTTAGCAATACTAACCAGTAAGGGAATTTTCTGGGCATTTTATTACTGCTAATGAGTGGATGAAGTAACAGTAATAGCAGTCTCACTTCTTGTATGCAGGCAAAGGACAAGCCAGTTCACAAAATATGATAGGGAAGCTCAGCAAGCTGTTAGATTGAAAAAGAAAATGATGTGTCCATGGCACTCTGTTGTACACTGACTTTGTAG
Organism: Lophotriccus pileatus; assembly: GCA_035583135.1. Classification (NCBI taxonomy): domain Eukaryota; kingdom Metazoa; phylum Chordata; class Aves; order Passeriformes; family Tyrannidae; genus Lophotriccus; species Lophotriccus pileatus. Next base: position 63,048,808 of record JAWWES010000115.1, read on the forward strand.
ACAATGCAGCCATCACATTCTTGCCATTATAAATGCTAGTAAAAAATTATAGTGAATTATCTTGAGGAGTGCTGCAGTCAGGTGCTCAGTTGATCTCCTGCAGTGGGATGCAGCACATGGCTTCCAGTAGGTATGAGCAGAGTTCAGCAGAGTAGCTCCCAAGGGTGTCTGAGCTTTCTGGCCCACCAACTGCAGCACACCACAAATTACAAAAAGCCTGCTCTGGGGTCACAGATAAACAGGAGCCAAGTGCTGTCACTGCATGCTTGCTGCTGAGCTTGTTCTCCACCCAGACTGGAGGGACAGCAAAGATGCAACAGCTCTGGAAATTCTCAGGCAGCTCCACCTTCTGTGAGAGAATGGGAAAAAGGAGGAATCAGAGGGGAGGAGGGACTTCTTGCCATGTTGCCTTGTTTCCCACAGGAGAAAGGTTAACAAAATTGTTAACTTTAAGGCTTACCATTTTTCTTTGTGGACACTATTTTTATAATGTTTTTCTTAACTGACGCTGTAATTTTCTCTGTTTTTATTAGCCTTTCTGAGAGAAAAAAGTGAGTCTAATAATGCTATCACTATTTTTAGTCAATATTTTCTCACATGTGGATGTTAAAGCATTTTATAGCTAAACTGATATTATTTGCCTTACATTTCAGTAGATCTGAGTATATAGATTTGAGACACTTCATATGTTAGGTACTTTGGACATTCACACAGTAGATTTTTCTTGTCTGTCTCCTATAAACTTGTGTAACCTTTAGCAAGTCGATTAAACATTCTGGTTCTTATATACCTCATCTGGAAAACAAATGTGTTCTCATTTTGCCTAGGGCAAGGTAACACAAGGGAGAAATCATTTTTATAGCACTGGAATTTCTTTTCACTTCTGAAACTGGCCAATGTGGAGGTCAAATTATTCTTTGTGACCATTGTTTTTTCTATTTGCTTCCCTGTCATGGAATCATGCATGCATTTCCATCGAAAATATATTTTTAAGCATTCTGATATTAATGTGCTTGTAAGTTGCCTTTTCCATAAGCTACTAATTTCCATTTATTTAAGCTACTAATTTCCATTTATTAAGTTTGTATTTAATATAATCTACTTAACAAAATATCTTAACATATTTTAATTCTGAAATAAACAGGCTATGTTTTCAGCAAATATTTTGATTGCACTGAAACTAAAATCCTGACGTTTGACAAACACAAGGATGCTTTCTTCTGCGGTGAAGCTATGACAGAAGTGTAATTATAGTCGTAGAAATGGAGAGAGGGGAAAAAAGCGTCCCGTGGGCAGAGAGGTAAAAAAGGACTCATATTCAAAAAGGAAACTTGATGGGCAAATAGATCAAAATATAACAAACCCTCGTACTGTCATTGTGGAAAGATCTGGTTAGCTCCTGAGCAGTTGGAAGAGCTCTAGTAGCGCTCAGCCACAGCTGAAGCTTGATATTCTTTGTAAACGGAGACCCGTCAAAAGAGGGCACTGTGTTCATGTGCAGACACGGCACCCGGCATCGGCCGGTCCTGCGGATGCCCGTGGATGCACAGATTTCCAAGGCAGCAGCGCTCCCGCTTGCCCTGCTCGCCGCCCCCGCCCGCTGCCGGCTGCTCCCGCTGCCCCGGCAGCCGCGGGACGGAGAGCCCGGTGCGGAGACACAGAAGGCGGCTGCGCCTGACGCGGTCTCACTTTTTCACGCAGTGCATAAATGGACTCCGTGAGGAGTGTATTGTAAGAATGAAATGTAAAAGACGTACAGTCGGTCTGATGATCTCTGCTGGACTCTGGTCTCGGAAAACCCAACTGTTTTCCTGAGAGCATGTGGGGTCTTGTAACTCACGCAGCAGATCAGAGAGAAGAAGAACCCTAATTGTATTTGTTTATAACATTTAGATGGCTTTCTCGGTGAAATGGAGTCCCTTTGCTTACCCAGATTGGCCTCCTGCAAGAGGTCACGTCTTCCTTGGATTGATTTCTGATTGAACTAAATTCAGGAAATGCTATACCAGACATTTTTTAGAATTTTCTAAAAACATGGAATGCACAAAGCATTCTGAAATAAATACTAGGGGTTTAGTAGAAAAAATTATATTAAAATTTTGCATTTTAATTATTGACTAAAGCTTATTTTTAAAGAACTGCTGCTTGCTCAGTTTCTGACTGCAACAGTGAAAAGTTCCTCTCAGAAATCAAACAGGTTAAGTTTTCTCCTCTCTATAAGCTTGTCTTGACTGTTGCCATTTCAATATACAATCTTCTTTCTGGTAAGTTAAAGACCTTGGTTTCCCTGTGTCTTCTTCTGCAGGGTAGATTTTTCAATCCTTCAATCATTTCACAGAGTTTTTTGAAATCCTCCCCAGCTGTCCAAAGTTTTCTAGAAATGTGGGCTGTGGAAGTAAATACGGTATATTATTAAGGAATGTGGTATTATCAAATGCAAAAAGCCTCATAGCAGTTTTGCTTTCATCATCCTGATGAGATATCCAGTCCATCCTACACAACTCCCATGACCTCTAGAGCTCCCTCTCTGGTTCTGTTTCCTGAGATAGGCTTTTCCATGGATTCCCTCTGAATTGCCTTGCCTTTTCCTGGCTATGGGACTTTGCATTTTGCCCTGCTCAGACAAATGTTTCTTTATGTTTCAGCTTGCCAAGTTACCCAAGTTGCACAGAATGAGCCAGTCATCTTCACAACATGCCACTGAAGTTATTTTTTTCATCTTCAAAATTTATTCATAGAAATTTCTTTTTTTTTTCTTTTATATAGAAATCATTGAAAAGAGAGATAGTACTAGGTGCTATTGACATATTCAGAGGTTGTTTTCCATTTTAAGGTAAAATTTAAGATATATCAGTTACAGGTACCTTTTTGACTAACTTAATATGCTATATGTTGACTTTAATCATTCTAGTTTTCTTAATTGAATGGGATCAAAATGAGCTCACAAACCAACATGGTTAGCAGCAGCATCCAAACTTGTAATCTCATTAATAAAAGCATCAACTTAGCTTGATAAGATCTCTTTTCCATAACCTACGTTGGGCCATAAACTCATGATCAATTCATGTTGATCAGCATTAATTATCCTTCTTTATTTCTTTATAAATTGAGTCTTATATCAGCTGTTTCATCATTTGGCTTCAGATAAATGTTAGACTGACAGGTATATAATTGTTCAGGTCATCTCATTTACCTTGCACATTAGCTTTCCTCCTTTTCTCTGGCACTTTTCTGGTGCTCCAATTCTTATTGAGAATCAACAGTAATGGTCCAGGGAATTTCTTTGCCAGATTTTTCTAAATCTTCTCAATGAAAATTACCTGGACCTTTTTAATTGAAAATGTGTGCTGTTAGTAACTGCCTTTTAATTCTCTGGAGTAACCACTGGAAGTACTTCAACATTACCTTATGATAAAATTTCTGTTTTCTCCCCTTCTAAACACAGAATGTAGCTATGCACTGAGCACACCTGGCTTGCCTGCCTTCTTTATTCTGCATTTCCCATCTGCTAGTGCAAAGCCAATATTGTTCTTCTCTTTCATTTGGTTTTAATATCCTTTTAAAAAGCCCAAATAGTCTCTCTTCCTATTGACCTTAGCAACCATGGCAGGTCTTATTGCCTTTTCAATTTTGTAATTGATTAATCTTGATTTACTTGGATGGTGAGGTCCATTACAAAATAATTGTGTATTCTTTTGTTTCCTTTATCTATTTTCTCCAGTTCCTACTTCAATGTATGCTCATTATGTTGTGATACAGTTTTTTTCCCCTTCCATTTAATTTGGTTCTTAGTTGCTATCAATTCACTGAAATCAATCCATTTAAAGAAATACAGGATCAGTGCCAACTGAGCTTTGTTTTCTGAGCAAACAGCAAATCTAGGAATTTGTATGAATATAACCTTTTTTTTTACCTAGTAACATGTTAGAAATTTTCACCTATGCTTTTTGAAATTCCAGAAAAAATTTAACATTGGATTCAGAATTTCTTCAGCATATGTCACTGGGGCTGAAGTCCCTCTGATTACACACCCACTTACTCCTCCTGCATTATAGGCAGGTACTGACCTGAGCCTGCTTCTTCCTGCTGTACTGTGGTAACACAGAGTCAATCCCAGCTGGTACTTTTTCTTTGCCAGTTAAAGATTCACCCATAAATTTTCAACATTGATCACTTCTACACTGTCAGCACCTGGAAAGAGAGACGCCATTTTTGATATGAAGTGTCTTTTTGCACTCTTTGTTCCCACTCCATCTTTCTTAAATAGATTACAAGCAGTGATTTCAGTATTTCAGTCATACAGATCACCAAATATGCCTGGTAAAATGTGCAATGGAACTTAGATGTTCCCAGTGTGGTGCATGTGAAGAGGCAGAAAGTAGATTCCCAATGGCAAGCGCAGAGTGCTGCCAAAGATAGGCAGCATGAATTTCTCCAGAATCAGGCATCTGTTTGGCCATTATTCACATTCATTCATATCCTTTAGGATATAATTTCCCATTATTAGTAGAAAGCCCAGTTGAAGAAGCTCCTGCTTTCCCCTCTCACTAAGGCATTCTCCATGATGGACCACCTTTCCAGAGATGCTGTACAATTCTGCATGGAATCTAGGCTCTAAATCAAAGCTGGTAAGATGTTCAGCTTTCCAAAAGCCCTCCTCTGCACAGACTGGGAGGGTGGGGAAGTCTGTAGGACAGCTGAACAGCAAGCTCCCACCTGGGACTGGGGCCCTTGGTAGCCTGTCCTTGCCGCAGCCCTGCTGTTGCAGGGTTGGCTGCCAAAGGTCCATGGTCAGAGATGCAGAGGCAGGAGTTGTGCCTTTACTTCTGCATGGTGAACAAAGAGCCCTTGTGTTCTTAGGGAAAGTTGTACTCGGGGTTACCATCTGAATTTGCAGGTCCTTCCAGCTCTTAGGCAGAAGTTTGCAGCCCTATTGATGTGGAAGACATAGGCAAAGAGGTCTTTGTGGTGATGCTCCTCTCCTGTGCTTGGGAAGCTGGTGCAAACAGGACAGGAACAGCTTCCAGCTCTGTGATTAACTCTGTGATTAACTTTGTGATTCACAAAGAGTAGAGAAAGAGCTTTAATGGATCAAGTTTTGCTGACTGGCTTAAAAAGTTTATCAAACAGCAATGTCACATTTTGTGTTTCGGCATTCAGATGAAGACAAACTATTTTATTTTTACTTGAGGAAGATCCTTTCCATTTATCTTTCATGAATGGGGATTTTCTTCAACTCTGTAGCTGACACAGAGATTTGAGATAGATTTAATATGTGGAGGTGATAGTAAGATGTTATTGTGCTGAAAGAAGATACTCGTTAAAAAAATATTAACCCTTTAGACCACTAAATATATATTAGTTTAGTTGAAATAATAAGCCCCAAACAGTTTTGGTTTGGTTTAATTTGATTTTGTCGGGTTTTTTCAGATTTATTTTCTTTTTCTGTAACAATGAAATAAAGATAGTTTAGGTGAAAGAACTCCTTGAGACAGGAATTAGAATATTTTGGTGGAAGAAACTGTAACAAACCTGTGATTTCCTCATAAAGACTATGAAGTAAACTTCTTCCCTGCTATCACTAAACTAACAGAGACCTGTGAAATTAGTTTAAACTTTGATTTTTATTTATGACCATTTTTTCTATTTAGTAACAGGCTCCTGAAGTTCCCATAAATCTGATTATTTAGAAGCAGTAGTCTCTGATTATTTTTTGGAAATGTAGGGTCTATTTTGTTGTCTCTCACTCACTTCATTAGCTTCTCCTTTAAATCATGGAACATGTTTCACAATCCACTGAAACACATGTAAACTTAACAAGCAACCACCTGAACAGTGTAGCCTGAGACCACAAATTCCAGGTTTTTTTATGAAATACTTTTTTTCTAAGCTGTGCTTTAAATATAAACTGAATTCTTCAGGACAGAGATTAGGCATTTAACTGTGTCATAAAATGTTTAATACATTTGGGCATTTAAAAAATGAACATTAAATAGGCTAGACCATTAAAGAACTATTTCTTTAAGCTCCTATTTTGTGTATCCTGGTAAGATTTATTGCAGATTTTTTCAGTTGCTCTTAGATTCATTGAGTATTTCAAATGAATTTAATTTTTTTCTTTAGCTATGGCAGATGTCAACAAGTTTTCTTGCAATTAATGCTTTTACAAATTTTCCATGTTCTACCTTGAGGTTAGATTTGAATGAAAAAGTTTGTGAATTCCTGCACCAGATCTGGGGCTTTATTGTTTTTGTTCCTACAGTTTGTATTTTTTTGATTTGAGATTTATTGTTGCTCTCTTCTCCTCATGCCTTTTACTGATGGTCCATGGTGTTTCTTTATCTTCCTCTCTGGGGAGAGCCTTCCTGCTTGAGAGACATATTTCATTCACTTTGTGGATGCAAAACACCTATCTCTATTTTTGTGTTTAGGAAAATATGTGTCTTGTTTCTTGTTTGGTATTAAAGTTCTTGCAGTACATTGCAATTCCTCATGCCTTCACCTAAAAATACATATGTACCTCCCTCCCATGTGTTTGACATCCATCCCTCCAGCCAGCAGCTAAGTATTACTCTCTCATGCACCTGTGCTAGAAACACCACAAAAAAGTGTAGGCTAATTTTGACCTGAAGACTTCTCAGCAGATATTAATTTTGCCAGCATTTTCCTACAGCTCCCTGGAAATAATGCAAAAATTTTCTCTTTTTTACTGATCTTCAAGAAACAATGCAGTAGGTGATAGTGAATAAGATGATAAATAATATAAAAGAAAAGATCCTTAATTTCTGAGGGTAAGAGTTCAGTACTATTTCTACCATTACATTCAGTAAAAGTCCAAAATAAATCTCCCCTTCAGTCTGTTTCTCAGGATTATTTTGCCTGAGAAGGTTTAACCAGCCTGGAATAATCTTTCACTACTTGTTAGGAAGATTGCATTCACAAAAATAAATCATCTGTAGTAAAACTATAGTCTCCAATCACATTTTATTCCTGTACCTCTTCTCCTTTCTTTCTTTATCACTTTTTATTTGGCTGTTTTACTCTCTGACACTGTTCTTTTTGCACATATTGACTCACTTTCTTTTTGGTCTCACTGCCTTTAGGTGTTGTTTCTTTCACTGAACTTTCTTTGCTTCACTGGGGCTCTTTCTTCACTTGCTGAAATATCTTCCATACCCCAAACTTTCTTAAGAATTCTCTGGTTCATTTGGAGATAATTTCAGGAGGAATCTCAAATTGATCTTTTTGCTAGTCCTGGGGCTTGCTTTCCCTTTTTTTTTTTTCTTGACTCTCAAAACATTGCTCAAAGAAGTCTGATTATTCCTTGAACAGCACTGGGGGAAAAATAATCACAGCAGCTGAACTTTCAACATGTGGCTACAGGGTAAGAGAGGGGAAGACTCAGAGATACTGGATATTCTTTCCACTTCTGCTATTTTCCCATTATATCAATTTGATCAAAAAATATTGAAAATATGGTCAAGAAATGAAGATACTTCAGTCATGCAGGTTTTGACATTGCCAAAGTTCCCTATTACAAGTGAATCTTCAATTAAATTCTATTTGTAGCTTTCTTTTTAATTCTCTAAAAATCAGATGGGAAATGAAATGTAAGGGAAAAAAACCTGAATATCAGAAGTGAATATCCAAGCTATAAACCTTCATTTTTCTCCTTTCTGTAAACAATGTCTCCTGCAAATATGCAGAGTAATAAAGTTATAACATAAGAATAAACAATCTTGTTCTCCATGCTCTCTGCAAACTATATTACTAAAGCGATTTTCATTTCATCAAACAAGACTCTAGGAGCAGATAGAGCTGACTGGGATAATGCAAATCATCACAAATAAAGGAATATGATCAGTGTTACCTTTTTATTTTTTTTTTTAACACCGGCCTGTATAAGTTGAATTCATTTATCTCCACATTTTTCTGCTTTATCTCTCCTTGTTGCATTTATTTTGGACGATTCACTCAAGGTGATCTTTTTACAGCATAAATATGGCAGTTGCCATCTCAGCCAGCATAGTGGGACTGTTTTAAGAACTGTTACCTAACCAGAGGCATATTCAGTCCAAAAGACCATAGGCTTCCCTTCTCTCCTTCCTATCTCTGCACATCCACCCCACACACCATGCAATCAGCTTATGGATGCATCAATTGCACAGCAATAATCTGTTCCCCTGTGGGCTGTGGCTTTTGCAAAGGAGTAAGACCTTCTTTTTACATTTCACAGATGTAAATGGATCTCAGCCTCCCACCCCCTTTCTTATTTGATTATTCCTTTCATGCAGGCCCACACAATTTTTAACAACATTGCAGGCAACTTAAACTTCTGTTTGAGAGTTACACCTTCCTGTGCCAGGAAGCAAAGAGCAGCTCTGCACTGGCACTGGGCACAAATTCAGTTTCTGAGCTAACCCGCTCGCAGCTGCAGCAATAGCAGTTAGCATCTGGTTTTCCTTGGTTCAAGGGCTTTTTTATTATCTCAGATGAGCAACCAGCAGAGGGGAAAAGTGCCTTCTTGGCTGTATAGGCTAACATTTGCTGTTAGCCTGTTCCACATGCAGCTTTTAAGCCTGCAGAGAGAAATGAGTATAAAACTCTGTCTCAGAGAAGCACACTGTCTTTGGGAGCTATTCATGGGATGTCTAGGCTTAAGAGTCCCTCAGCTTTTGTCTGTATTGAAAATCCTAATCCTGCCTGTAATAATAACCTGTGCATGTCTCTTTTTTCTCTTCTTGTTCATACAAATGGAGTAAATAGACACAGGTGAGAGACCAGAAACATGAAATGTCAAGCTGTCTTAAGTATTAGAAAGCTACCTGTTTTTTTTTCAGTTGGCAGAGCTGAGATGCATAGACATTTGAGACTGACTGGATCCATTTTCCTATATCCTGCTGGCATATTTTAAATCTGGATGGTCAACAGAGCATAAATATGTTGTGCATGTGCATTTTGACAGCACATGTATCAAGGAAAATCTCGCTGAAAAGCACATAAAACAATTGTCACAAAAACATTTTTTTATATCACAGCTAGTCATCTGCCAGTGAGATGCCAGAAAGAGTGTTAAAAATACTGTATCTATTCAGCTCAAAGTGTATTTACATTTGCAATATGTTCTTTTATGTGAAAGAACAGAGACAGAATGAAAGGAGAATCCTCCCCTTGGTAATGACTATTTTAATGTCTGCTCAAAGCTTGGTAAATAATGCAGCACTGTAACATTTAGTCATAAGAAGTAATCATTATCTCTTAATAAAAGAGAATAATTTTTCCATTTGACCTGCATATAAATGTCTATAAACATTATATTTATCTTTGTGTTCCTTCTATTCATGTTCTAATACAAGCAATATGAAGATTTCTAACATCTCAGAAAATTACCCCACACTATACTCAGTTTCCAAAAACTGAAGTCCTGAACAGGGATTTTTATGCTTCCAAAAGATTGGGTCAAAGTCACAGAACAAATAGGTCCTGAAATCTTCTTTTGGTTACTTCTGTATACTTCCCTCAGTGGGATGCTGAGAGATATATTAGTGAAACCTATTCCTGTTCAAATAGGCCAAAACCTCTTTTCACAAGATTCTCAGATGTTTCCTCAAGTCATGATGAGAGAATTGTGGAGGACTACATTATATCTGAATTGAGAACTTTTAAGTATGACTTATTAATTGGAAAAAAAAAGGCATCAGGTGATTATTAAGCAATTTTATATTACATTGCCTTGGGAGAGAGGTGGTAAGTGAAGACTGATATGTTGCCAAGGGATTTTATCTTCTTGTTTATGTGTACTGTGCTGCTGTTATATGGTCACAAGATGTGATACATGCTCTGTGCACCAAACTGGGAAATATTTGCATTCTGTTTGTTGCCATAGTGAGTAAAATTGCATTTTATGTATAAATTATTTACGGTTGGATGAGATAAAAAGATTTAATGTAGGAAAGGAAAACAGTAGCAAACCTAGCATGATACAGTACAGAACACCAGTATAACAAAGCATGCATCTGGGATTTCCTGGAAGATTTTAATTCTCAGGTCAATCTTGAAATATATATTTAAAAGTTTAAAGGTTTCCATTTGCAGAAAGCAATGAATGATGAGCTAAGATTCATGAGTGCTACGTTATGACTCAGGGGTGGAGTCCCGGTTTATAGAAAGCAAAGTCCAAGCATAGATGCATCAGGTTATCCTCATGGGACCAGAGAAGGCTACGCACCAGCCCTTCTCCAAACTTTTCTGCTCCTCCCAACACTTCCACGCATGCTCCAGTTTCCCTCCAAAAGAAATCTGAGTGCACTCTCCAGATGGGATCTTTGATGCACTCCAAGCAATACCAGCCAGCATGTTGCAGGCCTCAGGGCTCCACACACTGTGCAGCAGAAGGCAGCAGAGATGCACCCCAAAGAAGGCAATAAGTCATGCCTGCATATATGTGAGGGTTTTAAGTAGTTGCCAGTGTAGGTGAGACAGCACACTGAAAACTCTTGCTTCACTCTTACTGTCTGAAGATCTTGCAGGTCTGTTTTGTGTTAATGTTGGTAACCAAGGGGGTCAACCAGGGCGGCTAATCAAGACTTTTGATTTTCTGTGGTTCAGAAGAGCTTCAAAAAGTCTCAGTAGAATGTCTGAAAGAGGCAGTTTCTGTACAGATCACATAATATAGTTACAAGCAATAGTTTCTTAGAGCTTTCGTGTGAATAAAAAATCAACAGGAAATATTACAAAGAGCGGATTATGTGAAATCTTGCTGATAGCCACTTCCCCACAATCTTCAGTTGGCATATATATGAAAATAGAAACAAAGAATCAAAAAATGTTTTCTTGCAATTAGACTTTTATTAATTTAATTTAGAAAGGTATAATGGGTCATCATTGTCTTTATACAGTGTAAGCCAATGAGGAAAATGTGATTGAACATCTCTTGCATGGCTAAATAAACTTTCTGACCTCTATTAATCACGTAGTTTGTACTTTTGCTTGTAACTACAAGATCTTATGTGACTAATCTGGAGAAGCAGCTACATACTACTCTGTTGTCAAGGAAACTGTCCTAATCACCAATTATGCCACAATAGTAAGATGTTTCTCATGTTCACAATAAAAACGGCATTCTGCAAAGGTGTGGGAGAAAGGAGAAAAGCGGTTGTAACAAACCACTGTAACAAACCAAACAAACTGTGAGGAAAGATACTTCCAACTTCTGGTTCCTGCTCCAAGTACTGTTGGTATATTTTATCCTAGTATTATTAAATATAGAAACCTGGGAGTAGAAAGGTCTAAATCTCCGACTCCATCCTTAGAGCTGTGCTGGATTTCAAATACAAATTACATTAGAGATGACAAACCCTACTTAAATAATTTGAAAATAGCTTGAATATAATTGTGATGGTGGTATTATTTATTATTATTAATATATATGATATAATTACTTTTGAAACAAAGAAATAGATATAAAATAATACGGTGATTTTATAAGAGAAAAACCATATAAGAATTGAAAAGGTTATCTATATTGTAAACAGTTAAAGTCAGTAAAATGACTTCTGCTGAATCAGTGATAAATCATTGTGTTTCCCTGTCTAAAGTTTCAAAAAAAGTGGAATAAATGGCATATTCATGATGTAGGAGACAGTGCACTGCATTTTGCAGATACCGCTGATTTATCTAGGGAGCAGAATAAAACAATATAATCCATAAAATTAATACCCTGATTTTCATTACATTTCAAAGGAGGAAGCACAGCAATAGCCAGCAAAGCAGATATGCAATTCTAATATTACATCTGTGAAGGGAAACAAGTGTTTGCTTGACATAGGGAAAGAATATGCATTAATATGGACATAATTACTCCTCTTCTGGCAATAGTTGAAATGACCACTTCTGGACATCTCTATATTAAGACTATATTGAAAAAAAAAAAAAAAAAAAAAGGAGGTAGTTCTAAGAAGATTACTTTAAAGATTTTTAACAGCTTTGAAAGAAAAATCACCAAGAAAAGCTCACAGATCATATGAAGTAAGCATGTAGAAAACAAGGACACACAAATAATTCAGCAGCACTGAAAATCTGACCAGTATAAATACAAATTTACTTCAGAATTCTTTGCTTTCTCACCAAAATCATAATAGAATCTAAATATCTGGAACGTAATTTAGTAAGATGCAAATCTTTCAACAGATTGCTGTAAATGCTGTGTAAAACTCAAAAATGAAATTAAGTCTAATATTCCAACTGTGGTTATCTCTGAATTTCATGGGTGAGAATTTTCCTTCCTCACTTGTGTATACTCTGATTTTATAAATGAAGATAAAAATGAATTCTGAAAGTCATTTTGATATGTAAGAGTAAAAGATCTGATGTTTAAAAGAAACAGCCCTTCAGATGAAAGTCAAAGGAACAAGATCAGGTTTTCAACATTTTTTCCAGTTGTAACTACACTGAGCAATGGCTCCTTATTAAACAAATGGAAATAATTCTAGGAGTCATCTGAAAAAAAAAGAGATCTATGGAAAATCATTGTACAGTATCTTTGTAGTCAACAGAGACCTGATAATTACAATGAAGAGTAGCTATGGAGGCATTTCCTCCTCAAGTAGATTCTGTGTGACCACACAGACTAGTTTCCTGTGACAATAAACCCAGTTTATTTAAAGTGACTGTTTCACATATAGGCATCTACATTGTGGGCAGTTAAAGTTTGGGTCAGGGAAAGATGCTGAATCTGAGAAAACAACGTTACTGAGTTAGGATTATGTACATGGGAAAGAAGGCAACATTTTTCATGCTCTCTGCTTTAAAACTAGGAAAATGTCAGGAGAGAAAACACAGGGAAATGATCACTAATATAAATGCATTTCAGCCAGTAGAGCATCAATGGAACTAATATAGGAGCTTGGATGTTTTATTTTCAGGTCAATTGGCTGCAATCTGGCCTCACTCAGCTTCTCCCTATGTGCTGAGGTCAGATATTTTCTCTCTGAACAGGCTCAGATTGGTCTTGTTTCTTTACTGTATGCAAGGATATACTATGACAAAGGAGTCTTTGCATTACACTCTTCTTGCAATAGGGGTGGTAAGTACAGGAAGAAAATGCCTATACAGGTCACATTTACTCAGATGTATTGCCAAGTCCTGTAGTATACAGGCTCCTGTAATATAGCCCAGAAGAAAATGTCTACTCCTTGAGAAAGGAGAAGGCTTTACAGTAGCTAAATTGTAAAAGCCCTGTGGGGATCCTGAGCCCAAAATCTGGAGAAATTGATTTTAAGCTGGAACAGATAAATAAATAAATTATGCCATAATGGCCCATTAGAGTATAACAATATGTTGCCTTTTAGATAACTTTCAGTTTACTAATTTGAAAATTGCAACCATATGAAAGCTTTCAGAGTGACAGCAAATTTGTTTGCAGTTTGGTATTTGAATATGCCAAATATTGGTTCTATTAAGCTATTGTAAATCTAAACATCTACATCAGACACATTTTCTTTCTGCATGAACACAAAAGCATAATGTTGCATGTTTTGCTGATGTCTGCATGATTAACTACATTTGTTTTCTATTTACCACAGAAAGCTGTGCTCTGGAAAATCTATTTTAAATATTCAAGCTTTCACCCAGGGAGATTTCTCCCCATATAATGACCAAAGAGCAATAGATGTCACTAATCAGAAATCTCTAAGGACCCTGATTTTTACAGCCTCATTAGTAGTGTCTTAATTAGTTGTCACCCAGGTTAGCATTGACTTGTTAAGCTCATACAGAATGCACTGAAGGGCAACTGATGTGCTCTCGAAATGTCACATCTTATATCGAGGCTCCATTATATGACACTTCTGTTTGGAAAGGTTGGTCTAAGTAAAAGACAAGTGGTCTTCTGACCTGTTTTATCTCTCTTGGTAGGCTCTGTGGATTTGCCCTTATTTCAGGAGGAAAAGAGTATTATTTTAGAACATTTCATATAAGCTTCTTCCTTTTTACAAATGCAATTTCTTCAATACATATATATGTACATTTACACACTCTTTCATATGTCTTTCTAACTTCTGTGTTTCTTTCTAACTTCTGTGTTTCTATCTTTGTATGTGGTGTACATATATATGCATGTAAAGAGGAATGTGTATATAGGTAACTGAAAAATCATGTTGTTATTGTATATAATTGCAAGTTACTAACTAGATTATTTTATCATGAATGTGTTTCTTTTTCATAGCTGTTCTGATGTTAATATAAATAAATAATTTACTATTTCTAGCCTAATTAGTGAATGTATGTCTGTCTAGAGCAAGGGGGATGGGGAAGATGACCTCCAGAGACCTTTTCCAATCTAAATTATTCTGTGACCCTGTGTACACACAAAAAAAATGTGCACACTTACACACATTTCCCAGGAGAAAATGGATTGCAAAAATGTCTTGATGATGACTAACTGCATGTTTACGTGTGTCCAGTGTCTTAGTAAGGCGGAGATTAAAAAACTCACTTAAGTTATATACAAGTTGTGTATACAGTGGCAGAGAGATGGTGCCTTTTGTATCTCTGAACCCTGATTTCCATGGTTTGGAAGAGAAACTCGTGTACAGGGAGTAAGCTGTTCAAAAATCTGCACAACAGTTGGGAAGATGTGGTTTACTTCATATTAATGTTATACACAGATTTAATTATTATTATAATTATTATGGTATTATTATGGTATTATTACTGTTACATCCTGATAGACTTCTGAATGACATCACATCCTGATTTGCCTTTATCAGCAGCAATCTTTACATCTCTGTGAATGGATGATGAATTTGGAAAGAAGGCAAAATTTATAATTCATATGTATTCCTCTAAAAGAGTTATGGGTGATGTGACACCGACTGTGCTAATTTTTCTCTTACAAATGTAATCTAGAATGACTAAAATGATGAAATATGAAAAATTTCTATAAAGAATGCTACTGAATTGATCCTTATAAGTCACAGGTTATAAAGATACATTAAAAAAGCTACATTTGTGATCATAGAGCTGTGGTGAAAGGCCTTTTTTGTTTACTTCTTCTAAATGATATTTGAACCTTACTAATCAAAAATTTCTCCAGTGTATTTTCTGACAGCTGCTCCTAAGATATACTGGCCATACATTCCTTTAAACCTTTAACCAGTAGTAGTAAAACTACCTGTAAGATGAAAGAGCTATGCTACTTTAGACAGTAAAATAGCTCAGACTATTACCAGCATATGATTACGCAAAAATATTACCCTATCTACTCTTCACTGGCCTTCTAGACACCATGATGAAGTGGGTAACTAAGATAAGGGAGAGAAGTTCTACATGAGAGAATAGGTGGAGAATAAATTAAAACTCACTTGAAATAAATTAATATAAGAGCCTTCCACCTGCCCCATCATCGTCTGCTGGAGTGATACATTGGGCAGTAACATTTAGTGATCAGAAGTAGTCTCCTGGGTTGCTAATTTTTTATGTGACATAGTAGCTGGATCTAAAACATGTATTTCTGGCAAAGAAGATTCTTTTTTTAACTTCCTGGGGAACAATTATGTGTTGCCAATATCTTTAAGGGATTCCACTCATAAAATATGCTCCTTACACTGTGATAAATTATTTCAGTAATGATTTTTATTACAGAGAGTAAAGGCAAGGTAGCAGGAGGTATGTTACTTTATTAGCTTGCTTAGGCAGAAATACTTTCCTAGAAAAAAATAACAAAAGAAAGAAGGAACTCACTAGTTGATAAACACCTAAGCAACATTAAGTTCAATCTTTTTTGTCATATGACTCATTTTTGAACATGTCTCTTATATGTTTATCTCGTGCAACAATTGACAGCTGGTATGTTTTGAAAGGTCATATACGTATATGGCAATTTTTAGTACAACGTATCAAGATCTATTTGGACATAAGAGCCAAAATAAAAGTACTGAGTTATTCCATAGTAGTGATCTGAGTCTAGAGGGTGAAGGATATTTCTTTCTTCCAGCATGATGTCACGTGCTTCTGCGCTGGTGCAGTCTCACCTTGAATATTGTGTACACTTATGATCATTTCAACATAAGAAAGATATTAAAGTATTAGAGAGTGTCCAAGGAAGGGCAACGGAGATGGTGAAGGGCCTTGAGGGGAAGCCCTATGAGGAGTGGCTGAGTTGTCCTTGTCTGTTCAGCCTGGAGAAGAGGAGACTGACGGGAGACCTCATCACAATATGCAACTTCCTCGTAAGAAAAAAAGGAGGTGTAAACACTGATGTCTTCTCTGTGGTGACCAGTGACAGGACCAGAGGGAATGTCCTGAAGTTGTATCAGGGGAGATTTAGGTTAGATATGAGAAAGAGCTTCTTTACTCAGAGTGTGATTAGGTGCTGGAACATTCTCCCCAGGGAAGTGGTCGTAGCCCCAAGCCTGGCAGAGTTCAAGAAGCATTTGGACAATATTCTCAGACACACAGGGTGACTCTTTGGGATGGTCCTGTGCAGTGCCAGGAGTTGGACTCGATGATCCTTATGGGTCCCTTACAACTTGGCAGATTCTGTGATTCTGTCACTGTGAAATAATTTTTTGTATTGTGCTCTGAAAGTGAAAACACCCAGTTGTTGCTTCCCTATCAATCAAACATTTCTGTGGGCAATTTGTCAACTCCTCTTTGAGAGCAGTGCTAGCTGAGCTGTTGTTTTGTTGATCCAGCTAACAAATCTTGAGATAAAATTCCTGTCCTTTTAGAATGCAGGAGGGCCACCAGCTACTGAAATGGTGGTTGCAGCCTTGCACACTCATACCCATTTCCACCATTGAACAATCATCTGCTGTTGCTCCTGATTTTTCACAAGTTGTTCACCTGATTTTCAAAATACAGTTGACTCCTGTGGCAGGATGATCTCTTGCACTCCACGTCTAGTTATTTTAGCCTTCTTTTAAAGTCATGAATTCAGTTAAGCACCAAACTGTAGTGATATACTTACTGCGAGTTATTGCTATTTTATAGCTTAATTAGTAAAGTTAATTATATTTTGTAATTTTAGTATGTTTTGTTTCTATAAACATGGAGGTCGCATTATGTGTAGTCAGATGTGCTGTAGAATTTAAGCTAATGTTTATTTAATTATGAGAGAAATTTATCTTTTTCAGTTTTAAGGCTATATACTGTCAATAGAAATCGAGGTAATGTATTGATCCAATTTTTCATCCATTTTTTATACAGTCTTTGTCTTTTAAGACTCATTATTTTACTCCTCTTTTACCTAAGATAGATACATTTAATGTGCAAGTTTTCTCTATGGTCTCTGAAGTCCCATATGGGAATCCAAACACATGAAATAATTACATAACATGAGGACTTTTATTTACTCACCTGCTTAAGGAGGAAAAAATAAATGTAAGAACTGTTGAGCACATATCTGGGTTTTTTTCCTATGTTAATGTCCTATTAAAGCAGTCTTTTATTAGAATATGTAGAGAAGGCTTTTAATGCTCAAATGTAGAAGTTAATATGCATGGTAGTTTGATAAAAGATGCTGCAAAAACTAATCAACTTTTAATGGTATCTTTTATTTTATTAGTAGAACAAATCATGGTTTTGCATCTAAATGCATACTGACAAATAACCAGCATAAAAAACACCTTCCTGAAAGAACTCAGCATATGAATGGGTCTCTGATTCAGTTTGGGGAGTAAGATTTTAATTATGCAGTTCTTCAAATTCAGCTGACATTTTTGATTGCTATTTCTGTTCTATTCTCTTGATGATTTTGGACGTGATAAGGTTTTTAATTTCATTATTATATAGCACTGGCGAATATGTCACCTTCTTCTTTAATGAGAAGAATTCAGAAAAATAGAAATATACCTTCTCTGAAATCTCATAACACTGAATTCATCATATATGCTATGTAATCTTTTAAAAGAAGCTATTATGATAATGTACACTGATATAATCACATGAACGGATGAATCATTCAGAGAAAGCTAATCAGCATAATAGATATATTATATTTTAAGAATCAACAAAAAAATCATAAGCAAATTCACAGAATGACTTTACACTGCAGTTCAGTACACAGGTTTGTTGTAGCAATGCTTCTCTAATAGCTTGCTTCTCTGATGCCAGAGCATCTCACATTGCTTCTAATATTTAAACCTTTTACAGCTTCATACTTCTGAAGACAGTAAACATCAGATGTAAAAGCAGAAAGGAAAAATCTCTCATGAAAGATAAGCAATTAAAAAATTACAAAGTTCTAAGTCTTTCTTGAAACTGTTTTGATCCACCACAGCCCATCAAATGTTCAATAGTCAGGATAAGAGAAGAGTAACTACTGTAGACCAAGTTCTGGTAAATATAGTAGATAATGCCCTTGCTTCTTTTCAGCCACAATGGGGTAATTTTTAACTGTTTTTCAAATGCAAAGAAACAGAATACACTTTAGTATATTCTGTATTTTATGCAATTAAGTTTTGTAATTAATATTTCCCAAGTTAATAAGTTATTTTTGCAGACTGTGTGACACAGATTTTTGTTAATGTATAATACAAACAACTTTATTTTCCAGTCACACATTTTAGCTTCAGTCAACTGAAAATTTTGTGATTCGAGTTGATGACTCATGTATGAACAACAGTGACCTCATGTGGCTATTGCTTCGGGGATACATATGTCAGGCAGTACAAAAAGAACACATCTGTCTGCATGGCAGGACTATAAAAACATTAAACGATGCCCACTGTAGTTCATTATAGTTTATTTTTTTTGTCTTAAGACCATGTTCATTATTAAAATATGTTACAATATGTTTATTACAATACTGCTTGAGAAAGGAGCTTGATGAATGCAGCCATAAAATTGGCCAACAAGCTGTTATACATAGTTAAGGTTTACCTAATACCATGCTCAAAACTTTCTGACTTCTTCTCTGATAAACTTGGTGAATATTAGTTAGCCATCAAAACATCTCTCCTCTCCACTAAGTAATTTTGTCATTTAGGTTGGTTTTTTTTTTGGTGGTGGTGGTGTTGATGAGTTTAACTGCATTCTATGAAACATAGTATAGGTGCATGGATGGATACATAGATATGTGAATACACATATCTGCAGAAAATTACTTGGACAGTACAGAAATCAGAGATTCATAATCTATGGTATAAATGCACCTGAACTTAGCTAATGGAGAATGAGTGAAATTTGGATTGACTGATCAGCTCATACAGCTTCTGTAGCCATTTCCTCAGAATCCTGCGAATTGATGGCAAATTAAAAAAAGGGCTACTCCATGAGAAACCAGCTCTAATTAGGAAGGTCTAACCAACTTCATTGTTTTGCAGATGCTCACAGTCCAATATGGAGTTGATTGGACCTATCTGTGTCACTGTCCTTAGCTGTTCTGGTGCCGGGAAATATCAGCCTGGGTCATGAGCTATGCAGATGGTGGACTAGTTCTGGACCTAAAATATTTTTAGTTAAAAATTCATCCCATAAGCTGGAATAGACAGAAGGATGGCTGGCATAGAACTTGTGGAAGAGCAAGAAGCACTAAACTTGTGACATCCACTCTCGGGGTTTTTCTTCTATGCTCATCTTTCCAGCACATCATTGCTACAAAATAAGACATTGACTAATTGGAGCAAACTCAGCTGAGGACCACTGTGATGATTAAAGACTGGAGCACCTGGCATATGAGAAGAGGTTGAGAGAACTGGGTTCTGAGTAGTGATCTTATTGCTGTCTTCAGCCACTTAATGAGAGTGGGTAAAAAAAAAAGAAACAAGACTATTCCTGGAAGTCAGCAGTGAAAGGACAACAGCCACAAGTAACAAAAAGGGAAGTTTTCAATATGTATTAGAAAAAGCAAAACCAAAGTGAGTGCAATCAAACACTGGAGGGCGTTTCCCAGATAGGCTGTGAAATCTTGCCCTGAACCACCTGCTCTAGACTGCTTGTACTTAGAGAAAAGATGACCTCCAGAGGTGTATAACCAAAGGCAGAAATGTTTCAATTTTATGTAGCAGACTAAAGTTGCGCCAAATTGCCGTGATTAGAAGGAGATCTTTATCAGTTCCATAAAACTACTGTATTTGGATAGAATATTATTGAAAGGGATGAGTTAATGGTTTGTGTTTACCAGGAATATTAGTGTAAGTGCTTTCACAGGAGACAGCTGAGTAAATAACAGTCTCCAAATCCTCAACACAAAGCCCCCTTTTCCATCCAGTTCAAAACCAGAAGGACATTTCTCACTACTTTCTTGAATAAGTACATATATACATGCATTTGTGTGTGTGGAGAAAGAGAGGGAAGCAAATTGAAAATTGAAAAGGGAAGAGGAAAGTATCATCTCTACACTGTAAATGTATTTGAAAAGAAAGCTATAAATTCCGTACACTACCTGAAAAAGACTTTGAACTGTGAACAAGAAAACTTTCTGGTGATTTAATTCTTCCAATATTCAAGATAGCATGATGATTACATTCATATTAATAGGATATCATGAAAAGTGCTTGATTTCATCAATATAGCATCCTCAGAATTAGAATACCAGACTGATCTTTATGTTATGGATAGTTAGAGAGAATATAATAATGTCCATTTATTAGAAATGAGAAAAAAATATCTCCATACCTAAATTTTGCAACCAGCTGTTTCCTCTGCTCCAACTTGGACAAGTGAATTCGGTCCTTTATAATCAAACTCTCTAACTTTAAGATTTTCAGAGTTTTAGCTAGAAAGTGCTTCTTTTAACAACTCTCACAAAAGCAGTTGTGAGGCAATGGCCTAGATTATGCATCTGCTTTGGCAGACAGCTATGAGCTGCTGAATTCCAGCTGAAGAGGGAAAAATGTAAGTTGCCAAAAATATTAATTTGTCTTTATGTAAAAAAACCCGCATTAAATTTGTTTCAGATGAATGCTTGCTTTCCTTTTTTTCTCTCTGCTTCTTCAGCTAATATTTTAAGCTGGGAGGAAAAGATAGTGTGAGAGTGACTGCAGAAAAAAAAAGGAACAATGTTTCTTTTTTTTGTTCTTTCTGACTCACAGTACAAATCAGCCAAATCCAGCAACTATTATTCTCCTAAATCATGAGATTTTGGTCTAGCAAGGATTCCTGTAAATTAGGGGAATTTGGCTTTAATTAAGCATCTGCTTCATTTCTAATATGTGAGAAGTTTTGCAAGCAAAAAGCCTTTTCTACACCAGGGGTTTCTGCAGAATTTTTAGGTTTTCTTCCTCAGCTCAAAACCATTTCTATATTTAGCACAATCTTTGCAACAAGGGAGCCATCCAAATTCTAAGGTAACAGATATCAGTATGCCTTGTTTTTTTAAGTGATGAAATCTTCCATCCTCCATTTTCCATTTCAAAGCAGAATTAGTAGTCAGGTCCTTTACTTCTGAATGATTCTACCTGGTGATTAAGAGAACCAGCATTTCACTCCTTTCTAACAAAAGAGCTCCTATATATATTTACTGTCTGCTGGATTGCACTTCAAATGTAAGAAATGTCTCAGAACATTTGCAAAAAAGATATTTCTCTGAGAGAGCGTTAGTCTTATGTCCATAACCATCCATCCTCTGCAAGACTGCAGGCCTTTTCTACATGTGCCATTTTCAGCTTTAAAATAAAATGAAATATAAAATATAGACAATTACACATCTAAGCAGACTAATGGGAGAAAGGAATAGTTCTCATCTAGGCTTCCTCTCCCTTTCCCATGGAAGGTTGGACTTGATGGTCTTTGAGGTCCCTCCTAGCTTGTGTTGTTCTGTGATTCTGTGATCCTGTGACTTTTAGTTATCCCTTAAAAACTACAGGGATGCTTTTTTCTTACTGAAGTCAACTGCAAAAAGTTTTTGACTTCAAAAGAAACATAACAATGCCTGCAAGTTATAAAAATACATTTCGCAAGTTATAAAAATACATTTCCAGACAGAATAGAATGTAAATACAGGTAATTAATTGGAACTTCTTCAACTGCAGCTTCAGCCTTGAAAACAACTGATTCTTTCTGAAAGTCTTTGAATTGAAGATGAAAATTCTTGTTACAGTATAGTGAGTTGACATCACACAAGCATAAGTAATGACTTTTGCACTAAAGAAACAAAACACCTTGTAGTTTTGTAGTTCTGGAACAGGGAAAAAAAGGGACAGTCATCCTTGTATGAGTGAATTATGAATGAAAGTTCATTTTGATATGCTTACTTCATTTTGATATGCTTACTTCATTTTTTTGTTTGCAATTGCTTCTTTAATCCATACAATTACTTGAAGAAAAATTAACCATAAGTGTTTTAGGCCAGCAATGATGCTAGCCATGAATATTTTGTTTCAAAATTAAGAATAAAGTAACCCTGAATCCAGATAATCCCTCATTTTCCCTTTTACTTTCCAGTTTCTTGGTAAAAAAAGAAAGTAACTGCTGAGAGGAATAGATATGAATGAATCATCCTACCTCTGCTCACAAGTGAAAGTAAATGTCATGACATCGTAGTAGGAGCATAGAATTTAAAATCCTGAGACAATTTGTCCATCGAAGTATGTCCTGTAAAGTATGTCTGGCTGAGACTGGTAGCTGAAACATTACAGAAAGAGGAATATGGAGACAGGGAATATTGAAACAGATAATGCTTTGCTTAATATTGTCTATTTTTTTTTTGGTGGTGGTTATCTTGATTTTTTTGTTTCTTTGTTTGTTTTTTTTGTTAGTTTCGTTGGGTTTTTTTTTTTTTAATTCTGGTTCTTGGAGATTGCCACTTAATATATACAGTAATCAAATGCTGAAGCAGCCAGCTGCTTTCACAGGCAGCAGCCATAGCAACTAATCTCTTCCTGGGTTGAGAGCCAATTCCACAATTTTTTAAGTAGTTCTATGGATTTTTTTTCCTGTATTGTAAAGCCAGTTGAGCCATCCAGCAAAATCTCAAACATCAGGAATATGCATTTGGCTGTGTTAATACAGCTGATGTGAAAAGAAAATTCTGTATTTTCAACATGACTGAAGTCGTGATACCTATCTGTAAGGAAACTGGTTTTTTTATTCTAATTACAAGAATAATATCACTTGACAGTATAATTTAGCAGTATTAGTCTTCTGATGTGTTTCTAGATTCAGTCTTGCAAAAGTCTGAAGTTGGGGTCTGGTTAAGATTATTATCAAGGCTGCATACAAGACATCAGAAAGGCTTATAAATGACCAGTATGGCTCAGAAATCCATATGATTGATGTCCACTTCAGTGAAAATGAAAAGTGTTCTGTCAAAGTCTGATTTTGATTCCTAAGCATTGTATATAGTAGAAGTCTGAGTTGATGCTCAAGACAATAATATAATTTTAAATAGTACTAGTCAAAAAATGTCATGACAATTTTTAATTTAATATTACATTACCAAGTTAATAGCTTTTGAGGGAAACCTCTACATGTGGAGAAAAACACTTGTTTCCCCTCATATTCGTGGTGTAATTGAACTGTACTTTCACTAATATTCAGATAGCTCAGATATGCCCTGGGGAGAGAGGAATAAAAATTAAAAAAGAGGTTACTCTCCATGTCACTGTTTTGGAAAGTCTCCTGTTAAAGCGCAATGTACATAATTAGCAGTTTTAGTAAAGTACATCTATCTCAGAGACATTGGTGCTGAAAATTTCAAAGCTATTGATGAATTTGAGTCAAGTGTCCACCGTGAAGTTGCAGATTCATGACTTCAGAGAAGAAACTGTCCCAGACTGTCTATGGTGTCATGTTCTGAGGCAAGGAGGTGGTGCTGCCTAAATATTTGAGTTGGAAACAGGAACACTAACCCTTACAGTTCCCTTTAATCATCCCTTCATAATTTTAGCTAGGTATGCACTAAATAAGTTGCATAATAATTTAGCCAAATTTCTAGTAAGTTATTATCACCAAGGGTGAGAAAAATCCAGAATTTTGTTCGAGTCAGTCATCAGCAAAGATCTCTGAATTACATTAAGATGACTGGAATGTTTACATCTATGATAGCCCTGCTTTACCAATCAATTGCTTTAGGAAGTGTCTGTGATACAGCATGTATTAATTTAATTAGAGTTAATATTAATCTAACAGAACATAGTCACGTGATAGTAGTCTCTTGCTTCTACATGAAGCTAAGGCATTGGATTCATACAATAAATATTAAAGACACACTAAAACATTACTTTTCAAAGAGATGCTTCTCATTATGTGGTTCTTGTTACTTGACTAATAAATTCTACTTCACCGATGTTTTTATGTGAATCTGAAGCTTGAGCTACATCTAGGATAACGTAATGCAAAGTAAGGAGTTAAGCTTTACTATTTTGCTTAGGGAAAAAAAAAATTAAAAAAAAAAAAAAGAGAGAAAATATTAAGCTTGGGTGTACTCCAAGTTCTAATTTTTCCAAAGAAAACCCATTTCCCATCTTCCCCTTAATTTTTCCTCTCACAGAAATTGCACATTTAGGTCATTTCTATCTAGTAAGCATGGTCATAGCCTTGTCTCACTGATTATGAACTCACCTGTCTCTAATGTATTTACTGAAATTTTCTATGGAATATATTATCACAATTTAATCTTTTACCTAAATAGCTCTATTTAGACCTTAATGTTATTCTATTATTATTTCTACCATGTTAGCTCTATTTGATTCAGATTCTCCTTTGCTGTGTCCAAATACACAGTGAGAAGATAATTGCTGCTTCAAGCTTAAGTATGTGATGATAAATAGCAGGCCAACCAAACAGTTGACAGGAGGAGTTTTGGTTTGTTTTGTTTCTTTTACTTTCAAATCACTTACCAGGATGTGAAACTATCATGTACCTGCTGTCATAGATTTCTCATGTTCCAGCATAAAATGGATTACTTTTCTGGGTTGCATGCTAGGCTTTTTAGAACCCAGCCCTCAAGATGATTAAATAACTTCTAATTTCAAACCTGAATTAAATCCAATGTATATGCATTTGTTTTACACCAGTTCTGTTCTTCACTGTAAATCACTCTTATTCCTTTTTCATATTTACCCTCTGAGAGAACAATCGACTGTCTTCTCAGATTCGTGATTTTAATGCTATTTATTCTTAATTTATATCTGCAAAACAAGGATCTCCTGTAAACACTTTCAGGAATTTTGCCATTATTTTACTAACAATCAGGCATCCAGAGTTCTGTAGCGTGAAGGTAGAAGATACCTGTAAAACATTTTAAAACACCTTCCCCGAAAGAATTTGACTCATGTTAATTTTTTGTCTCTTTTTGTTCTTCTTATTTCTCTGCAGTCTCTCATGGCTTTATAATTCCCTGTGACCCTGTCTTACCTGCCTTTATTTCTACCTTTTCTGGTCAGTCTGTACCCTGTAACACCTGTGCTTCACCATATTCGTATAATATTCAGCCTTATGTCAAGAAGTGGTACCAGGATATTGCAATGCAACAAGTAATGTTAGTTCGTAAAGAGTTAGCAAACAGCTAAACTCTCATTAAATGGAGGGGTTTTAAGAGTTAGAAGAACAAAGCAATTTGTTAACTCCAGTTTTTTTTTCCTGTAGATGAGGAATACGCAGGGGAAAGTAAAGTGGAGAACAAGGACAGTCAGATTAATAAGTGAAGAAAGGTGACATTATGGGACTAAATTCTATGCAGAATAAGAGTTGCTACACAGATGGTGTTATTCTGCATCTGCTCAGCTTGCAGGTACTCAGTAGCTCCTAATTACTCCTTGCACAAAATTCCTTCTGGGCTGTTCTCCTAGAGAGGACTTTCAAAGACACTTTCAGCGGGACTTTAACGTGTAAATCTCTAGACTGTTTTTGAAAATTCAAAACAGAAAAGCTGGCAAGAAGCTTTGGAACAAAAATCTTCTAAAAGATAGGTGTTCTAAAACTTCACTTTTTACTTGTGATTTATTTGTGGTTATTCTTCCACAATCTAGCAGATTTTATACTTGATGTTATTATGTGAAATGCATAATTTCCTCCTATTTTTTTTAAGTTTTCTTTATTCTGGTTTTTTGAAAAACACTTTATTCTTTGTGGTATTATTTAATGTAACTATCATATTCTCTGAGCACTGAGGCCAAACAAATGACAAACCAATGTCTAAAATACTTAAGATATGCAAAAATCACCATGTAGCATGAAAATAACTCTGGAATAAACTTGGTAAGATTACTGTTCTCACAGCGAATGTTATACATGAAAGAGGTACATTTTAAAAATTTATATAAATTAAGATACTTTAATTAAAATCTAGATCAATAAAGAATAATTTAAATAGTACTTTCCTAATCTAATGAGAGCAAAGCAGTTCCTAACACAGCACCAATCTTCCATTCTTACAGCTTATCAGCCAGTTGCTGAGTTAGTTGAATTTTTATGCTTTGGGTGATGCGTATCCAGGGAATACAGAAATGCTGTGGTACAGTTGGGAGAATGTCATTCTACCTTCTCTTCTGCTCCCTCATTCCCTGTCAAATATCCTAGGGAGCGAACTGACCATGCATTTTAAGGTATATCGACACACCTCAAAGGAATATACGTTTGGCTGGGTTTACCGCAGGTGTGCAGAAGTAACCCCAAGGAACTGTTTGAAAATTATGGATTAGCCTGGCATCTCAGTTTCACTGGTAAACTATGGGAGCAACTCAGTTATTATCATGAGATTTAAGCTAATCTGCATCAGTGAGGTGGAGATTTCTGCTCTGGATTCTTTCTGTCCAAGAATTCTCTATCACTTTTTTTTTTTTTTTTTTTTTTTTTTTAATCACCAAATATAGCCCCAAAGTACTGCCAGAAAGGCTTTGGTTATAACCAAAGTCTGTGCGTGTGTGAAGACATTTGAAATAATGAGTGAAGACAAAATCAAGTAAAGTCAGAAATGTTATTCTCCTCCTACCTGCATGTACACAGTAGATTTCAAAACACCCAAAGATTTCTGACTTAATGTCAGCTCATTCCAGCATTTGTGTTATTTAACTAAAATGCATTGAGTAATAATATATGTGTGGCATGCACATGGCATATACAATAAAAGTAGCTAAATAAGCTAATTGGAAACTTAGCTGGTACAATGACAAATGGCTCCATCTCCTGTTTTTAATCCATATATCATTATATATCAGTGGGGACTAATTTGTAAAATGCCTCACAGGCTTTGATTGACTGACTAGCTAGCTGTAGCTGCCTTAATGATAGACATTTGCAATAGACTCAAGGGTAAAACGATCAGTATTATGCAACTTCTAATATAGCTCACTTGCACATGTTTGAGTCTACGAAGAATAATGTTACAGACATGGAACATAATGTGGATTGACATTTTCTTCCCAAGTCACATCATATGACAAAAGGATTCCCTTTTGTCAGAAGTATTTAACCTCATTACAATTAAAAGCATTATCTTCAAGCACAGGTTCTTCAATTAATGGTTTTGGTTTGTCAATGTAATTATTGCAATTGGTTTACTATGCAAATTCTGTGACTTTCTGAACTAATCGCATGCAGAGATTGTTAAGCCAGTATTATGCTGACTGTGCCAAGCTGTTCCTCTCCTCAAAACAAACAAACAAACAAAAAACCACAAACAAACAAACAAAAATACAAAAAAAATTATCTGCATAGAACTGTGCTAAACTCGTGTCTGACAGACATGACAAGTCCAAGGACTGTGGGACCAAAAATTACTGCACTTAACTTTTTGGATAAAAAGGGGACCCTGAACAGCAGCAAGCCTTTGAACACATCAAGCAGGAAATTGCCCATGCTGTAGCACTTGGGCCAGACTGTTGGTATGGGAAAATTCACTGGCTAAAATTAAAAAGTATAAAACTGTAACAGAAACTTACACATTCTCAGACACATTGCCAAAAGCCAATTAGGGAAGGGAAGCCCAAATGGAGGCCCTGAGTCTTGCATGTCTAAAGGAGAAATGCATATCCAAAGGAGAAATGTGCTCTCTTCGGGTTAGCCAAAAAGAGAGCATGTCCTTCGTCATAGTTAAAAAGTTGTTAAGCTCTAGCCCATAATACAAACGTGAAGCTGAGAAACAGAAGCTGCATTTTCTTTTTTTTTTTTTTTTAACTGCTCCTTTTTATCTTCTCCTTATTTGTGCTTATCCTGTTTTGTTCTAAAGGACACAGGTTGCAACAGACTTGTTTTAAACTACTCTTCCTTTTTTTCTCTATCTCAAATGGTCTGCTATTGCCACCCAGAAGCTGTGATAGAAAAAGTCTATTTCTAAAAGCTTTAGAGCAAAATAAGAGAGTAATAGAAAAAAAATGCTGGTTAAAATTAACTTTGTTTATTTTCTTATATGTTATAAAGTTTAACTGTCTTCACTTGGTATTTCTGTATGTTTAATAAAAGTTAAAAATCTTTTGGGTAGCATTTATTGCCATAACAAAAATTCTGAACTTTACTTAGATATTCATGGTATTATAAAGCAAGTGTTATGAGAACAACTTCATAAAGCCTAGCCAACCTATTCCATCTGAATTATACTAGCACTGTTATATTTTTCTAGGTTTTTTATTAGCATTTCTCATTGTACTGTTCTGGCTCCTAAACAGTGTTTCTAGAAAAAAGTTGCTATCAAATGACTTTGATAACATGATGGATAAAAATTAATCTTATAAAATAGGTATTTTAAGGTTTTCAAGTTGCAATCTCCTCTATGCTTTCAGAACTCTACTAATATATCTCTTTCCTTATTCTTTCTTGTAAGATTTAAAATTAATTCTTCTCTTAAAAAAATGCAGTGATTTCAATTGTCCTATCTGCATTTCTTTGTTTACCATAGAAGAAAGAGTTTAGCTTAGCTAGATGCATGTGTATCTCATTCACACATCAATATTTTATCTCCAGAATTACTTTTCAGAAAGTAAAATGATGATTTCAGGAATCTTTCATTGTTGGAAGGAATGTTCCTATCATAAGTTAAACTCACTTGTGCTCATTGTCCTGGTTCCAGTAAGGACAGGGTTAATTTTTGGACTAGCCAGAACGGGGCATGGCTAGGACCTGGAGGTTATTCTATACCACCTCACCTCATTGTCAGGGTGTTAATATCCAATTATTAAAATTATTAGAGAAATGCCTCTGCCCAAATTAAGATCAAGATCATATGACAAAGTCAATAGTATGGATTTTTATTTAAAAGAAAATGTGAAGTAGAGAGAGAGAGAGAGAAATAGGAAAAAGAGAGAGGAGGGGAATAGAAAGAGAGTGACAGAGGGACAGATTAAGTAGAAAAATATCACCATTCCATGGATTCTGACGTCTCATTGGTCCTCTTCTTGTGGTCTTCTTGGTGGTGAGGGTTCCAGTCTTGTCAAAGTGATGGTTGCACTCTGATCCATCAGGTGGTGACGTTTTTTTAATGGTATATTTGGTCTCAAAAAGTTAAATTCTAATGAGAAACATTCCCATATGAAGATAACCTGCAGCAGCTGCTCCCAGAGGGACAACAGGCTCTCCAAGGCAAGTTCTTGCTCAGCTCATTCCAATAAAATTCCAAGATGGGGAATGATGTAATCTGGATATTTGTGATGGCTTTTAATACAAGAAAGGCAAGATGTGGTCATTCTCTCCACAGTTAAATGAATATTAAAGTACTTGGTCCAAAATGACATATTATATATGACATGAAAAATTGAAAATATCCTATATTATCCATGAACTAGGTTATCCCAATTTGGCCTTTCCTGTTTAAATCACTAAAGACAGGGATGGGTTTTAAAATAAATCTTTACCTCACACATCCAGGGAAAGTCTTTCAAACCCAGTTTTTCTGCTTTTTCTTTATTGCCTATTACTTTGATGTTAAAAATGAACATGATTTAGAGTTATTTAGCATTTCGTTTATTATTATTTGTACCTGAGGAGAATTTATTTTGCTTTACTTTTTGATTTCATGAAATCTAATTTTAATTTCTTGCATTTGTTTTCTGCACAGATGAAGTGGGAAAAAACCTTCTTATTTCCCAACTCCCACCTTGCCATCCCTTTGTCATCCTAACAGAGCAACGTGGTAAGCATATAGAAAGGAAGATAAAGACATGTAATTCTTAAGAGCGCAATCAGAATTAAAATATGTATGCTCTAATTTAATACAATTAATCTTTCTGGAGTTCCATTTATGGGTATAGATTTTAGAGAACAAGAATTCAAGGCATGAACTCAAAAATGCTCATTTAGTAATGGCAAATTTAGTAATTTAGTAACTGGCAGTTCATTCATTACATAAATATTTACAGTAGTAAAGTGGCTCACTTGAGGGCAATAAGAAGACTTGGAGATAATATGTTGGCAAAAGCTATCAACATTCTGAATGCTCCTAAGAGTCAGAATAACAGAAGACTTCAAAATTTGCCAAACATTTTCAAGGAAAAAGGATCTCTACTCAGAGATAGGAAGCATTATTAGTGAATATATTTAGTCATTTGAAGACTGGTTATTTGTAAGGTTCTCAGGAAATGTAGCAAAAGAAGACTTGTGCTCCCAAACTTCAGCTCTCAGAGGTATCAAGACTTAGAACTCAAAGGGTGGTTAGAACAAAATTTAAAGGTTTTCTCAATACCCAATAAATTAGTATGCTGGGTCATGGTGTGCAATAGGAATGTTTCCAAAGGTTTGAAAGGTTTTAAAGTCAATGTAACAGATACATAAAGCACTTGTGTAAGATTTTAACAGCCAACAGGAAATTGTTCTCTGAAAGAACAAATTTGAAATATTTAGGTTTTAGTTATTGAGGCAAAAAAAGCCTGATGAAAACTCAAAGTCAGCAAATAAGCTAGCACAGTGTGGTGCAACAGGTGCTGCAGTGGCCACTTCTCAGAAACATGAAGAACATCATTTTGTCATACGACAGTTCTGCCCTGGTCCTGTTAGGAAAATGGGTGACCCATTCTTTTATCATCTTATTCTCACAGAATCACTGGAAGAAATGCAGACAGGATTACTTGGTGATTATCCTTGGGAAAGAGGAAGGGATAGGGGAAAAAGAAGGGCAAAAGTGACAGCAGGATGCTTCAGTCGTTAGTGGGAGGAGGAAGGGATAGGGGAAAAAGAAGGGCAAAAGTGACAGCAGGATGCTTCAGTCGTTAGTGGGAGGAGGAAGGGATGGTAAGAGCTTTTGGCAGCAGCTTTTAGCACTAAAGAGGCTGTATTGCTTATCAGTGACCCTGATACCCAGGACTTGACCATAGCTAACCTGGGGCAGCAGCAACACCTGTAGGCAAAACGACCAAAGACTGGGCATGAATTTGAGGCAATTTCCACTGTAAGAAATAGAGAATTAAATATCTACTGCAAATAACATGATGGCAGTGAGACCCTTTGAAAAGCAGTTTGCATAGGAGTACATACTCAGCAGCTTATGAGAGTGAAATATAGAAGGCGATGAGTTGAGTATATGTGATGAGAACCAAAGGCTAAATCGAAACCAAGAGCTGAAGAATAGAAAGAGTAAAGATATGCTTCCATATGCTTCCACACCTTTGTTGTAGCTGATCCAAAAGAGCTTCCACTAAATGTTGAAAAAATTGTGTTAGTTCTCCATGCTTCCCACTGTCAGGGGAGGTTAAACCCAGGAAGCTGATTTGTCACAGATCAAAACCAAACCAATGTGTTTGTCGCACACTCTTCTGTCACTATGCAAGATCAAATCTTAGCCCTATGAAAATGAAAGAGAATTGTGTATTTCTTAGTTTACTTACTTTAAGATGTACCTGAAACACAGATAAACATATTCTGCTCCACCTGAAGATCGTGGCTTTCATACATGATCACATTTCATTTCAGTTTTGTAATTTTGAGGAATATGTTCTTTTGATTCATCATTTAATTAATTTGCTATCAGAAAACAGAGTTGAGAAAGAAGCAGCACCCCACCGTGAAAAATTAGGCTGCAGGGGTTAATGTTATGTCAACAAACTAGACTATCAGTTTGTACAGATTAATGCCACTTAACGTTATAACAGACTCCATGGACCTTACACGTAAATGTTCTCTTTAATAAAAATGGTATGTATGCCAAAGGGTGTAATAAGTATCTGGATATTCTTTTGCTCTTTGTGTATTTTGTGTGAGTTTAAGGGAGGAAGGGAAACAGGAATGCTAAATCTGTCTGGCCACGGAAAGTAAAAAAAAACAACAAACAAACAGAAAGAACCATTTCCAATAATTTGAAGTATTTTGTGTCCTTTTTTTAACTACTTAAGAAGGATTAATTTTTACTTCTTGAATGTATTAATGCAGGCAAGAAATGCATTTATAGAGTGCTTTTGATAGCAGTTTGGGAAGCAGTTACATTGTAATCCAATAGTGTGGTTAGAGATGAACCAGAACTGATTTATAAAGAGTTAGTTCAGACATTAGTACCTCTGTAATGCAACAGTACTCTTGAGTTCAGTCTAGAAGCATGACTCTTAGTTAGAAGTTACTTTACATAGGGTGTTTTTTTCCAGCCTGTACTTCTTCCTGTCAATTGTGTACTTGTGTTAGGGCAAGCTGAATGATCCCCGGAGAACATTTTTTTACATGCCTTCACTGCACCACAGTTTTCTTTCAAAC
>JAWWES010000115.1:63087653-63109090 GCA_035583135.1 Lophotriccus pileatus
TTTCAAAGTTGCCTGGCTCGTAAAAATGTCTAATGTATTCTAGTGAATGCAACATAAGGTATTTCTTATTCTTTTCTAACTAACCGGTATATGATAAAAGTCTCTACATGGAATAGGTATGCTTATGCAGAAGAAGAATCAGGGTACTAGGAGTATCTCTCTTTTCATGTATGCTATTGCTCGTCTTCCTTCTACCAGAATAGAACTGAACATCTGGTTGTCACAAACACATGAGAAATTAATTTCTTCATACTCAAGCTGTTATCTTCTGCTACTAAGAAAAAAAGTCATAAGAAATGACCAATGGAATACAAATTAGAGCCTAATTCAGGATGCAAAGAGATTGACTTTAGAAGTGACATTTGGACACTTTTACTGTATTTCAGGCACTGTAAACCCATCACCTTTTACTGACCCTATCAAGTGCTTACCCATCTTTCCTGGACAGTATTTGCTGAACTTCTGGGCATGGGTTGTCTATAGCAGAAAACTATAAATGACTCTCTCTAATGGCAGTGTAGATAGAGGTTATAGCAACCTACCTCCAAAATTAATTCCCATTACTCCCTGTTATCATATTTCCTGTTGATATTTCCCACTACATTCTAAAACTTCATTTTGTGACAAACTGACTTTAATAATTTTAAGAAACTCTATTTATTTGGTCCTTTCTGGAGGTTTCCACTGTCTGTTCCCACTGTACACCTCTCATATTCCCTGAGAGCTCAGGTATAGAAATGAAGGCTCTGTTGCAGGGTATTGAAACCCACTTTTTACTGAAACACTAACCACTGTCCTTCTGGATTTAGGTTTAGAGCAATACAAGGGTAATAAAGCTCTAAATCCCTTTAGGGTGTCTAAGTTTGAGCTGTTCAACAGTGACCTGACAAGAAACTGCTAAAAACTTAATCCTTTGCTTTCAAACTTTCCTTTTCATTCCATGTAATTTTTAAATTCCTTTTCAGTTGCAGTAATAGTTACAATAAAAAAAAATATTATAATGATATACAGTATATAAGTCCAGTCAGCTTCTAACCACCAAAGACTAATATGGATTGTAGGTAGGAGGAGAATTCTATGACTTAGTTTTTAGTAAGTGAAAATTAGCAGAATTATTTATATTCAGATCTCAGATACCCCGAGACAGTTTTAAGCCAAGTGGTCCATCCATATTTAAGGCAGAGAGAGAGAGCGCATATATTTTTACCTTTTGAAGAAATATAGCAGAAGGAATTTGAGTCATGAACTCATTATATCTTGTTGCAAAGAAATGCATGTCAGGTTGAAATCTTCAGTGATTTCACTAATAGGCAAACTACCAAAATAATTAATACAACTTAAATAAGGAACTTTTTCAATATCAGAGGCACCTTCAATATACTCTGAGTCACCAGGATAATTTGACTCAGTGGTAAACGCCATGTAAGAGTCTGGAGTCCTGAGAGAAGGGTTAAATGAAGGACAAAATCACAGGACTATTTTGAAGGGAATATTTCTATGTATCACAATTCTCATGAGAGCTTCTTTCCCCTTTCCAAACCAGTGTTAGACTGCAATGAAGTGTGACACCGGTACATTAATAGCACTGCTCATTCATAATAAAGTTAAAACCTGGCATATTTCAGCTCCTTAGAGTGAGAGCAGGGGTAGGTTCGTAGGTCCGTTTCGGCCTGATATGCACTGATATATGGTTTATTACTAAACTGTGTTTAAGTCTTTGCAATGGAAAATCAGCATAGCTTTGCAGAGCCAACTACTGGTGTTATAATAAAATTTTTCTGTGGAATTTTTTGCTAGTACACACCACTGACCATCAGTGCTCTGATACTTGATTCAGAAGGACAAATCTTTCCTTCTTAAGTAAATATTGATTTGATTATAGACTTTGTATTTTATTTAGTTTTTAGTCTCTACTTTAGGCTCAAATTTAAAATATAGAGAGGTCCATATCTTGCATTTGAGTTTTGATTCTTAAGGAGATTTGACAGGGAGAACCAAGATGAGTATGCTGAATCCCTAAAATGGAAAGAGTAGAAACAGTAATGCAACTTATAAACTTATAAATTAGGCAAACCATCAAGTCAGCTGGAAGTAGGTAGGTGTTGTGTGAAGACGGTGAAGGTCTCAAAGGAGGGATGGGATTGCTAGCTCCGTAATTTTCTTTTACAAAAAAGAGACAAGCCTTGAAATCAAGGCAACAGGTATTTTGTGGCTTTTGATTTCAGCCAGTGCTTATATTCAACCTTATATCTCCAACAAGTTACTAAAGATTCTGCAGTCACTAAAAAAACTGCGGTCTCTATGTGAGAACATTATAACCATAGAGACTGCAGTGAAGCTGCCAGCTCCCTAGCTGGTGCTATGGTTATCCAGAGAGAAGCTGTTTGTCAGTAATTGCTTCTATGTTCCCTGATGTAATGTATTCAAGTAACAAAAAAAAAAGTAAAAAAAAACCAAAACCCTGCCTCGAATGACAGGTGGAGGCTCCATGTGGTTAGAAACAGTATCTGGAGTCTCACTAGGGGAGAAAAGGCCTGTAGGTAGCAGTGCTTTTTCTGGTGAATGTCTGTAGCGGGAGTTTTGCTGACTGAGACTGAATGAACTGCATTAGATTAATCCATTTCTTTTGCTGCCAAGAAAAAGTTAGTGTAATTACTGATATAATGGAGATATTTTGTGTTATGCTGATCACCTTTGGTCCAATCGACCAAAACATGCTAATTATACAGTTTATTTCTGATGGTCCTTTCAAGACAAAGCAATCTATTGCTATTTATCAGCCCATGTATTCACCTCAGTTTCATACAGCCAAGGAATAGAATTGTTGGGGTGGTAGAGGGCTTTCATCGGAGCAACAGAGCTCAAAACAGTAGCAGTCTGATCGTCTCCATAGGTGTTGTTTGTAATCAGTACTGGTCCTACCAAACCAGTAAGAGCAAAACCTGATGGGATCAGGTGAAGCAGGTCTGTAGAAGTAGGTAGAATGACTTGCCGTTTTTTTCTGGTCTATATGTCCTTGCGGCATATGAACACTGCCAAAGAACAGTTTGAGTGTACTGTCAAAGAACAGTAGTGTGTAAGAAATACCAGAGGAATATTTTCTTTCAGTATCTCTTCTGTGTCAGATGATTTCCAAAGCTAATGGAATAAATGATGAATTTAAGGGATTTTTAATAAAGACTTTGAGAGGGAATAGTGGAATACACCCATCAAGAAGAGACTAACTTCATCTCAAAACTGTGCAACAGAATCAATCTGACATTGTAAAGATTCAGGAGATGTTTGAAAATCTGGAAGACAGAAGATCAAATTTGTGAATGCAAGATTTTCCAGAGGGAAATGAGAGAGAAAAGAGGCTGTCATTTTATAAATAACTTTTAAAAGAAATCTTTGTGATCAAGTATGTGTGTGCCTGGTTTTGCAATAAAAAGGCAAACCCTTCTGCTGACAAGTCATCAAGTGCAGTGATAGTAGAATTTCTGATCCTCTAAAACATGGTGAAGGTTTTAAAATTTACCTGGAAGGGAATTTAAAGTAGATATGGATCTATGAAACAGCTGTGGTTTATCGATACATTCTGACCGATGAACTGGCATTTTGGCTGCAGAATGATTTTTCTAGCAGCAGAGGATAAAACACCAGTCTGCTCACATCAAGTATCCTTTATTCTCCTGTTCTTTTGATATTTCATTGGCATGTATGGCCAGACAGAATTTTTTTATACTGTGATGAATAAATGTGGTAGATATGCTCCCGTTTTTGTTAGGAGATTCTTTAGAATGTTCTCTCTTTGCAAAATTAGCATATTAAATTCACAACAGCCAAAGATGAAATAAGCAAAGAAGGTAGGGTCTTTTTCCTATTAAAAGCTTTCTTTGGCCCGTTGGGATCACAAGGGCTCTAATCCTATATCATTTTAAAAGGGATGTGTGGATGACACAGAAAATTTCAAATTCTGCATTTTCTTTTTCTCTTTCCAAGTCAGAAAGTATAGGAGAACCCTACCTGTGCCAACCTTATCTTGCATATACGGCAAATATGTGTGCTGAAAGAAACGAGGCTGCTCACACACAGAGTTCAATTTAGAACTTGTCCTCCAATCTTTGCGTCATTCCCCTTTTATTAGGGTTCCTTTGTAAGCAGCACCTGTTGTTGTGTTCAGTTAGCCAGAATTCCCAAGATCTTGCTAAACTGGTGTTTTGATTCCACACATTCACGCTTACATCATGTTTGACTGTTTCCAGCCACAGGAAAAACATGCAGACCATGCAGACCATTAAGCTGTGTTAGCTTTGAGAACACAGCACTGTCCTTATCAGAAACACCAGTCAAGGACAAAACACTCCTTTTTGACCCTACTGACTGAATGCATGTGCTGCTGGCTTGCTGGCTTAACTTGTTCCCACAGCATATACTGGTGTATCATGTCTTTATGGTTTTGAATTTTGGCATTCACACTTTCTAAACATGCTTTTTCATACAGCCAACTTAGGTTCTTTCATTCTGAATTTAACAAATACAAAATGCTGGGCATATTCAGCGTTCTCAGAAGTCATAAGGTATGAGTAGCCATCATCTGCTGTAACGAGTAAAATTGCAATTGCTGCTGGAATTCCTCCACCTTAATGACACTGCATTGTGTGGCTTTCAGAAGGCTTGGACACAGTATTTCTATCACCAGTTCCTTCTGAACAGCCTCACAATACCCTGTTATTCTCTGTGTAACGTAAGTATGAACAGTACAAAGAGCAAGGCATATTTATTTAATTTTGCCCTACTGGTTGTGACTGTAAAAATAGCAGCTTGATTTGAAAGGAGAACCTTTAAAAACTCTTTCAAGACTAAAGTGTTCATACAAATCACTGTGTTAATTATATATCCTAAAAATTATGCAAATAATCTTTTTAGTGGTGAATTAATCAATGTTAATCACTTGAAAAATGGCAATTAAGTGTGGGATTTTTTACAAAAATGTGTCAAAGTATTTAAAGTTTTCATAGTAAATGTACATTTTAATAGTTCTGTTTTATTTCTTTTTAATTGTGACAGATGAATACTCCCTATGTTATTTTGATGTTGAGCAACAGACACAGTAGGCAACCATAGGTGTAAACTTCTTATGCTGGGTTCCAGAGTCTTGCACAGGTTTGTAAAATAGAAATTTAGATTTCACATTTTAATGTTTCATTTTAGATGTCTATGGCACAGCAGTAATAATCCCAATGAAAATGTAAAATGTATAGCAACTGAGGCTTCTTCAAACAAGGCACTTGACCTCTTCCTTAGAGCTATGGACATAAATTGCTGCCTAATCTGAAAACATGGTATAAAATAGTTCTCAAGACCAGGGCATAGGAATGAATTTAGATCAGAACTTTTAGTTCATAAATTATTTTACATACCCATATCTATTTACTGTCCCAAAGATGTACTTATTTCTGATGCCTCCTCTGATGAAGGTCAGCATAAGTCTAAAAAGTAGTTTTTTAAGTCAGTTCTCTGTGTCTTCCTCAGACCTACTGTAGCAGTAGACCCCGTGCTCTCAAGCACACCTAGACACAGGGACCACAACGCTGCTACTGTTCAACCTGGGGCAATATATACTTTTATATCTGGCCCCCTGATTTAACTCTTTGAGTCTCAAAATTTTCCAGTATTTTGACTTGGGACTTACATAACCAGAATCCCACACAGCTAGTCAGTCATCACAGCCTCTTCTGGAACATGCCCAGAAAGTGGCAGAAAAAATTTGTTGTATCCTCTGAGCCCAGATTTTAACAGCAGGCACAATCAAAAGCTTGAGTAGATGTTTAGGCAGATTTGGAGCAATGTAAAAATTTCTATCTTCACAGTAAAACAAGGCTTATGCATTGGCTACATGCAACACACTGAGATCTAGCCAAGACCTAAATGAAAATTATTAGTGTAATATTACTGTAAAAATCGAATCCCTAGAAATTCTCTAGAACTCTGTGTGTGTGTGTGTGTGTGTGTGTGTGTGTAATGTGTTTTCCACACTAAAGCTCTTTTTCTTCCTATCTGTGACTATGATGAGGTAAGCTGCTACCACTGTGTGAGACATCAGCTAACACTCTATTGATGAACTACTGGTTTTTCACAGTGTATCTGTAATGCTCCAAGGAAGTATAAAACAAACTCCTTACAAAGTTTACACAATTAAACTGAAATCTGAGATGGAAAAAAAAGCTTTGTTTCTGTGGAGTGTACTAGATTTTTTAGATTATTTTAGAAATAAATAAAAGGGGACTGCAAGGTTTGTAAATACATATAACAGATATTACGTGTCCTTTTACACTGATAATAGCAAATAACAAAGGACTAGACCTTTAAAATATGTGGCTAGTATTCATTCATTCATTCATTCATTCATTCATTCATTCTTTCTTTCTTTCACTCACACATTCCTTCCATAATCTCAGCTATATTGTGCATTTGATGAAAGACAATTGTTGAAGTGACTGCAAAACTTTGAATAAATTAATAAATTATTGTCTTTCAGCATGATCATAGAATCTACATGCTTTCAATTAAATACGTATGTTTTAAGCTATTGATTGCATATGTAACGCAAGTATGCAAACAATAAAGTAGTTACCCCACATTCTGGTCTTGAAATTTCCTGCAGTTCTCACTTGTTATAACTGAGATCTTTAACACTCTGAAAATAGGGCTTTAATTGATCAAGTTGGATGAGGTAGAGGTTCTTTGGTGCCAGGACCTCTATGGCCATGCACGATCTACAGGTGATAAAGAACTGCTTCAATCCATGCTGTAACGGGAAAGTAACTTTCATGAGATATTCCTGTACTTCATGATTTCTGTGTGATAAACCACTGAGACAGGCTTTTAAAGAGGTTCATAATTTGCTGTGCTGATGCTGTTCCATTTAGAAACAGCAGAATGCAAAAAATTCCTTCATGAACTCTTTCAATAGTAGGGTAATTATCAGAAATAACTTGCACAGTCAAATGTTCTGCATCTGGCTTCAGCCATATACCACGGGAGAGAGGTACACTCTGCCATAAATAAAGGAACTAAAATTTGCTTTATAATGCCTGTTTGCTTTTTGTTCCCAGTGATGGTCCACTGCTGGTGTGCAAGTGAAGACTGTGTTTTATACATATCAGGCCACAATACTGCTGCCACAGGAGGGATTTATTAGCATAAATGGTGAGAATTTTTTTTAGTTAGTAGATTATATTCAGTCCATTCCCCGAGTTATTGCATTAGATAATATTGTTCTTTCTCAGGACTCAACCAAAAGAACTTGTAGAATCAATTTCTATTTTCTTGAAAGAAGACTTATATTACACCTGAATGTCTAATATATATACACTCTGTAGTCTTTAGTTTATCAGAAATATTTCTGAAATATTTTTGATCTTTTTATGAGATTCTGCTCAGGAAGAAGACTCTATATTTTTGTCTGATTCATCTCTAAACAAAACGAACAGTATGAAGGAGTCTGAGGGTTGTGTTTTACACTTGAAGATGAAGGAGAGCTGGAAACATGGCAGAATCCTTCACACTCAGGACTCAGAAATACTGATAAATGCTAGTGATGAAATCCTAACCTCCCAGCAATGACTGACACAGATGTTATTTTTGCAGATAACAGTCTTATGGTACACGAAGCATTAGTCATATCTTTTAAATAATTCAGGAGAATATTAATATACTACAACTGCCTTGTACTTAGATTGACAGGTGTGTTTAAATTAACCTCGCAAACACCCGGACAGTTCAAGACATGAATTTACTGCGGGACCACCAGCTTTAAGTGCCTGATCTTTCAGTCTTTTTGACTCCAATAAAAGGGTTGGTAGACCTTGCATGGTCAGACAAGGAAAAAGAACTTTTGTTCTCTTCCTAATACACATTGATGTCAGTCTTTTAGGAGGAAAAGAGCTGGAATAAATTTATGTCCCAGTTCACTTTTGTTAGTATGGAGTGGAAGAACTGGTAACATGTTTCCGAATGGTTTAAAAAGACCATTAGGATTTAGTCTGCCAGTAAGGTTTGCCAGTCACTGTCAGGGCATTACTACGACAAATGGAGAACTGTTTTTCTTAACAAAGAAACTAAATTTACTGGTGGGGAGAATGGGGTGAGAATTTAATTTCATTTCATTTGTCAAGTCAGGTAGCAAAGGAGGGAAACATGGACCATAACCCTGCTCGTGGTATGAACCACTCAGTGCTTGTAGTGTTCTGCCTCTGCATAACCTCTCCCAGGGCTGTGCAGCACCCACATTTCTGTCAGGCACCTCTTTGTAGTACAGCAGCTCTTTGTATCAAACGTGACCGTGAACATTAGCTCAAATTCGGTGATGTGTGAAAAGTGCACATGCTGGCTGATTGTACTTCTAGTCCTGCGTTTGTGTATCTTTGATAATGTGTGGCTTTTGTTATTCCTGCAGCTGAAACCAAATGTTTGCTTCACCCAACTGTTGTGCTCTGGTTTTCATTTGTAGAACAGATAACATTTTTTGTTGTTACTCTGAAATGTGGGAAATAGGAGTGTTGTTATATCCGCCTTTCACAAAAGTTAAGTAAAACCCTAGCTGCCTTCCCTATCTTAAGGAAAAAAAAAAAAAAAGCACCAAAATCACAACACAACAAAATCAAAACTCCTTTCTCAATTGTCTGTTACCTAAGTAACAAGAAACATGGTTTTTCCTTGTTCATCATAAGACAGCATTGTTAGGTTAAGCAGAATCCAAATATCCAAGCTATATTTGCTTCACAAACCAGGTATGAATTTTAGCAAAACTGTGAACTTGCCAGGTAGCTCAGGAAAGAGGAAGAATCAGAAGTGACCAGAGATGAAAATCTTTAAGGCACAACAGATATAAAATGGTATTTTGTAGCCAAATGCTGTCATTCACAGAATGTCTATGAATTTAAAAAAATACATACATGGTTATAGTTACTTCCAAGACATGCAAAATTATTTCAAGCACCAACCTTTATATTGGAGGCCAGATCCTCCTGATGCAGAAAATATTCATGTCACAGTCTGGATTGTTTTATGGTTGCACAACAGCTCGAGGTGCTGTGCTGCCAAATCTGGCTGCAGGGCCCCTTCACCCCACAGGGAACAACTGCCAACAGCTCCTTGGCAGCTGCAGTTTGTGCCAGTTGTACCAGCACTGCACGCTTTCCTCAGGCCCTGGGAATGCATCCAGGAGCTTCCAAAAGTCCCCAATGTCCTTGCATTGCCTTCTTAGCTCTGGGGACGCAGCTGAGGATCTTCTACTTTGTGTCTCTGGGGTAATATTTTTATTTTTATTTAAACTGGGAATTTGGAAAAAGAAATGGTTTAACTAGCATTTAAGGATCATTTTAGTCCTCTACATGGAATATATTTGTGTTCTACTCTTCCAGGAAGATGGCAGGAGCAAGAAACACATAGCAATTCTTTTCAGTAAATGCAGAAAAAAAGTCTTTATGGTTTGCACTAGGAAGTTGACTTTGGACATATGTTGAAGCTTGGACAGGAATCTAAAGTGATTGACAATGACAAACGGTGATGTACTATTCTAGGAAAATTAGTATATATCTGCTATGATGAGTTTTAAAGATATTAATGCTCAAACTTATTTTTCCTTTTAAAAGATCCTTTATTTTTTAGACATACGTTTTTCAGCGCAGTTGCAGCTGTCAGCACTGACGAGGTTGAATTTACTAATTCATGTCTTCCACTTCTACTCTTTAAAGAAGCTAAATTGCCTAATGAAAAAGCTCCCAGATTAGATTTTCTTTTTAAATAGTGATAATAATAAAGTGGGTTCTTCATCTGTAATTCTAACTTTTATCTGTCCAAGACTGTGACTAGAATGAGGGAGAAAGAATGAGGAAGCACAAAGAAAAATTATAGCTGTTGTAGAAACAATTTTTTTATATATAAATCTGGTTTCTTTCATGCATTTTCTTTCTTATAGCTGATAATTGCTGAAATACTTTGCCTGCTTTATATTTTTTCTCTTTTGTTCTGTATCAGTCTCTCTCTATACTTACGACAAGTAACAGATGTGTTTTGTTCTTGAGTACTTTGTGTCATAGGTTTGTGTATGGCTGGATGGGTGACTGAATGGGACACATAAAGAGTTAATTCAAGCTTCAGATTTTTGTATTTCAGGAGTCAAAAAATGATTTATCCACTGCCAGGAGCTGATATCTATCACATCTGTGGAAATGAATAACTCAAGCAGGTCCTAATGTCCCAGGGCAAACAGGGACCTGGGAGTAAGAGAAAAACCTGCTGTTAAAATAAACCCAAACAAAAAACCACAGGAGACACACACTGTCAGCAAAAACACTCTTAGAACTGCAGCTGCATAACACACACAAAAGGATGTACAGGACAAAGAGTGCTTAACTTAGAAATGGCTTTTAATTTACTGTGCCTAGATACTGAGTGTCTGCTCTCAGAAATGCTGTGAAAGTGCCAAATCCAGATGAGCCTCCTAAGGTTTTGACTGGGTTTATTTACAAGGCAAATCCTTTGGTAATATGACTAGGGAAAGTCCAGTCTAGCATGATTGCCTAAGAATATGTGGTACGTAAAGTAACAAATCAAGCAGAAGAATAATCAATTAAATGGAAAAAAGGTGAGATTTCCCCTTGGTTGTGAAGATCAGGCTGAGCAGACAGTTTCAAGCATCCCCGAAACAGTTCACATTACTGAAGATAGTTGAGACTTAGTTTTACTCCATTTTTTCCCCAAATATGTGACACAAGAACATATATTTGGTTTTGTCTTTTCACATCAGACTTTTTTTCAAAATTGCCTTTCTCTTCATAGGTTTTTGGAAATGTGCTAAAATATGGGAATTCTGGGAAAATATTATATATCATATGGGTTATCATATCTGGGTAAAAACAACTATATGCTGATTTCTATTGAAATTTTTTATAAGACTAAGACAAATCTAAAATGTGTCACTGGAAATTTGGAGCTGGGTTTGAAATATGAAGTTCAGGAACAATTTTGCTCTTTTGCTACATATCTTTGTGTGATATATTTCTGAGTCTTATTCTTTCAGCATAGAAACCTGGTTTCAAATAAAATTTTGGAAAAAATTGGTGAACTTTTAGAAATTTCCTCTTCTCTAGGAAAGTCATAGGAATTAAATTCACCTTGTTTTACAAGAACATTTTTGATCAGCCATGCTGCAATAGATACCCTCCCTGAACTTAACTCATAGTAATACTTAGTAAAGTTAAAGCAGAGAATACTGGAAAAAACCCTCTGTAAACAAGGGGGCTGCTTTACCCTGATTTTCTTCCACAAACTGTCCACTCAGCCAGCTTGCAAGACTAAGTAGGATGTCTTTTTTTCCTGGAAGTAGTTTTATAACTTTTGGCCTTCTTGGATGTTAGAAAATATTCATTATTCAGTCACACACCCAAACTGAGGCTATTTCAGCAGTTTTG
Organism: Lophotriccus pileatus; assembly: GCA_035583135.1. Lineage (NCBI taxonomy): Eukaryota > Metazoa > Chordata > Aves > Passeriformes > Tyrannidae > Lophotriccus > Lophotriccus pileatus. The sequence goes on from JAWWES010000115.1 coordinate 63,099,113, forward strand.
CAGTACAATGACTAATTGGGAATATTGTCTATAGTAAAGCAGAAAAGTCAATGTCATAGATATTTTCCTGCTATGTTTCTATCATATAGCTTTGGAGTAATTTCTTTTTGGGAAAAGTAACCTACAAAATGTCCCTTAGTGGGCTCAGAGTGCCAAGGTGATGTGACCCCAGTATGCTTGTCAGCTGTCCCCAGGCAGAGGCTGATTTGCTTCCAGACCAGTCTGCCTATGGAGACACAGCTTCTGAACCGTCTGTCAGTTGTTCACATTAAATGTAGGACAGATCTTCTACAGAGTTCAACCAACTTTCTTCTTCATATTAAATAAGAAGTTGTTTAAAGGTACTATGTATGCTATTCTTTAAATGAAAAAGGTAGTGCAGACTGATTTATGAGAATGCTTAGACGTACACATACCAAGATTTAACCTAGATCAGATGTGATACGTAAGCCTTGTTTAGTTCTGCATTTTGGGTGTTCTTTAGCACATCCAAAGTAAGTCTATACTTTGGTCATGCTGATTCCAAAAATCTTGCAACTGTTAATCATGAAATATTAATCACAAATGAAAAACAATGACTTTAGAGTTGTGTAATGGTCCATAGAAGGTCACAACTACATTTTTGACTGATCAGAATTTCAAAGGCATCAGAATGTGAATGTGTGCTCCTATTCATATTGAAAAACACAGGGTATTGCTAGCATGGCCTGAATGAAAATGTCATCTATAAGTAACATTATTCCTAAACAAAAATAAAGCAAAAAAAAAGTAAAAATCTGTTTCAGAGGAAAACAACTTCATATGCACATGAAAGCTCAGTTGACAAATATCACTCTAATCCTAAATTTGCTTCTGTATATATCTTTACTATTCACTAGATTCAGTACCATTCACCATCTCCCTGGTATTATACTTTCATTCTATATTTAGTTCTTATCTGTTGGTTACTGGCTGTTTCTGATAACAACATATTCCCATCTGATAGAGGTATATCTTCAGATGTATCAGAGTTAAAGTTGTTTCCTTTCTTTGACCCTGCTGTGCTGCTTAACATGTATTGACATACAAAACACTTTTGTTATGCAAAATTTGATTTTCTAGGACTGAATGCTGAGAATTCATCAGTAATATGTTAGCAGACAAGTTCAAACATTTTTCTTCATTCACTTGACTGACAGTTCTACTCAATTCCTCCAATGTTTCCTTGTATCAGTATGAAAGTCTGTCTTCTCATTACCTCATAATCTGATGTGATCTGTCGTCTCTCCCAATTCCCTTTTTAATAATATCTCCAAGATAACCCAGAAATCAGCTCATAAAGTATTTGTACATTCCTACCTTGATTATATGAATAACCCAACTTTACACCTAAAAGCAAGAGTTTGTATTAGATTCTGTCAAATAGTAAACCTCTGACATCCTAAGAAAATGTTCAAATAGTAGCTTAACTTTGAATCATCAGTTAGGATTCTTCATGAAACATACATTATCTGAGATCAAGGCACGTGGTTACTCGCAGGCATTAGTACAATATATAGTACTTACTCCTCCCCTCTTCCTAAGATTGTTACTTGTTTTCCTATCCAGACAACTATAGAGCAAAGAGAACCTTCATTTTATTTTCTTAAACACAGACTTGGATATCCCAGAAATCTGGTATGAGGGTGTAGCTGCTGCTACAGTTCCCTCCATCACCAGTGAATGCAAGAACAGATCCTAGGACAGTTCATTTACCATGTAGCCCCCCTTAGTGAGAAGAGAGTACCTTTTGCTGACTTGAGCCAAGAGCATTTTTGCACTGTGCCCAAGATGTGGTGGGAAAAAAATAAGGAGAAATTGCATGTGTTCAGGGTTGGATATCACTTAAAGAATCAAATTAGTTTCAATTTTTCAGTTTTGTTATTGCTTCAGGGATAAGGAGAGAGAAAGGGCACCTTACAAAAGAATATTTCTGATAGGTTAGGCTGAAAAGACTCCTACTAAAATGCAATTTTCAATATATAAACTAGGCCAGGAAATTAATGTTTACTTTGTTAGATGAAGAGTTATATAGATTTTGTGCTGGCATTCTGCATACTGTGAATTTTACAGACTAGTGTAAAAGAAACTCCTAAATTAAGTTAGGAGCTGAATTTCATATTTTGATGACACTTCTAACTAACACTAAACAAAATTTTCAGAATTTCCCTTGCTTGGACTCCTTAAGAATAAATTTGACATTCTGTATAATTTTCAGATGGCAATGCTTGTTTTTCAAAACAAATGTACATGCACAGACACATACACGGAACTTGGTTTCACCTTAGTTCTGTATATTTTCTCAAAGGCTGTGAAGAAAATAGGGCACACAGATACCTTGACTTTGTCCTCCTTAAAGGGAGCAACTGTGTAACTTCCAATACAGTTGCCTAGAATTATACTTGTAAGATATTGGTGCATGTGACAGCTTTGGCCCTCTTCTCAGAATGAATGCTTTGTATATACAAGGAATGCAGAAGGTACCAATTGCTTCTCTTTCTGGCCACTAGGCTGATGTTGTGGAAAACTGATTTCCATCTGGATTCTCTCACTTCCTCTGCTCTTATATTTTGATTTCAGAATAACAGCTCATGACTGAGAGTAAGCATAAATAGTTGTAAGGAAGTAAGGCATGAAAGCAAGAGAGCAGGTGGCAGAAGGTGAAATGGAAAGCAATGAGGTACAGATTTTATGCATATGCAGTTAATTATACAAACAGATATGTCTGGGTATAGTTCATAATCTCGGGATCTCCATAAAATAAGAAAAAATTCAGACATTAATTTTTCACCATTACTTTCTCCTCATATATCCAAACTAAGACTTTACTATTTTATTTCAATTTGAATAGTAATACAAGTGAAAATAATCTTACCTTTGCAATATTGATTAGCTCTGTGCTTTGGGTATTCAGCTAAGATGGTCTCTCTCACATCTTACACAAGCAGCAAAGCTGTCAAAACACAGATGACCCAAAATATTTAACTGTTCATGTAAAATGGAACTGCTCCAGAACAGAAATAATTAGGAAGAACAAGGGCTTTCCCTGAGTATCATACCTGCTATCAGCCTTTACTAACCACTGAGCTATTACGGGCAGCTGTTTTGTTAATATGAATGTAATTTTGGTATTCATGAAAGAGTGTTTTTGAAGGGATATGATTGTGTCTAAAATCCCTTTATCAGCTTTAGTGAGGAGGATCTGCTGAAGGACAGACTAAAGGAGCAAACAGAGGGTTAGAGGCATGATCAGAAAAGCATTGAGTACTTAGCATCGAGTAGTCAAAACTTGTCAGTGAAAAAGATTTGGTCAGTAGAGCTAAAGGAGAAACAGGATAGAGCACTGATTGCAAGCTTTGGCTAGAAAAAGCTAACATTTTCAGTAAAGTGACAGGTTTGAAGTGCGTTAAGAGTACTGGGAAGAGAAAAATCCTGCTGGTGACTGTACTGCTCAATGAACCTTTGCTTCTGCATCTTGTGCATTGGACAAATACATTCCCTTCCCCATAGTTTGCCACAGAGCCAGGTGCTTATATCGCCTGGGGGGAAGATGAGAAGTGTAAATGCCAACTCGTGTAGCAGAGAAGAGTTGACTATAGGTTCCCTAGTAAGAACTATTTAGGATGGTTTATGATTTTATATGATGATGACATTTATGTAGAGGTATGCTGGCTCAATGGTAATTTTTTGCTAATTTTATTTTCAACCTCTTGACACATACATAATTCCACAGCTGTGAAATTGCAAGCAGTGCAATAAAAAGGTTGCTCAGGTTTTAAAATCATTATTCTTATTTAAATAGTTAATATTTTTCTTCCTTTAAATTCTTTTAAAAATCTACTTGTTTTCGGTTTAATAAAATCTTGTTCAAAAATCACAGAATTTTTGAGCTATTTAAATATTTCCATGAATCAGACACAGAAAAAAATCTATCTGCTTAATATTTTTGCATATTACCTTCAGGTATTTAGACCATATAAACTGTAACTATTTAAATTTCAACAGCGTTCCGTAATACTTAGATGAACTACACAGGTATTTGTGATAATGGCAGCAAATTAGAAAAGGATGAAAGAAATCCAAACTGAAGAAGTTACCATTTTCACAGGTTTGAATTGGTGTCTTAATTGGTTCTGAATTATGACTGAGAATCGAAGTGGAGAAAATCACCCAAATTTACCCTCCCCCTTAGTCAACGATAAGCTTCATAGGACCCTCCCCAAGCCAAATAAGGTTAGGAAGAATGTGCTAAGCACTGAGTGTGCTAAGAATAAAGTTGAACTGGGATGGATAAGGTTACTTTGAACTCTATATTTCATGTTTCCCGACATACCCCCCAAAGAACTGCAATTATGCTGGAGAGGCTGCAGGAGTGTTGAACAGTTCTTTCCCAGTTCTTCTAATTTTTGTTGCCTCTCCATGAGTTTCTGTCCTGTTTAGAGCTGTGTCTTTTTACTTTTTATTTGTAGTGTGCATGGTTCTGAGGATACTAGAAAAATGTGCTGAAGGTTCACTGTGAGGCATGGCTATTTTTGTTAGAGGCTGATACTTTAGACTGAGCTTTAAGTGGTGCCTCTGGGAAGACCTTGGGTTGCTTTGGCAGGGCAGGATTCTGCAGAGGAAACTGACATTTCAGAGGGGCACCAAAGAAGAAGGAACACAATTAGACAAAGCAGAGGACCTCCTTCCTTCTCATTCTGCAGCTCCTGCAAGAGCCAACAACCCAGAAGTACAATCTAAGCTGCCACGGTAGATCTTGACCATTTTAACAGAGTATCTCTTATCATCATCATGGCCGAGATTACAGCAGAAGGTACAGTAATTCTTTTCAAAGATAATTAAACAAAAATTATATGTACTTTAACAGTATAATTGAGCTAGCATGTAAAAAAGATTTGTTACTCTTATCAATTAATGCTTTTACTCCAGGATCATTTCATTTTGTTTGCCTTTGGATTGCCTTTTACTTTTCTTTCCTATTTTTTCTCTCTTTTTTTTTTTTTTTTTACTTTTTTCAGTCTTGTGGCCTGAGTTTTTACTAGTTACTGAAGCTAGTTCTCTGTACACCTCTAAAAATAGCCTTAGTCTCATTTGCAAAACATCACCATTTGGGCAGTTCCATTAGAGTGATACAAGAGGGGAATGTCTAACTTTTCAGGACGTTCTACTCTCAAGCCTTTGCTCAGATAGTCTCTTATAATCAGAGATTTGCCAGAGTCAGACAGTTTAGTTTGTTGCCCTTGATTTTTCCATAGACAGTACAGATTATTTGTGAACTGTATATGTAGTCAGTGAAGGGTAGAAGGTAAAAAACCTCTGAAATCCTTACTCAGATAAACTTCCAAAAGAGTCAGAGAAAATTGTGCTGAAATATGTATGCCAAAGCTTGGCCTGCAAGAATGAAAGGCAATAGTATTAACCAATAAATACATATTTTAAAATATGAATATTTCATGTACTTTAATATTTCCTGACCATTTATATTTAAATAACATTTTAGATGCATAACAATATTTTATCAGTTGCAGTCAGACAGATGATATATTTAAAATGCAACCCTCTTTAATACAGAATATTGTTGTTGAATTTCATTCAAACCTTTTTTTAGTGTTTATCTGAATTTAATAATGGCATTACAAAAGGTGCTTTTAAACAGTCTTCTGAAGGTTATTTTTATTCCACTTATGTTATCTTTCAGTGCATGAAAGCTGTAGTTTTCATCTTCTATTTTTTATTGTTCATACTTTTAAGAGGATTCTGCATTAAGTGTTATTAATGAGGGACCTCCTTCCTTCTAAAAGGTCGATATTAAGAGTATGTCAAATTGTACAATCACTGCTTGATGTCTGGTTAGCCATAGCAAGGAGGCAATGTGATTTTTTAATCAGCAGTTGGACCAATTTCTAATTTACTTCTGGCTGCAAATACTGCCAAAACAGGTGTCTCAGCCTGACAGCTGAGACAAACACTAGTTTATTTGGATAGTTTTAACCAAGTTTTTGGGAAATACTGGTTATTTTGTAGCTGTGATGAAGGAAATCTGTGGAATAACCAAATTAGTAAGATTTTTAGTCTAAAATTAATACTAAAAATAGAAAACTTTTCAGTCAGTCTGGAAGTGACTTTTCAGTCATTCAGTTTATTGAAGAAAGACAACAAAAAATCCTAAAATGAAATAAAAGACTCCATAATAAAAGGAAACAAAGAGTCTGAAAATGTTTTTGTTGTGCTTTTACAGTGTTTTTACAGGTGTTCCTTAGCTGTAATAGTGTGTGTCTTTCTTCTGTGTTTTGGGTTTTTTTTGTGTGCAAAGCATAGACTTTAGGTGATAAAGGGCACCAGCTCCACAGTAAGTTGACCTTCTGTATGACAGGTAAATAAACCATATAATTAGTTTACTTTAGTTTAGTTTAGTTTAGCCTAGTTTTGTTTTCACATATTTGGAATGGACTCATGTTGATAGACTGATTTTTAAACTCTGTATCCATGAGATGGAAATTTTACTCATGGAAGAAAAATAAGATTTCTGCCTGAGGCTAATGTTTCACTGCAGTTTATTTTCCTCCGGGGCTAGTACTGGCACTCACAGTCCGAAATTTTAAATATAAACTTCAGTAACATATAGTTTGGTTAAACAAAAAATGCATTAAAATACATGTTGCTTCACAGAATTAATTTTTTATTTTTTTTCCCCATACCACATCCCAGACCATGATTTTCTGAGGTCTTCATTACTTGATTGGGATTAAAACACTTGCTCCTTGGGATAGGTATTCATAACTCTATCTTACACTGTCAGTCTCACATCAGCCAGACTGTCGAGGTCCTTGCCTTTTGAGGTACCATGCTGACATATCAGAGAGCAGGGCACAACAGTGATGCAGGCTTCAACCCTGCCATGGCCAGTGCAGCTGCTGGTTTAGAGAGTTGGTCCAGCCCTGGTATAATGTGTGGGTGCATATCTCAGGATACCTTTTTCTGACAGCCCATGTCAAGACCATGATCAATTCGAATATAGAGGAATAGGGATGATGGGGAGCTCTTTCAGGTCAACATCATGATAGTGACAATGAGAGTAAGTTACTTAAAAATGTAGCCACTAAGCAGTGACCCTGCCCTGTCTACTTGAATCACAAGCCACATGTGCTACCTATTCTTTTCCACAGCTACAAATTGTTAGTTGTGGAAATACTGGTGAAATGTACACTGTGTGAAAGACAAAATGAGATCTCTGAAGACAGCAATTTATAAGTGTCCTTAGAAACTTGGCAGGACTTATGTCTCCTGCTGTCAAGTATTTAGGAGAAGATTCCAAAGGATTATCTTCAGCATTCTCGTATTACGTGTCATTGCAGTCACAGAAATGTACTATTAAAAAGTAAAAGTCCTTAAAACTGTATAAAAAACCCCCTAAGTACAGATACTAAGTACTCTGTCTTTCTAACACTCTCAAGGTCTAATATTAGTATTATTAATATTATTATAATATTAATATTAACTAATATTAATTATTTATATTGTTATTGTTACATTTAAGCTGCTGTTGAGTATTCTTGTAATGGTCAGGATCTTTCCACCTAAGTAATTGTCTAGCAAGATATGTTACTTTGCTGTGTTTATGGAACACAGGGATTGGACTGGGCTCGATGGCAGATGTAGTTCACAGAATCACAGAATATGCTGAGTTGGAAGGGACCCATAAGGATCATCAAGTCCAACCCTTATCCCTACACAGGACCATCCCCAAAAGTCACACCATGTGTCTAAGAATATTATTCAAACGCTTCTTGAACTCTGTCAGGCTTGGGGCTGTGATCACTTCCCTGGGGATCCTGTTCCAGCACCCAAAGACCTGGTGAAGAACCTTTTTCTAATATCCAACCTAAACCTCCCCTGACACAACTTCAGGCCATTGCCTTGGATTCTGTCACTGGTCATCACAGAGAAGAGATCAGTGTCTGTCCCTCCTTTTTCCTTCACAAGGAAGTTGTAGACTGCAATGAGGTCTCTCCTTGGTCTCCTCTTCTCCAGGCTGAACAGACCAAAAGACCTCAGCCGCTCCTCATACAGTTTCCCCTCAAGGCCCTTCAACATCTTCGTTGCCCTCCTTTGGGTTGTCTCTAATGGCTTAATATCTTTCTTATATTGCAGTGCCTCAAACTGCACACAATATTCAAGCTGAGGCTGCCCCAGTGCAGATCAGAGAGGGACAATCCCCCCCCTCCACTGGCTGGTGATGCTTTGCCTGATGCCCCCCAGGACACGGTTGGCTCTCCTGGCTGCCAGGGCACTGCTGACTCATGTTCAACTTGCCATCGACCAGGACCCCCAGGTCCCTTTCTATGGCACTGCTTTCCAGCATCTCATTCCCCAGTCTATACATACATCCAGGATTGCCCCATCCCAGGTGCAGAATCCAGCACTTCCCTTGTTGAACTTCATATGGTTGGTGATTGCCCAGTCCTCGAATTTGCCAAGGTCTCTCTGCAGGGCCTCCCTGCTCAGAGTCAACAGCTTCTCTGAGTTTTTTGCCATCTGCAAATTTGCTTAGTATCAGCTCCAGTCCTGCATCTCAGTCATCTATGAAGGTGTTGAAGAGCACAGAGCCCAGCCAGATGTTGAAGAGTGCAGATGGAGCCCTGCAGAACCCCACTAGTGAAAGGCCACCAGTCTGATGTTATCCCATTCATTGTCACCCTCTGTGCTTGATTCTTGAGCCAATTACTCACCCACCACATGACGTGTTTATCCAGCTTGTGGTGGATATTTTGTCCAGAAGGATCCTGTGAGAGACAGGACTGAAAGCTTTACTGAATTCCAAAAGCATTACATCAACTGGCTTCCCTTGACCAACTAGGTAGGTTTCCCTGTCATAGAAGCAAATTAGGTTTGATAAGCATGACTTTCCTCTCATGAAGCCATGCTGGCTGTGACCAACGACTGCATTGTCTTTCAGGTGTTTTTCAATACTTCCCAAATTAATTTTCTCCATAAATTTACCAGGCACTTAAGTGGGACTGACAGGCCTGTAGTTTCTGGGGTCCTGCTTCTTGGTGTTCTTGAAAACTGGGACAATGTTCTCCAGTTTCCAGTCAGGTTCCAGATTCCCAAGACTACTCAAAAATCATTGAGAGAGGTTTTGTGAAAACATCAGCCAGCTCTTTGGGGATTCTGGGATTAATCCCATCAGGTCCCATAGATTTGTAGAGATCGAGATGGAGCAGCATATCCCGAAGAGTTTCAGGATTGACTGGGAGTTGATCCTTGCCACAGTCATTGTCCTCCAGCTCAGGGCACTGACACCTGTTGGTTCATCATCCGTGTTGAAGACAGAGGCAAAGAAAGTGTTAAATACCGCTTCTTTGTCTCCATCCCTGTTTTTGAGGTGACTTTCTTCATCTTGCAATGGACCAATATTTCCGTACTGCTTATAGCCATTAATATATTTGAAAAAAATCTTTTTATTCTCCCCCACATTTCTGCCCAACTCTAGTTGAGTTTTGGCAGCACAAATTTTCCCCCTTCAGTGGCAAGCAGCATCCCTGAATTCTTCCCATATCACTTGACCTTGAGCCTGGCACCTTTGAGAAATGCTTCTTACCAATATACAGCTTAATCTGTATGTGCACAGTAGCTCCAACAACCTTCTTATAGTTGGTTCTTTCTAGTCCAATCTCCTGCAGGTCACAGTGCAAGGTTGATGGCTGTCCCCTGACACTTTATCCTTCCATGCAGGGAGGAATGAACAGAGACTCAGCTCTGCTTGCTGCAGTGCCCTGGAGACTGTGCATGATCTAATCCAGGGAGGTGAGGAAAGGAGAAAGACAAGGTTTCTATGACAGCTGTTTGTCTGCCACAACTTACTTCTCCGGTGGAGCAAGAGAGAAGCAGGAGTCAAACAGAAATAAGACAATGGGTTACAATCTGGTCCTTATTTTGCTGCTGAGGGCTGTGCAACTA
>JAWWES010000115.1:63113234-63137941 GCA_035583135.1 Lophotriccus pileatus
CTGACAGCACAGTATGAACTTGTATCTGGCACCAAGTACTTCTTGGTGCTATGCAAAGGCATTTACCATAAGAAAGGAAAATATTAAATGCCAAGCACAGGAAAACTTTCTCACTGGAGAAGTCTCCTCTTTCTATCTTCAAAGTTAGTTTTTAAAAATCCTTCACAAATATGTAATGAGTAAAGACCTGCTACTCCCTGCACATGCTTATGTTCTCACAACTTCAAAAGTATCTTAGTACCTTTGCCTGGAGTCAAATTGTCAGAGGTACAATGAATCTATGCCTTTGTAGCCTCCTTTGGTATGTAAATGAACTAATTTCTTTCCTATATTCCATTATGTAGATTTAAGTTGTGGTTCTCTATGCATGTCAGGAAGGCTAAATCTTGTTTCAGTTTTTGCTGAGACACAATTGACACAATTACCATAAATATAGTTTTCTGGTAACTATTTTATTGTTTTTAGAGGCATAATTTTATACATGTATTCAAATGTTAAGGTCCTTATTTTGCACTGACCTATTCCTCCTACAGCAGATAGGACTTTAATTTTGACTTCAGGTCTATCCATGTGACTCTTACTGAAGCTAGCTGTATTAGTGTATGAGCGTATCTGATGCAGGATACAACTTACCATCCCAAAGAGGTGATATCATGTGTATGTGATACAGTTCAGGCTATATATATTTCATAGTTTTAGAATCCAATATTTAAACTGTAATTAAAGCATAAATTTAGTATAAGTTCAAAGGGGCTTTTTTTAAAGGAAAATATTCAAACCCTCTTCTTCCAAAAAATTTTGTTCAGTCACTATTCATGTAAGGATTAAAACATGTGAGCAGTTTACAAGGAGACATCCAAAGTTAGACTCACCCCTTTAAATATTTACTGTTTATTTGGTTTGTTGTTGGGGGCTGGTTTGATGGGGGGTTTTTGTTGGCTTGTTTGTTTGGTTCGGTTTGGTTTAGATTTTTTTGGTTTTAGTGGTTGTGGTTTTGTTTGTTTGTTTGTTTGTTTGTTTGCCAGGACTGTATATTATATATTTCATATTATGTGTATATTATAGCAAAAGACCTGTGATAGAGGTTGAATGTGAACTCTGTCTGCCTGGAGCAGCTACATCACTAGATGGCTGACTGCATCCAGTGAGTTGGAGCAGAACCACTACATACTCTGCTCTTAATTTGTCTCACAATGTGTAACGTCAATGAAAATGTTATTTTAGTAGTGGAGTGTATTTTGAGAACACAAGATTTTTCTCCTGCTTCAGAAATGCAAGAGCTCAAAAAACTTTTCTTTTTTCTTTTCTTTTTTTTTTTTTTTATAATCTGTAAATATATTTGATAAAGATTTCACTTCAGTAAGAGGCATGTCAACTTAGAACTAAATACAAGTAGGTTTTTTTCTCAGAAAGAGTAGCCCTCTTGTCAAATGCTCAAGCAGAAGTAATCCATGTGAGCTACATCTATCCTAAAATGCATGTCTTGTCCTAGCATTTTGTATTGATTACCTAAAAGCCACCTGAAATGCTCCAGAGAATGTAATGCTCTATTCTGCTATTAGTTACCCAGATGAAGTGACGAATTTCCAGATCAACAACAGCCCAAACTCTCCTTTTTCAACCTACTGTCTCTCTTCCTTTTCCAGAAATAAGTGCAGTGGGGCACTCTCCCCAGAGACACACCTCCATACCTATTCCTTGCATTTATCACAAGTGATATATCCATACATTTTGTAATACAGCTTCGTTATATTTTGTCTGCAAGTTTCTATTGAACCAGAAGTGTCCAATGATTTGTTGTTGATTTCTTTTAGTGATTTATATAGAGCTCATCTAAGAAAGATCACAAGGGAAATTTTGCTAGGTCACTGTTACTTTGGAAAGAAAAGAACACTGGAAATTATGGGGAAAACCGCTCCAAATATGTGAGAATGCAATTGCAGGAAAGCTTTGCAAGGTTAGCTACAAATATTGATTAGCCTTCAGCACAGACTTAATATTAAAATTAAATGTGAATTAAAATGTATATACAGAGATATTAGTGCACTGGGAAGGGAAATGTGGAATTTTACCAGTTAACAAATCAGGAGAATTTCAACTATACAGGCAAAACAAAGATGAGGGTTAGGTTTTTGTCTTATAAAACAATTAGTGTGAATTTCCTTTTAAGAATATATTTGCCATTGCTTCGTTCATCATTCAGGATAGGCTAGTGCATTTCACACTGTGAAGTGCTAAAGGCAGTTTCACAGAAGAGGTACAAGTGACTAAGTTAGTTTTGCAATATTTCTATCCAGTCTTCAGTGTGTCATGCTAACCTTAGAAAATCAAAGATAATACCACACTTGTGGAGGCTGCCAGAACTATAAAGTGGCACTGGATCTAATTCTCTTTTTCTCATGGTAGTGCCTAGAAGTCAGGACTGCATTTTACTTTGTGTCACCAGAAGCAGTCTCTATGCTAGAATCCTAAAATAATTTAAAATTTTAGAGATATTTCCTTAATATCTTAGAGATTAAAGCAATTTTGGTAATAATTTTAGGTTTTAGTTTTCTAGTGAAGTGTATATTAAACTATACAACTCTCCAAAAGTACCCTCACTAAGATCATGGGCGACACCAAGTTGAGTGGGAGTTTTGATTTGGTGGAGGAGCGAAGGCTCTTCAGAGGAATCTGGAGAGACTAAATAGATGTAAGTACAAATTCTTCTACTTACAGTGTTTTTGAGTATATTTTCAAATATCAAAAATATTCTTGTTCTGAAATAATTTTTCAGCATAGCAGGAATTTGTCATAAATATTGCAGACTTTATGTAAAATTTCAACTAAACCTGTCTATTCTTCTCTCAGTGGTACTGAGCCACTCGGAGATGTGAATGCAACATAATGTTTATTTGCAAACATGATGAAGGCTCAACCATTGATTCATTGCATCTGCAGGCTCTGCCACTTTCCCCTCTATTCATTCTTCAAGCTTTTAATATATTTGTGGAATTTCTCAAATGTGAACATGATTTTAACTTCCAGATACTCTTTCTTTCCCTGCAAATGACAAGGTAGGCAGATATGAATTACATCTTCTCTTGAAAATAGATGTACCTTAGTTGCATTGGAACAATTCCAGTGTCAGTCTTGTCTCACTGGAGGAAACAGCTGTTTTCCAGGTGAAACCATTTAGCGAGGAACAAAAAAACCCATCTTATTATGTTTCTGGTTTCTAGCCCAGAAAACTCATTTTCAGACAATTCCACATCTCCCTGATTTTCTATGTTTATGTAATAAGCAGGAAGAGATACCTTTCCTCTTGTCCCATACAGTGTCTGTAAAAAGTTACACAGGATTCTGAATTCCTGGCCTTTTGAGCACACAGGACACAGCAAATAGTTATGATTAATATTAGATCCTTGTGTTAAGGATTAGAAAGGAATGGTGGGAAAAGCTTATGTTAGTAAGCCCTTAAAGAATTCTCCGTATCTTCCTCCTGCCCTGCACTACTCATTTTCTCAGATATCTGGTGAAGAGCTTGTAGTTCACTCTGTAATATGGAAATCAATCTCCAATCTGAAAAAAACAAAATAACCAACCATCCAAAAAAAACCACTAACATGTTTCTTTTTTTGCACAAGAATGGGTATCAAAACAAACAAAATACGTGAACTCTGCTAAAAAAATTGAGTGTTTAAAAAAGCCTGTGAAGTCCTGGTTGTACACAGTGTTCCTCTTTTTCCTCTCAGTTCTCATCTTTGAATGTAAGCAATACCAAATCTATCTATCTTCTCTTTAAGAGTTCAGAAACTTCAGTGTATTTTTGAAAGTACATTTTAATATAATAGTTGTCTCAATCCAGGCCCTGGGGAGTGGATTGTATGCTGCATAGTATTTAGGTAGAGTTCTTTAAGAACATCATCCTATACAGTTTATTTCACACTCCCCGTGTGACACTCAGTGTAAGGTTTAAATAAAGTACTACCTTAAACAACAACAAAAAAAAAACACACAGGAAAAATAGTAAGCATAGTACAATGCCTAATGACCTTTTTTATTTCATCATTGAATGTTATTAATTGTTACTCATGCAATTATATTAGATACATTTTGTGTACATCTTGTCTTCTTTTGAAATAGTTTTATAGCATGCTGAATGTATTGTAGTTTTGGGGAGGTGAAAGATATCAGTTACATGACCGTAAGAACACAGTAAATGTAAGCTGTAAGGCTGAAATATTGACAATAAAGTAAACATTCATTTTCTACAAATATGAAAGTATGCATTTTTTATGTATGAGCACTTACCTAATTACAGATGAAGCTGCACTCTATTGATATAATAGAAAAGGAAATTAATAGAGAAAGGTTAGGTGATGAATGGGCCTTTGACCAGAATATAACAGCCAGCAAAATCTTGCAAACATGTAGACAGAATAACTAAGTAACTCTCAAAAGCTTTATTAAAAATTTAGAAAGGACCATCAATTTCTACATCTGCGGAGGACATGTCTATGTCTTTTCATTATACTGGCAAAGTGATGAGTTGAGACTGCTGTATTAATACTAAATATAATACTAAAGAAATATCAGATAATTGCTTGAAAGTTTCCTGAAACAAGAAAGTAGCAATAACTTTGGTATTAACATCTAAGAAGGAAATGTTCAAGAAACTTTGTACATATGCCGAATGTGTATAAATGGCTTAAAAAGATGGCTAAAGAAGCCAAACAGCTACATTTATGGGAATCCTGTGATATGTTTAGGTTAAACATTACACAGTGTAGAGGCACAGTGAACTAAAAATTAGAACAGGAGACCTGGGTTCAGCCCTGTCTCCTACCAGACTTCCAGTATGGTCTCCTCTCTTCTCATGATTGCTCCATTACTTCCTCTCTTCAGAATGAAAATAATATGGCCTTTCATCAGACTGTGAACTGAAGGGAAGTTAAATGTTAGAAGGGGCAAATTCAGATTTGAAGATCTATAAAAATATGCAGGTCAGAACTGCACATTTTGAATACGACCTGATACTATGTGAAGGTTTAGTAAAGAGGAAAACATTGTGTTTATATGGGCATGTTTGAGAATCATTACAAGATTTGTGAATACAGGACAGGTAGTTTGGAAAACAACACCAAGCTGAAAAAAATGCTCTTTCAGCTATCATCTGAAAATGGGTTTTCTGTTGTATGGAAAATGGTGGGATAAAATCAGGACAAATATGCATAAGTGGTTCATGGTTGAATTTCAGGCAGGGTTATGCAACTTTGTTCTTCTCTTTTCCAGTCAGAGACTGAAGCACAAAATAACTAAGGTTGGGGTAAGATGCCAGGAACATTATAGAGGTCCTGTGAGTGTCTGATGTTCATGCAAGACACTCAAGCTGGGTGGAAACTTTGCAGCACCTGCTGTTGCTATGGGCTAGGAATACTGGAGCTCCTACTGTATGGGTCTGCTCTACAGAGAATGTGGGGAGGTGTTACAGCTTGTGAAAGATAGCTGAATGGTTTTGTGATGACTTTGTGCATGTTTTCAACAGATGCTAAAGATTATTTTATTTAGAATACGCAGGAGGAAATAAGGAAACTCATTCCAACCAGGTCAAAATTCTTCCCCGATGTAGCTCACTTTCTGTTCCAGTTAACGATAACAACTTGGAGGGGCCATCTCAAGATAATGTGTTTTTTTTTTTTTTAATTTGGAATAAAATCTTTTGAACTGTACTGAGGCAAGTCTAATATTCTAAAGCTTTTAGGACCGATCATGCAATTAAAAAATGTGGAAAGACTTTTCTTCTGTTCCACTAAGGTTTGATGGCTACTCTACTGAAGTCTGCTTACATGTTAGTTAGTCTTCCATGACCAAATTATGTGGACCTTATGTCTAATTTTATAATGCAGACACAGGAACTGAGAGGCTATGGACTTCAGAAATAACTGCATTCCAAAAATGTAAGCAAATGGATTCCTCATCCATACATAGGGCAGAAAGTTGCCCAGAGAGAGCAACTCAGAGGCATTTCAACAATTCTGTTCCCTTTTTTATGCTAATTAGAAAAATGCAATGAGAGTCAATTAAAATGAATGATAAATTTGCAACATTCTATGCTGGTGAAGAGCTTAGAGGACAAGAAGTCTTATGAGGAGCAGCTTAGGGAAAATGGGAGAAAAGGGGGCTTAGGGGGCACCTTATTGCTCTCTACAGCTACATGAAAGGAGGTTGTAGTGAGATGGATGTCAATCTCTCAGGTAACAAGCAATGGGCAAGAGGAAGTGGCCTCCAGCTGTGCCACAGGAGGTTTAGGTTGGATATTAGGAAAAGAATTCTTCATGGAAAGGGCTGTCAAACACTGGACCACGGTGCCCAGGGTAATGGTAGAGTCAGCATCCCTGGAGGTCTTTGAAAGACATGTAGATGTGGCACTTAGGGACATGGTCTAATGGTGGCCTTGGCAGTGCTGAGTTAACACTTGGACTTGATGACCTTGAAGGTCTTTTCTGTCACAAGTGATTCTATGATTCTGTGCTCTGCCCAGGAATGTGTAGTTTGAATTTGTTTTCTGGAATTTGCAATCTTATATTGTTAAGACAATGTCACAAATACCTCTCTCATTAGACAATATTTTTATTTCATATCTATTGCAAACACGTAAGTTTATAATTAATGGATTCTTTCTGTTTTGGTTTATGTGTGCAGAAGCTTAATGAGAGTAGGATAAAGAAATATTTTAGACATATTCTATGTAGATAAGTTTTAAAAATAAATCTTCTTCTTCTACTATTGGAATATTTTAATTTAGAGAATATTTTTATTTTCTCTGTTACTGCATATGTTTAAAGGACTGCTAGCCTACAAGTAAAACTTTTATTCAAAATTAAGATGTCACTTCTCTGAGTCACTTAACAATTAAACCATGGATCAAAATTCTATCTCCTTTCCTGAGGCTTAAATCCTACACTAAAAACATCCTCCCCAGGTATCATATCTTTTATATGGATAAATATTTACATTTTTAAGGAGATACAGAAAAAATTATTTTTAAATGTTATAATTAAGCAAAAACTGAAAAAAAAAATATATTTACAACGTTAGGAATTTGTTCTGTATTACCCTTGGAAATTTTTTGCTTAGTGAAAAGATTTGCTTTAAAAATTTTTCATTGGTTTATGAGAAACCCATTAATAAAGATTGTTATGATATATATATTTGAAAGAAAGCATTCATTTCGAATTTGGATCTACTCAGATGGCAAAGTAAGTTAGCATCTTTTGTAGGAAACAGGAAAACCTTGAGCTATATTAATTAGTTGATAGTTCTGCCAATTCTCTCTCCATAAATTACAAAAGTTATATAATGCCATTATCATACACCAGAAAAGACTAAGCAAGGAAAATATCCTGCTCATACAACAACACTACTATAATATAAGCAAAAAAATACTCACTTTAATAACTTTTCACTTCTTGGTATCTTCCATGCATAGTCCCTAAGGCTATCACACAACTTAAGTGACATTTCTAGTTAGAGTTGATCTAGAAATTGGAACTCCACTCATAGTTTGTAAATAAAGCAAATAGCTTTTTAAGTGCACACAAAGTGTTCCACGAGCTTTTGGATGATACTCATGGGCACATGGTGTGACTCTTGGGCATGGTCGTGTGCAAGGTTAAGGGTTGCACTTGATGATCCTTGTGGATCCCTTCTAAATCAGCATATTCTGTGATTCTGGTCCTTTTCACGCATTCTTTGAAAGAAAAGGTGATAGCAGATACCCAAAAGCTGAATTTTGATTTCGTAATCTCTTTGGACAAGTAGTAGTGGAGAGGTATGGAATTGTACTTAGTTGTGCATATATTTTAATCCAGACTTGCCCATAATTTCAAGTTTTATTTTATATACCACATGAATATCTCCCTTTCCAGTGAGAAATATTTCTGGGAATTATTATAGAGAAAGGGTCAATTTCTGTAGATAAATAATGTAGCCAGAAAACCATTCCTCAGTATTTATCAGTAGGATAAAATAGAGACCTGAATCTCATATCTGTGTGATCAGTTGAGCTCTTTATTATTATATCCCATTTACTCTGCAGAGATCTGAAGAGATATGATAGGAAGATTTAAATTGCAGGTAGATCTCTAACCCTTTAAAATAGACGAGGAGATTTTGGGACCTGATATCCAGGTCACAGAAGCAGGAGTCCCTAAATCAATCTTTAGGCTACTCATTATGTTTCTAAGCAGCTCTTCTATTGTTTGTTTGTAATGCAGTTAGCAATATTAGAAGTTCTCCAGACTTAGGTATGGGTAAAAGACAGATTCACTACTAGTCCCATTTGTTGTTAATCTACTTAGTCAGGTATTACTAACAATTTCTAAAACCTTGTCATGACCATGTTCTGCAGACAAGTGTTGATTGATTTGGGCTGTCGGGAGGAAGGATGTAGAGAATGGATACGATTACTGAAGTAATTTTGTTTTTTCCTCAAGTAACCTTCAAAGAATCCTAAATCTTCTTAGTTTTCCTTCTTTTCTGTGTGTAGATGAGGTGTCATAAAAATATCTGCATAAGGAGAAAAAGAGAAATAAAACAAGATACCTAGGACTCTGTACATGTACATGAATATTATGTAGTGATCTTTTATCCTCAAACTTAAATTGACAAGTTTTTCACACATTCCAAAACTTGACCAGGGTATAATGCTGAATAAAATGGATTAAGACATGGCTAAATCACCATAGCTGGTTCAGAAATGAGGGTAAGGGAGGGCACGTTGACTTTTTCTTACTTGGATGAAGATTTTCCTTTTAAAATGGGTCTCAGTAGTTTCAAAAACATCCAATTTTCTCCAGACCACTTAATAGTAATTTGAAATAATATCCTCTCAGATGCAATCATTTGGCATAACCTTCTCTTAAAGAAACCTTTGTAAGACAGTGTCAAGATTTCTCAGCTCTTGAAAATTCCAGAATACATGCTAGATGACAGGTGTGTTGTGAATATGAACCCTCAACAAAGATCAACTGTTCTCACTGTGACAGCATATTCTATGTGTCTCAGCTGCCCGTAGAGATCATTCCTATTTCCAAATAAAGATCAGAGGTGAATGACATTATTAATTTAGTTTATCAACACTATACTTCGTCTTCAAATTGCAATTTTTGGAATCATTATTGCAAAAAGAAAACAATGAAACACATCATTAACTTTTACCTAAACACCGAATTCTATTCCTTCGTGTCAGTTCACAGTCCTTTTGTGCCCTAAAACTAAAAGGGTAGTTTCTAAAGGATCCTGTCAGACCAAAAAAAGGAGAAAAGAAAAAACCAAAACCCAAAACCTTCAGAGGAACCATTTCTATAATCACCGCACTGCTTCCTAGAATTCTTTTCTTCTGGGAACACATACTGAATACAAAGAGTACATCAGAAAGGATTTCAGGCTTATATTTTGATAGGACCATAACTTTAACAGCAAGCTTCAGAAAACCTTGTTTCCCTAGTATTTTACGTGCCTGCACAGTGGACTTGCCTTTAGCTATTCTGTAAGTATACAAATGTCATATTCTCATATTTATTAGAAAATAACTCCCTGACAGAAGATAGACCTTGGTTCATCTGTTTACCATAGCTAACTACTGTCTCTTATGAAATTGGTTATACTATTTTATAAGCCACAAAGCAGTTTTCTTCAGTAGCTCTTTCAGTTTTCTCTCTTACAGGCAGCATGATCTGTAATACAGTTGCATAGCAAATTGTCACTTACAGATGAGATCTATCAATGACATAGATGGCTGACTTGCCACAAGCACTAATTTTAGTTTTCCCCTTCTGTCAGATGAGGAATTTTGTCTCCAATTTTTAGCAAAGTCTTTTATATAAATATATATATATATATATATATATATATATGTATATATGTACACACACACACTGCATAACTCAGTTTTGCAATTTCTGCTGTTTACTACAAATGCTTTTTTCTTCTGTCTCTGGTAAGACACCCGTGACCAAGTTTCTTTATATGACTCATGATGTTTACATTCAAGCTGAACATGTAGTGAGCTCCATATTTGAGTTCTGCAGTGACTGGGTAGCCCCATATGGAAAGCTTGACAGACTTGCAATATGAGACACTGCTGGCACCATAACTTGCAGAGAATATTTTGAATTATTGCTAGAACTACTTTTGTCCTCAGAGTCTGTAGATATCAGTCCATTAAGACATATAAAGTTGGTCCTACCTTCACAGTCGAGTTAGCTTGAAATAAATGAAATCAAGAAAATAATCTTATTAATCATTCATTGATACACTTATTTGAGAGACAATAGTAGTTCCACCACGGGAAGCACAGATGTGGAATTGTCTTTACAGAGTCTGTTTATACTGGTACACTGGTCCAGAGAGGAGACAGGTGTTTGCAACCTACTATTTATTCTAGTGACTTTCAGTATCTATTATGACTGTCATTATTTCACAGATGGGAACAGATTTTTTTTCTTCCATAATAAAAAAATAAGTCAGTGTTTTCCTCTAATCCCTTCTGAATGTTTCAAGGATGTGCAGATTTGAGTTTCCAAAAACTAATAACAAGGGGAATACACAAAGTGCTTTTGCTTCAGAAGGTTTCCTGCTATTTAGAGATAAATGGCAATCATTTTCTTCCAACCTTCATTTTGACATTTTAAAAGATAAGATGTACCTCTCAGCTTATATCAACTCAGGAGTGTGTCTAAATATCCCTTTGGCATCTCCTTCTGAAATGTCAAATTTCTAGGATGAACGGGAAGGTAAAACTTTTTACTGTTTTAAAGCACCAATTTATTTTCAAAGAAGGGAAGGTATTACTACAGATCAATAAAAAATTCAGGTATGGATCCAAAGAAGTACTGGATTTTTCAGGGTGCTAATAGTTTATATTGAGTGTTCAGAATTCAGTTACATTCATATCTCATCTGCATACTGAGAAGTTGGAAATGAAACATTTGATTTTTTAACAAATCTCAACATTTCTAAAAGACAAGGTAAAAACCATATCAAACTGAAGAGTTATTTCAAAGAGAAAATTTTAGATGTCTAACTTTCAGACCATGAAAGGGTAGTCTGCTGCCTTTTGGAAAGGAAGTAGCTCTGTATCCCTTTGCCATACTTGGTATCTAGTTTAAACTGTAGTAAATGACATTTCTCTTGTTCTTATCAACTGTACTTACTGCAGCTTTGATTTTATGAAATAGCTTTTTCTATTTTGATTATTGTTCACCCTTGTGGTCTGCTAAGTGCTCAAGAAACTACTGCAGAAAGTGATATAGTTGTAAGTAAAATGATCTGTAAAATTTCCCAATAAAACCTACTATCTTTTAAACTTGGTTCTTAGAACTTCCCTTACTATTTTTTGTAAAGAAATTTCATGTATGAATTATTGCAGAGAGGTTACAACCTGTTATATAAGACTGACAAAGAAGATATCTTAACTACTACCTAACTACTAATCCCTTCCGTGTCTGAGGTACTCAAATAATCAGAATTATGTAAAAGCTCATTGAGATACATATGCACACAGGAAACATTTCCACAGATCGGAAGGTTAAAGGTCATATCACCATAACATTTCACCATAATGCTCTTTATAAGCAATGTTGGAGAGAAGTAAAGACATTTTTACACTTCCTTGCTAAGGTATGAGACAAGTTTTCTTCCGCTTAACTTGAAGTACAGACCAATGCTCTACTAGACTGTGAAATTCAAACATGTAAGAAAAGATAGAAATTCAGCTTCAAGTCCCTGAAGTTCAACTTTCCAAGCGATTTAGGGGTCATCTTCTGTGAATTTTCAATGGGATACAGTCTTCTAAATCCTGACGACATCTGCTGACCTAACTGGGACCTCTGAAGTCAAAGGTTAAATTTAAGTCAGCTGAGAGGGAATAAACTCATTTT
Organism: Lophotriccus pileatus; assembly: GCA_035583135.1. Lineage (NCBI taxonomy): Eukaryota > Metazoa > Chordata > Aves > Passeriformes > Tyrannidae > Lophotriccus > Lophotriccus pileatus. Next base: position 63,125,159 of record JAWWES010000115.1, read on the forward strand.
ACTGCTGATTGTATTTTAAAGCACAGTGTAACTTGGGTCTGGCTGCAACTGGATTCCCCTTCTTCTCGTTGAAGTTCTCAGATTGCTTCAAGACATCTGTAGAAAGAGGTGGAATTCATCTTTTTCATATACAATTTATCTAATACTACAGTTCATACTTTGGCCTATTCCAGAACAAGTAATATCAGGTATTAGTATTTTTTAAACAGGACCCAATGATGCATTCCTGAAAAAGCAGATGTTTTCTTTTCTCAAGGGAAATCTGATTGGAGCAAAGAGACCTTTTCATGGTTATACATAGTTATTAATTTTCAAAATCTTCTGAAGGTCTTTTTTCCTTGGTTACACTGGTTGCTAGAGAAAATTGAATTTTCCTACTGTGGAAGACTGTCTTCCCTACTAGCCCATTCCATTCTCTGAGCTTTTCTAGACAAAACATCCTTAATTTCTACTGCTATTGAATTTCTCTCCTTGATCAGGAAAGGGAGAAAGACCAGTTTGCCCTCAGGGGATTCTAACTCCTTATGTACAACGAAGGTCCAAATCCATCATCTGAATCTGGATGGTAAAGAGTTAACCACATATGCCAATTTATTACACGAGGTATAACTAATAAGCAATCTTTGAAGCTGTCCTCAAGAAAAAAAAATCACACATGCTTACAAATAATTTTAGATAAATGCAAATCAAAGGTTTGAAATTATTTCGACTTGGTGTTCTTGGAGTATGATGAAAAACTCCTGTGCTTCAACTGATCTATTATTTTAAAAAGTGATTTATAGCATCTATATAATGTCTTACATAAGAAAAAGCAAAATACAGTAAGAAACTTATTTAAAAATGTTGGAGCTTAGTTTCTGAGTTTTCCGTAATTCTTTTGTTTAGAGTCACTAGGACTTCAGAGCAGGTTTTGTAAAATTGCTCCATGTGGAAAAAAAATCCTCCCATACATTTTATATTTCTCCTTTTTATTGTAAAGGACATTTCCACAATAGGTCAGTTTCTAGAAATTTTATTTTCTTTAGCTGCTCCCTCCCATTTATAATCATCATAATCCTCACTATATATTGACAAGAAAATGATTGTAATATCACAAGGGCAACATTATGACTGCAAATAGGGTATAAGCAGCAGGTTCTTAAAGTGAAAAGATCCAGTTTCAATATAAGTAACACTGAAAATAAAGAGCACTGGAGAAGCAACAAGAGAAATAAAATGTTGGAGGTTTTATACGGATTTTTTCTTTGATATTTCTTAGGTATTATTTGATAAAAAAGTCAACAATATAGGACAAGCCAACAAGTCACAGGGTTGGTCCAGTTGATGTATTAACCTGTCTTCACCAGCCGCCACTGGTTGAGGAAAAAGTGTTAAGTTCAGGCATCAAATGCTTAACCCCTGCCCTTCCAGAATATTTATTTGCATTCAGGGATATGAAATAAAGAAAATTCCTGAGTCACAGACTGTATCTTCATATTCAAAAGTCCTTTTTCCTTTCATACAGTTGCCCACTCCCTGTCACAATCTGACTGTACATCACTGGAAAGTAATTTTCAGATCATGCAGCTATGGAGGTTTTCTAATAAGTATTAGTTAAACTATTTTCTTCAGAAATTTTTTACTTTCCACATAGCACATGATATTGTGCTCTATATGTATTGGGTTTTCATGGAAAAATTTTGGTAGCAGAGGAGACTAGAGTGGTGGCTTCTGTGAGAAGCTGCCAGAAGCTTTCCCCATGTTCAACTGAGCCAATGCCAGACAGCTCCAAGATGGACCCACCACTGGCCAAGGCTGATTCCGTCACAATAATCGTAGCAATTGTGGGATAATGGGGGCGAGGGGGGAAACAACTGCGCAACTTCAACCAGAAAGAGTGAGAATGAGAGGAACAGCTCTGCAGACCCCAAGATCAGTGAAGAAGGAGAAGGTGCTCCAGGCACCTGCAGCTCCTTGTGCAGCCCCTGGTAAAGCAGTCTGTCTCCCTACAGCCATACAGGGGAGCAGATATCCATCTGCAGCCCCCAGAGGACTCCACACCAGAGAAGGTGGGTGCCCATAGGAAGCTGTGATTCTTTGGGAAGTCCATGCTGGAGCAGGCTCCTGACAGAACTCATGTCAGAACTCTTCTGCAGAGAACTCATGATGGAGCAACCTGTGCCAGAAGGACTGCACCTAGTGGAAGGGACCCATGCTGGAGCAGTTCATAAAGAACTGCAGCCCATGGAAAGGCCTCAAGCTGGAAAAGTTCATGGAAGACTCTCTCTTGTGGAAGAGATTCTGTGCTGGAGCAAGGGAAGAGTTTGAAGAGTCCTCCCTTTGAGGATAAAGGATCACCAGAGACAACATGTAATGCACTGACAGACCACAACCCCCATTTCCTGTCACCCTGTGTCGCCACAGGGAGGACGTAGAGAAAACTGGGAGTGAAGTTGAGAGGAATGGGGAGAAGGCATTTTTAAGATTTAGATTTTATTTCTCATTACAATTCTAATTGATTAAACTTATTTCCATATGTTGAGTCTGTTTTGCCAGTGACGGTAATAGGTGACCAATTTCTCCCTGTCCTTATCTTGACCCACGAGCCTTTCATTATTTTCTCTCCCCTCTCCAGGGAATGAGGGCAGTAATATAGTGGCTTTGGTGAGCACCTAGCATCCAGCCAGGGTCAACCCACCACAGTATCCTAAGAAACCATAATTATTACAATTCCAAACTATATATCACATTTTAGATTACAGTGTTAATAGCTTCTAGTTTTTACCTCATAGTATTTAATAACAGTAGTACTGCTATGAGTATTATTTACTAATACTTTATGAACTACATAGTTTCTTTGAACTGGATAATGAAATGGCTTGATACAATGTATCTTTTATTCTACAAACTTCTTATTCAAATCGATGAAATTGGTGTACATAATTTCTTGGAGAATGAATAGAAAGATTAATGTAATTTACATCTTTAAATTATCAGATGTTCTCTATTGATCAAAGATAAAACCGTTACAGCTATAATAACAGAAAAGGAAATTAAAAAATACACAACACTATATGTAATTATAAGTGCCTTTTCTGAATCCAATCATTCAGCTAATTTTCATGCACCATCCTCTCCATATTCCATAATCTCTATTCAATTTCTTTTGTTGTGTAGAACTGACTACTGCATAATCTCTAGCCCTATTTTCCACATTTCATAAAGAATATTACTTTTTTATAACTATCAGTCACCAATAAATCTGCATATATTCCCTTACACACGTTACAAGTCCAGCTCTCTAAGCGGAAAAACTACCTTAAAGTCTGAGATATTTGCCATACGTGTTGATAGGTTTTTCTCTTTGCACTTTAATTACATAAACAGTAGAGTAACCCTTCAGCACATTGTGTAGGCAATTTAAAAGTGTGTAAATTCTAGTATCAGTTGTGAAACTCCTTTTATATATTATTTCCTTTAGTTATTCGAGTTGCATTTATTCATATGTACAGGGATATAATATGGTTCAAAAGAGAAGAAATTTCTGGATGTCAGTCTTCTCAAGAGATTTATGCCTGAGATAAATCAGCTTTTCTTAAAATTGTCACATTTCTGCTCAAAAGCTTGCAGAAGCTTCTCTGTACTCAGAAGACCTGCAACAGCTGCCTATCACCCATTTCTGGGCTGAGCTATAGATCCCTGCCCTTCTCACAGAATCTCTTGCAGGTAATAGTGACAGAGAGGAGCTTTCAAAGGGAAGCTGCATTTGCCTATTTAAGGTGTTTTTTCCTGTTCCCATTTGCTTCTCTGTCAGTGTTAGAGTATTCCATGAATGTCCAATAGAAATCATGATCCATGTTAGTGGATCTAGCTAAGTTTCTAATCTATTCAAGTTTACCACAGGTACAGATCCTCCACAGTAAATGGTTTCAAGTCCACTGTAGTTACATACTTTAGCAGTATTTGGAGGTTTTGACCAGCTGGACTCCTCTTGATCTTCCCACTCTGAAACCTTCTGCATTCTGTTGCTCATCATCCAGCATCTGCACTTATGGCCTCTGGTGCTGGCCAGATAAGATGGTAGAGGCTCTCTGTTCAATTGCATACAGTGGATACTGACCTCTTCTCTCTGTTCAGAATTTTGTTTTCAAATAAATGTATAAAGACAAAAAGCCACTTCAAGAAAAACTATTATTACTGATATTTTATTGTAAACTACTGAATGTTAACCACACTGTCTTTTCCTTTCTGTTTATGTAAGCCAAGGGAGAAGAAATCATAGCAGAGAGGTTGAAACAGGAGGATGCCACAATCAAGCATAAGTATCACCTGAACAGCAGGCATAGGTGTAATCTTTTCTTTTGGTAGAAATCATTTTCCCCCTATGGGAAAAGAGTGATTATTTTGATACCTGCAGGTCTGTGGATTCACTAGGGGTAATGCGCTGTGCTTGAAAAAATGCATCAGATTATTGTAAAACCATTGCCCAGATCTTCACTGAAGGGTCTAATCCCTTGTCCTCTTCTCCCTGTGGTACCTTCCTTTCTGTAGGCTGAGACTCCTGCCTGCATTATCATAACAGTAGTAAATTGATAAGGTCATCAGGTTAAAGCCCAAGGCTTGAGCTGGTGCTTAACATAGTGTCGATTTTTACAGGTTTTTTTCTCTTTTCTGCTTACTTAATTAGTATTTAAATATTCCAAGCAAAGTGGAATAGGTCAAACAGGAGCCAGCAATGACCTGAATCCAGAATGCTCTATAGCCTATTTATTGGAGAGCTCATCTGGAGAGTAGAACAGACAAGTCAAAAGTTACCCACTCTCTCATTTAGAGCAGACTACACTGAGGTTTCTCACATCCCAACTGGATTGCCCTAGCAACAATATTATTATTTAAAAGAGAACACTCCCTTTTTTTTAATGCTGTGACTAGCCTTCTGCTTTAATATGCCTAGCCTTGAAAAGCCATTGCACATTAAATACTTTACTTGGGTTTTTTTGTACTATTGTTGAACTGTTATACATAAAAGATCTATGAAATAACAAAAATAGAGAAATTACTCTTTTACATCTGAATGAGTGTGAATTGAGTAGGTTTGTTTGTTTGTTTTGAATGGTTTTGTTTTGTTCTTCTACTGAAGTAGCAGAAGGTATAGATAAACCTAAAATGTAAAAAGGTGCTGAACTGCAAAATCAAGCACTCATCCTTAACCATGGAGTCCTATGCTTATTATGCCTCAAGGAGAGTTCAGCTCACAAATACAAAGGGTATTTTATTGAAGCAGTCAGAACTACAAGCTCACTCTGGACTCTGAAAGTCACACAGTGTTGTCCTCAAAGTTGTCACCAATTGTCAAGGTTTATTTATACTTACGAGACCTTATGGGTCTTCAGATTGTATTCTAAGTGACAACTCTGAAACCAGAGGAATAGTAAGAATCTCAGAGTTTTAGCTGTTTGGAATTTAGCAAATCAATCTGTTGATGTAAAGGTGACATTTGTGACCTGATGGGGTAGTTCTGTGTGCATGAGAAATTGTGATGTGCAGTCAGAGGGATATATCCCTGAAGTAATCTTTTTATAGAAATGTATATATAACTCCTTAAAGTTCCCATCCTCATTGAAAATCAATAGCAATCACAACCCAAAGTGCCAGGAGGCTCTGGCAGACATGTGGTGGTGGATTAAAATTGGATGGCTGAAATTGTAACAGCCTTCAGCTGCACCTTCCACTCCTATGATGGATGTTGCTCCCCCAAAGCAGGGACAACTGATCTGCTCATGAATCACCCGATCAACTGCAGTGTTCATCTAAAGTAAACTGACTTGGATTCTGGTTGGCTGTAATACAAACACTGAAATTTGTCTTGGGAGAGAAAAAGTTTATCATATGGGAGTCAAAGATGCCTGGAGAAGGTCAAGTACCCGATTTTAATCTGTTGCTGAATGACCTCTGTTAATTGCAAAAGTAGAACTCAATAGGCTCCATCAGGTGATATCAAAGCAACAAAAATGCCTGTTTTTCTCATTCCCCTACTGTGCACATGGTGACTCAATGACCTCTTGAGCAGGAGCTTTGCCTAACTTTGGCACTTTTCTGAGAAAAAGGAGAATGGCTGAACTGATGGAAACATTGCCCATATATATGTCTCCTTTCCTCTATTTGTCTAGTTGTGTAAATAAATAAATAAACAAAATTTTGGGAGGAAGTTGTCAGTGGTAAGAGATGGACAAAAATGTGCAGAGCACCGAGGGACTGAAAAGCAAGAAACAGGCAGAAAAAAGCATGTGGCTAGCACCAAGGTACTACAGTAACAAAATGCTTATAAGGAAGAGAGAAATCATCTTGGTGTTATTGCCTCTTCTTTTTGGCATCATGAAATGATGATAGTATCAATATACAATCCGTCCTACATGAGATTATGTAGTAGCAAAAAACATCTTTCTCAGGAGTCGTCAGATAAAGTCCTCCATCCAATTTTGTTTATATTGGTATCTAGGGACATAAAAATTTGATTTCTATTTTCAGTGCTTTAGGACACTCTGTCTGTTTTGGTGGTTTTGTTTTTTGGGTTTTTTTTTTAGGCAATTTAGGAGTAGATCTTTACCCTGTAGATGTTGCCTGCCCATCCTGTGAGGATGTCTGTGATATCATAAAGTATCTATAACAACACTGGAGATCTTAGGCACCTGAATCACACTGCAAGCACCTGTGTTGGGAACCTCTAGCAGCATAACAGCATTTTTCTTAGCTTGAGTTCCAGTCAAATTTGAATCAATAGCTGTTCACTCACACTTCAATGCAACAGTGGTGATTTTATTGTATAACATCCTGAATTTTCATGGGGAAATCTGACTTGACTACACCAGCAGCCAAAAGCATGCCATAGCTAACCTTCTAGCATGCTTGAGTTTTGCCCCTGCAGCATTAGTCTGACTGATAATTTGTCGGTAACTATTTTCTTCATCAAAGAAGACACGTGGCAGTTTGAATTTGAAAAGTTAAGTATACTAAATAGGAAGGAACTATTTTTGTATAGAAACAGACGTAGAGGAATGATCCTTTTACTGGTAATTATAAGTCTGTATCTGTATACACACATAGAGTTTTAATTGCTTGTATTATAACTGTGCAAATATCTGTCATTAGGATGTCCTTGAAGATATGCTGTGGTACTAATCAGATTTGTCAAGATGAGACAGTACATTTCTATTCTCTTTTACACATCATAAACTCTGACTGATATCCCCAAGGGGAAAAAATGCATAATGTGTCATTTACGACCTGTTGCTTGCACAAATTGCCTGCATTTTGTATGCAGTAGGATAACAAAATGCTATTGATTTTGAATTTGACTTAGGAAGCTGATCTTTATTGCTAGTTGTCACTTGGCAGATTTTTCCTCCCACTGTGAAATGTTTGATCTAAAATTAATGTTTTGGAGAAATGGAAGCAGTGATGGTTTTGCAATATTTAAAAAAAATGTATACATTCTATCCTAGGAGGTAGCCATTATTCATAATAGAATAAACATTCTTTAAGTAAGACTAAATTTCAAATAAGTTACAAAAAGCATGTAATATGCCAATCTTGTTCTGATTAAACAACACTGCTGTGTAGCAGAGCAGTTTTTTGGGACTTAAAGTGAGGCATGGATCTGTACCAGCATCCTTAGCAGAGGCAAGCTTAAGAGGTAGAACTAAGAGAAATACACATTAATACAATGCACTAATAATAATAAGAAAAGAAATCTAGAATAGATTGGGGTATGAACTTAAAAACTCTAAAAATATGACAGATTAAGAGTTAGGGAACCTCTGACACTAAAATTGTCCTTCTCGGTTCTATGGTTTAATGTGAGACATATAAAGGTCATTTCACTATCACTCTGGAATATTGTTTTCACTTTCTACAGAAAAAGGAAAAAAACCATTATAAATTAGCATAAGGATTGGAAGACCTTTTTGGGTTTTTTAGGGAAAAGTGTATGTACCTATGGATAATATTAAATGTCTTACCCTTCCTTCATGTATTTCTTTAAAAATATCAGTGTTGTGATTCTCAAAGACACCTACATACATGTTGTGATGGCAAACGTCTGAAAGCCTTCAACAGCCCATACCTTAGCTCCAGAAATAGTTTCTAAATGCATATTTGCCATTTTCTATGTGAAATCAGATGTCTGTGTGAGCAAAGGTCCCTGAAATAATTGAAATTAATTTATGAAAGTTGGTTTCATCAACCAGACAAAAAATATATGTAACATATAATTGAATATTTTAAAAGTAGATGTTGTAAACTGAACTAAGTGGAGATACTGTGGTCTTCTACTAGTTTCGACTGTGGTGTTAAGACTATTTTTACTATTTTTATTGCATATAATGAAAAACAAATGCCAACCAAGATTGTTTAGTTTATCACTGTCTTTTATGAAGAAGATTAATTTGAGAACTTTCAAATGTGGTCAGGTTTCAGTTACCATAGTTTTGGTTTGTGTCCAGAATTAACACTTTTAATACCCCAGGAAGAAGTGGATGAATTCATTTTTGACAGTGTCCATTAAACATTTATTGTGTGTCAGTTACTCACTTAGCTAAATAGTACTCACCTTCGTACCAGATTTCTAGGACCAAACCTATACTTTCTGGAATTAAGTCTGCTTTGGTGTTGTAACTCTTTGTTCTTAGGAGATTATTTCATTTAATGAAAAATTTCACAAACAATGATATTAAAATATCAGCTACAGGCTTCTTCACAACTTGTAAAGATACTGCACATGTAAATCATTTGTGTTTCTGTAAGATTAAATGGATTATATCTATTTCTATTGCCACCGATATGTGTCCTTGACAGCAGAATTCCAGCCAATCCTCAAGTGGCAGACACATTAGCTCCATCACAGTCAGTGGAAGCACACTTAATCACATCACCAGAGAATCTGACCTGCAGCCCATAACAAGACTGTCCTTTTTAGGGTAATAATACTTTATGCTTTCATCAATCACTCTTCTAGGTCTGCAGCTTCTTGTGGCAGATTAAAAAATATCATACAATGACCTAAAAAGCTGTTTCACCATGTTGCTCCCAAGCTACCTTTACTAAAAGCAGGCCCAGTTGAGGAAAACCTTCTTCCAGAAAGAGCAAGAACCTCTCTTTAATAATGCAGTATTTATATTTCCTTTAAACATTTTAATTATAAAGCAATTTCAAAACAATATTCATATTCTTGATTTTTAGGCTCCAAGTTGTTTTGACTTTTCTCTGCTTTGACTGTTTGCATAGGACATATGTCTACAACTACAACAATAATAGATGGTAAGAACGGATCTGTTCCTTCATCATCCGTGAAAGTGGGCAAGAAATCAATTACAGAAGACCTCATGACAACGTTCAGCTCACCAGCAGCATGGCTTCTTGTTGTTGCTCTGATTGTTACCTGGTCAGCAGTAGCTATTGTAATGTTTGACTTGGTGGATTACAAAGACTTTGCAGGTAAAACTCAACATATTCTGTTTGACACCTTGTATATTAAAAATTGAAAATTTATTAAGGAAGGTATATTACGTAATTATGCATGTGTCTCACTTTTGGGATAGCATAGTGTCTCTGCTGAGTTTATCAAGAGAGAATTCGTGTCAGAATGTATTAGTTTACACTTCATACATCTTTATAATTTAAGTCTCTTCATTTTTCAACCCATTCTCATCCTCAAAACCATGCACATGGACAGTAGTGTACTATGTATATGAGCATGTATAGTCAGATTTCCATTTTGCAATTTCTATATAAATTTTTTAAAGAAAAATAAAGTTAATTAATTCATATTTTCTGAAATATAAAGCCTTTAATAGTTGCCTTAAGTATTCTGACATATGCTTACACAGTTCAATGACTAGAAAAATGCAGATAATTTCTAAACACACTAACCCTAAAACTGATCTTTAAAATCTATAAGCACAGAGGACCAGATTCCTAATATTAGCTAGGTTACATCCTTATCTTCAATAAGACAATAACTCTAGCCTACTTTAAGACTTGGAAAGCTGACTGAACAAGACTGAGTTTAAGGGTACATATTGATTAATGAGGGCAAAGATGAAAATGAAGTGGGTGGTACAAGGACTGTGATTCTAAATGAGGAACCGCAAAAAAAAGAACAGGAAATAGAGTGGAATAGAATTTTTATGCCTTTTGTCTGGCAAATGATATATAATGAAAAAAAAATTAACTACCTATGTTTGCAAAGGGTGCATAATGTTCAGCAACGCATTATGGCAGTAAAACTTACGTGAGACAAACAGCCTGTAACAACTGGGAAACACGTATGTGAAGCAGAAAACGAATGATTATGGTCCTTTTCTTTCTTAAAGTAGAGCTCCAGCTCTGAAGTCATCACATCTGTCACAATAATTAACTAGGATTTGAAATTTAGACTTCAGCCTTTTAATTCAAAACAAATTGAGTTGATGTTTTGGAGTAAATTTCCTGGACTTTATTAGTTTACTGATAAATTCATCGATTTTTTTTTCTTTTTTTGTCCTGCCATATATCAATATTGTCTTCAGGATTTACTTAGAAACCTTTTGAGACACAGATAGATCTTGAAAGAAACCAACCAGTCCTGGATCAATGGATGCCACAGAGCTTGAAATGTGGAGAAAACGTACCACAAAACTTTCTTAAGTATTTTTTTCTGCTGTCTTTGTTTGAGAAGGACATCACTTGAGCTCCAGCAAAACATAGTTTCCAATATAGACATCAGATTTTAATTTGGACACCACACACTGCATACTACAGTGTATATAAAAACCAAGAAAGAGAAACTATCATATTCAGATTTAGTTTTCCATGTATTAGCCATTAACCAATCAATCAATCAATTAGTCAAGTTTTTAATATGTTTCATATGAACAATCAAGAAGGAGAGCATAATGGAGACTACACTCTTATACTAAGCAATTCCTGAACTGGCTGTCAGGTCACACATATTCGATACATAAATCAGGGTAATTCAAATCTGGGTAATGCTAAGTAATAAGGATTTATACTGGAAACTGAAGGAAGCATCTAAGCAGATGTAATTCTCTTCATATTATATTGGCTAAATGAGTTTAAATGTCACCAGTGTTGATGGAAACTGACATTTTCAGACCAGGATTTAAAAATAAAATAATATAATATTTAATCTGCAGAGTGAGTTTGTATTTTGTAGAGGTCTCTGAGAGATGATACTTTAGTACTTTGAGTTTATTACTTAATTTCCTTTCCTTTCCAGTGATATTAATTAAGTGATTAATTAAGCCAGCATTTAAATCAGGTCTTGATAGTTAAGAGTTAAAAGAAGAAAGTGCAGTACTTCTTAAGCTGGCATTTATTAGACTGTTTGCTGTATTTACATAAGTATAACAATAATTACATGGCTCTTACCATAACCCTTGGGTTCACTTCTGGAGTTCATACTACTTTTTTCAATTTAAACCCACCGACTTATAAAAATTCCTTGAAAATATCTCAAGATTTCACATAGAATCACCTGGCTGTCACTACTGACACTAGAATGATTTTCACTTTTGGACAGTTTGGCCCTTTTCCTCCAGTGGAAGTAGTGCCTTCTTTTCATACAGAAAGTAGAATTTGGAGCATATTTTTAAGTGACTCCTTAAATCTAAAACCCAGTGATATTTTCCCTTGAGTTTGACACTGTTCTTTGAAGAACCAGACCTGCATAAAAAGCATGAATAGTTATTTTCAAGACTGTAAATATAGTTTTGCAAGCATGATTAAAATTAATTTCCTAGTTTTCAAATGCAAATGAAAGATGCCAAAGAAATTATATTCAACTGCATACTTTTTTAATCCATAAAACACAGAAAATTCAGTGTGTTTTTCCTCAAAGAACACTTGCCTTTCATAAGTCATTGCATTCAATTTCTTTCCCATTTCTCTACCTGAAGTTCCATGAAGTTCAAGTTTAGAAACTATGCACAGCATATGAATGAGGCAAGCTGAGAGAGATGAAAATCTAGAGAAGAGGAGATGGAGGGATGGCCTAGGAGCAGTCTGCAGATTTCTGAAGGGCAGTTACAAAGGCAACAGAGGTCTCTGATCCACGGGCTCCCACCGGGGACTTCCACTATGTTTCTGTGCCAGGAATGATCGTTTCCATAGCAGAGCTGTTAGCAGCAATTCCACTGCACAAGGGTGACTGCAGCAGAAAACAGGAGCAGGACGACACAGTAAACCTGCCTGGGAACTGTGTGGCCAAGGAATATACACAGATTTGATCCTCTTGATTACAGTACAGAGCTGCTGGTCAATAAAGGAAGTGCAGTGCCCTAAATTATGAGCTACCTAGAGTACACACAGAGTCATGGAGGTCAGTAGAAACACAACACATGGGCAGAGTAGGAAGTACTTTAAACTGGAGCATTGTTCTTCTTCAGTAATTAACATTATCTGAAAGACAAATAGCTCCAAAAAGACATATAGTAGTAGTATAAGTATTTTTTTAATTTATCAATATGAACTTCACACTGCTTTCTGTGATTAGAGTACCAACCCATAGATTTTGCTTTTTGATTACTATGCTCTTTTAGGAGTAAACCATCAAGTTTGGGAAATTTGACAATTTTATAAGATGAAATTTGTCCCGCAACTAACTATATGAAAAAAATGGTGCTTAGTTTCATCCTAAAGTAGATGTGCTAAATTACTTTTGTGGGATGTCTTTTTATTCAGTATTTGAAAGGAGTTTTTAGAACTGAGGGATGCTGTGCGTGGATAATACTGAAGGTTTAGGTAACT
>JAWWES010000115.1:63138041-63151168 GCA_035583135.1 Lophotriccus pileatus
GAAGTTAGATTACATGAGTCCAAGCTTCACTCATAAAAAGATTTACAATATATTTTTGTGTAATTTTACATGTCCAGAACATGATGACTGTAAATTCTACAGTACTCTGTATTATTCAGAAAGTGCTGGTTATGATATAAAATATATAATAAGACAAGCCTGTGTTACAGGTTGCATGTGTAAAGCTGTGCCTCCTTGGTAGTTATATGTCAGTTTGTTCAGAGGTTAGAACACAGATAGAACCTGCAAGTCAGCCTTGGCTTTGGCAGTGGATTTTGAGGAAAGCATGAGACAAAAATTAGATCAGTGCTGAAAGTTTCACCCTAGTTCTATCTACCAGAAGAAGGAAATTAAATTTTTGCAGAGTTGTGCTTTAGTGTATTATGCGCATTCCTTTGAGAAAAGAAATGAAAACTTGCATTCCTATCATGCTGTATTGTACAACTATAAACATGACTGAAATATTTGTAATGTGGTATGAAGGTGACATGCAATACAAAAGCCTGAGATAAGAAACTACAAATCTTATGCAGTACACATTGTGCATGAATATGCAATTAGTGGCATACTGCATTGAATGATCTCATATATTTTCAATATTTTCAGATATGCAGAAAAAAAATTCATTTTGTTTTGATGTGTGTATTGCAACAGTTTATTACTACCATCCTTTGTATCAGAAAATACACCTTGTTAATTGGCTTCATAACTCATTAATATCTTTCATACATTTCTGGTATGTATAACTGGATTATGTATTTTAATTGGTAAATGTAACTAAATATTTTAAGATTATTTTAGTCCTAAAGATTAATTACCCAGGAATTCGCATTTGGTAATGGGCTAATAAAGTGTTCAAAATTCCCTGCAATCTCTGTGACCAATTACAACTAATTAACACCATCCTAATTTCAAAGTGTTCAATATTCAGAGTAAATTGATAGTGATTTACCCAGTCACCTAAAGGCCACCTAAATCAAACCTAGTGAAACCTCACTAAATCTATGAAAGCCAAAATTACCCAAAAAAACAATCTAAGTGAAAATATAGAAAACACACACACACACACACTCTTAGCAGGATGAGCTTCCCATACTATCACGACTGCTTTCATAAATGAAAAAAAGAACAGGCTTTTTGTTGTGGATAATTTGTTTTGCTCAGCCATCAAGAGGCTTTTTAGACACCTGAAGCAAAGCAGATCTCTGTGGGGGTAATGACTGCCAATGACTGGAATGGGGAGCTGAGGAGATGGAGGCATGAAGATCCTAGCCACTCAGATGCTTTCTTCCATTTGTTCTTTTTTTTTTTTTTTCTTTCTTTTTAAGGTAATGGTAAAACATCTGGCCAAATTGTTGCGGGTTCTCCCATAGTAGCTTCTGAATAACACAGCCTGAAGGCACCATATCTCTGCCTGAACTCATGGTCATTTCTGTTACTGCCTTGTAGTCACAGAAAGTTTTGGCTGGCCCTGGGGAGTATACATAGAATATACCTATTATTATTCTTCAGCAAAGGAAAACAAATGAAAATTAGGAACCATTTGTCACATGAAAATCTATATTTTGCAGCAAAAAGATGTACAAAAGTAAAGAACATGACTCTAAAACACTTGTATTGTATTACTGACATGCACATTATTTTCCCTAGCCTCCTTCACAGTAAAACTGTAAGGTGCAAAACCTGCTGGGTCCAGAGCCTTTTGTCATTAAGGGCCATAGAATTCAGTAAAATATGGCTGTTGTACTGGGTTTCTTTGCTTTTCTTAGTTTTTAATTCTATTTTTTTCTGAGATAATCAATATTAGGAACATATACATACATTTTTCTCCTGCAATATCATCCCACCGTAGTCATCCTGTTGGACTCACGTTCATGGGAAATTTTAAGATATGCGAAAAGAAGTGTACTTACATTTACTCTTCTATTTACGGTGTATTCACCAAGGTTAAAACTGACAATAGCTCTGCACTTATTCAGGAAAAAGAATGAACTTCTGGCTTAGTTTAAAACACCAGAAAATTTAGTGGAACAAACAATTTTATCTCTTTTTCAAACATGCAAAACCCTAGGCAAATCACAGAATCACAGAGTACGGTGATTTGGAAGGGATCCACAAGGATCATCTAGTCCAACTCTTAGCCTGGAATTTATCAAAACAGTGCTATAGTCTTCTGAAATACAATTTTTACTGTATTTACAAGTGTCAATTCAACACATGATTAAACACCTTATCTATTTCAAAGTTCTTAATGAAATTCTTAATTGAATTATACAAGACTTCAACTAATGTACCCAAAAATTACAAAATATTTTTTATCTTCTTCACAATGATAAAAACAATTAAAGGGATTTAAACCAAATTCCAGTTTAAAGAAGGTCTGCCCAGATGACATCTGGTTTGCCATGTTTCACTCTGCAGCAGATCTCATAGCTGAGTTATAAACCCCTAGAAAATTAGTTTACACTGGAAAGAATGACAGTCTATGAAGTATTGCACTGCTGCAAGTGCTGCATTCATCCCAAAAGGTCTACCATGTATAAGGTGATAAATTGTGACAGATCAAACTTCACAAGGTCATCAAGTTGAAAATATGAAATTTTACAAACTCTCTCCATGAATAGGGAGGGATCTAAGAGAAGAATTCATGCTTGAATATGCTTCATGGGATAAAAAAACCAAACCAAATTTGCAGTGCATAATGGTATCTGTGAAATTTTTATTTTTAAACAAACAAACCAACCAAACCAGTAATTCATTTCAGTAACAATTGCAGTGATGCAACTCTTTGATTATTTGCTGTTGAAGAAATTGAAGCAACTCAACTAGAATCAACTGTATATGATTTATTCTTTTCAGTAATACAATTTGTTTGTAACTTGTGAAAATACCTGTATCTTATTAAACCATATTTTCACATTGCTCTGATTCATACTGTATTATCTTACACCTACATCAGATTGCTGGGTGTTTTTAAATGAACTTCAATTTCTGCTTCATAACAGCAGCCCCACAGAGATTAAAAAACTACTCACTTCATTCCTTAAGTGCTTCCTTTAACCAAGAGACAGCTGAGAATGTTCATTATTGCTAATGGTGTTTCTTCTTTTTTTTTTTTTTTTATTGGCCTTTCTGGGGTCCATCCTGTTGCCATCAGCTATAGACACCTATTCACAACATTGCGACGATCCCTGTTTACCACCTGGTAAAGACCTTCTGCCTGCAGTGTTCTGAATACGTGTGTGCAACGATAACAAAGCATGGGCACAAGCAGAGCGCCAGGACGTGGCAGCATTGCTTCTCAGCTAACCCCAACTCTGGATGGCTGGGGCTGCAAAGTTCGTTGCAACAGCCTATCCTGATTTTCACCATTGTGCTTGAAGTAGACCTGACTCCTAAGAGATTACTCCAGTCAGGAGATTCACAGGAAATGGTGTCAAGCTGAGATACTAATTTTACACTTTAAGTGTCCTTTAAAAATGCCATGGTACAATCATTTAACATCTTTTTAACCTGAAGTTAAGATCTGCGTTCTTCGTCAGAGAACTGAACCCATAGAATGAGATAAAAATAAAGCTCGAAATTATTTTAGATAAAATGCCTGCTTCAGAAAACACCACCTAATGAGGCTCTTACCAAACAAATCAAAACTTTCTACCTGAGACCAAATCAAACCATATAAATTACATGTAAAGCCCATCCTAAACATACACTCCTGTCCACTTGTGCCACTATATCGAGAGTACCTGAAATTACCTGATACTTTATGACAGTTCGTGAATTTCTTTCTAAATTTTGGTAAGCAGGCTCTAGTTAGAACTGCTTCTTTGTCCACCTTCAGGTGAGGAAACTTAATCTCATCACTTTCAGGTGATGAACTTAACCTCATACTATTATCTAAGGTTGATAGATTAGAAAGGATAGGATAGGATTAGAAAGATAGATAGGATTAGAAAGAGACAGAGAAGAGTTAGACTACAGGCTGTAGTCTTCATATTTACAACACAAGTACTTATAAAATGGAAAATACTGGAAAATGCTGAGTCTGCATTTTATTTGGCATTGGTTTTATATGCAATAGTTCAATATACTTATAAGTATAAAAATTAAATAATTTTTTTGATACTTATATTTCAGTGACACTCATCTAAGTTTTTTTCTGGTGCTTAAGCTTTGTGCTACAAGCTTGACAAAAATATTAGTCTATGAAACAGAAAGATAAGACCTAAGGACAGCTATGTTGATAAACTGGAATATTAATAATTGAAGATTTTAAGTTTGTATTGAGTTTAGTATCTTAGTTCACAATGTAGAAATAAAGTACTCTTACTACTAAACTTGAAAGTATGTAAACTTTCAAATTAAAATTTAGGTCTCTATGTTTAAAAGAAAATATTTTACGAAAAATCGGATATGTTTTGTCACAAACTCGTGTTAGGCTTTTGTATTTTATCAAACATGGCACAAATTCTGTCTTCATCAGCTGTACCTTGTCAGTATCAATGAAGTAGTTTATATCTCATAGATCAATCTTTGCACCAGATAATTACCATCATTTGTAATTTAATTGCATTCAATTCACTGAAGTCAAAGTATGTAATTGATGAAAATCTAACAATTATTAACTAATTTGCTGCAATTCATTTTTTTTAAAAAAAGCCACTTTAACGTAAGTTGAACTCTGAATTTGTATTTAACCATTTAACATGCAAAAAAGATTGATAGGAGACTATATTTACGGTAGAGTTATTAAGACGGGAATAATGACTGAAGTAATTTGTACAGATAAATCAATTAGTCACTTATTATAGTGAGCTTCGTAGGAATAGATGACACAGACCATGAAACAAAACCAAATTTGCTTGAGGCGCTACAGCAAATAATGCCATGTGATTACTCAGCTCTTGTTTCCAAAAGTCACTGTCAAAGGACCCATTATCAGTTCTGATGAAACAAAGCATTCTTCTGTTCAAACATACAATAATTTTACTGAAATTGCTTTCACACTTTATGAAAATTATCTTCTATCCCAAGAACACACTTAATGTTAATTGCAGGACTTGAGAAGTCAGTCATTGGTTGGTTTCAAGGAGCTGTGTTAAGTGTGAGATATTAATTATCATTAAAGTTATGAATTCATTTATTTTCATTATCATTAATGTTATGAATTGATTTTCAAATCAATTTGAATTAAAATTGTGAGTCAAGAAGACTTCAAAAATGAAGAAATTTGTTGTTCAGAATTCTTGTTCTTACATTTTTAACCAAATTACTGTTTCTGTACCAATAATGCTGGAAAGCTACAAAGAATTGTAGCAGCTGATGTGCCAGCTTCAAATTACACAGGGAGTTTTTAGAAGTATTAAATACCTGCAACATGTCTGAAATTATTTGTTAAAGAATTATTTTAAAGAAGTTTGCATATGTTTAGTAAAGAAAATCCAAACAAGCTTCCAAATTGTTATGCTGATATCTACAGTAGGTAAAAAACTTTCTCCAACCAAATACAACTGAGTTTTCCTACAATAAGGTATTGTTAAAAAGTAGCATGCAAAGTCCTTCAATTTGATTGGGATTCTTTCTCTGTCAGCTTTAACTCTTACAAATTTCAGCATTTTCCAGAAAGTTCTGGGCTTAGAGTTTTGACTTCCCATTGAAAACAAAAAGGCAAAACTGTAAATTATTCTGATATCTGTGAACATGCTAGCACCAGTACAGATAAACTTTTACTGATCTGCAAAACATCTCTAATGTTGTACCAAGTATTAAAAAGAATGACAAAACAAAATATTCTAGCCAAGCATTTTTATTGGAACCAGTGTTGTAGAATGTAAGTAATTTATCAAGGTAAATAGTTGTACTGACCTGGAATTAATTATGAGTGTAAAGTTACAGATCTAAGTGCTTAACCTAAGTGTATAATGACAAGTAGGATTTAAATATGAAATAGCATCACTAATAAGATCCATAACACATACCTCAGTTATATGAAAATAAGGCGTCATGTCCATGCTAATTTTCAGGCTTGCATTCCTTTCTAGTCAATGGAAAGGAACGGACATCCTTTGAAATTAATTCGTATAACACTAAAAAACATTTCAGAGGAAAGCTAGAGACTTGCCTTCAGAAATTCACAGTATGTTTGCCTGTATTGGCTTTTGAGGGAGTCTAGAAACCACCAGGGATTCAATACCATTTCGGGTACATTTGCCTAGGTAGGATAATCTAAAATTAAAGCTCTGATGAAAGGAAATTACATACTGTCAACAAAAGTCTTCAATATTAATTGTGTGTTTCATGACGAAGCTTAACCTCACGAGTATCCATTTACTTGTTTTCCCCTCCTTGCTCCTTCAACAGGCATTTAATAATTTTTTACTACATTATCTAAGGGAAACAATTGGCTCAGTCACTATTTAAAAGTTCAGGAAAGGTAGAACTTCACAGCCTGTATCTGTCTGATAAATGCTCTGTATCCATAAAAACTCTTTACAGTTTAAATTCAAGATCCTGCCCCTTCTACTCCTAGCACAGTAGTTTGTAGACGATACGTCATATATTAATTACAGTTTATAGCTATAGATTAGTTACAAATTATATATTACACACTATATAACATATGCTAGCAAAAACTCCCACAACACCTTACTTTTAAAATAATTAATGTTCTAAGGTTTACTAAGAAATGAAAAGTTAGGCAGGAGTCAACCAATCCAGTCTGAATATATTGAATACAAAACTATTGTAAAAAACCTTATCGTACTGTTCCATTGTTGGACATCTGTAAATAAAAAAAAAAAAAAGAAAAAGAAAAAAGATTAAATTACATGAAAGTATCAAGTGCAAATTTCCTTATGAAAATCTGCATTCTGTCAGCTTCACTCCTGAAGTAAGAATATGCAAATCTTTTGGAAATTGTTGTCTTTCTTTACATGTGTTTGAGATAAATGGAATCTTTCTCTGTACTTGTTACCACTAGAGCTGTTTAATTTCTTTCTTTTCTAGTGTGTTTGTTCTACTAAGGACCTAGTAGAACCGGTTGTCAAAGTTATGGGGAGAGGTAGAATCATGGATTTAATCAGTTGTAATTTTCACTTCAGCATTAGCTGCCATTGTGTTTTTCAGAATTTTAGGACACATGATTACTGTTAGCACTATAATTAAAACATGTTGGAAATAGAACAAATTAAACTTAAGATCTGTGCAGGAGATAATTTTCCAGGCTTGTGCCACTTGTATCAGCCCTCAAGCGAGATCACAGTACCTGTTTCAATACAAAATTTTATTTTGCAAATACCAATAAAGTATCATCTAAACAGCTCCAAACTGATTTTTCTAAACTTTGTAGGTTAAACAGGATTTACAATTTGGGCCTATTAGTGTGGGTATGACTGAAATATTTTGCCTCCAGAGACTCATAGTTTCTAATACCTTTTCTTAGTGGGGTATGAAGATGTTATGAATTAAAGACCAGGATATGATGTTGAAGACTGATTCATCAGCAAAGATGATTTGCCTTAGGGTGGTTGGAATAATTTCCTCTGCTCTTGTTCTTGCTCTTCTCTGAGCATTTCTCTTGTCTGCCCAGGGGGGACAGCTCTGCTACCTGTGAAGAAGTTCTTGAACTGCTACTTGATAGACCAGTGTATTCAAATAAATTGATACCAGTTGATGTTTAGTTTTCAGCTGTATTCCCTGTGGCTGTAAAAGCCTGTGGCTGTAAAAGCAACTGCACCCTCCCTAAGCAACCAGTGAATAAAAGGAGGGTGCATATCCACAGTGGAAATCAAGGCAGCTGTCCAAAGTTAAACCACTACTGCTTGTGAATTAAAACCTCAGTTATGCTAAGACACTTCTGGCCATGTACATTCTATTAGTCCATTTCTACTCCTCAGCACATCTAGGTTAGAATGAAGTGAGTTTTGGATCACAGACTTACTTTTTAATAGCCTAAATATAGTTATTCATTTTCCTGGTTAAAGCTTGAGAAGAGTACTTGTGGCAAATAAGTTGAAAAAATTAAATCTCTACATCTCAATGCATGAAGACAATGAAAATAAACAAAGTAAATAAATCAGGACTCAGCAATTTCCTTAGAACCTGTGTAAGGGAATGGGTTCAGGGAGAGATGTGAAATGAGGAGCGGGAAATTGATGGCACTGAATCCTAAACAGACATCAAGATGTAGGGGACCTGAGCCAAAGGAAAAAAAAGCTGCTGAAAGGAAGAGCTTACCTAAAATGATGAATGTCAGGTAGAACCAAATCTACTTTTATGCTTTGTCCAACCAAGCCTCAGAGGTTGAGGCCTCTGCCTAGAGCACAGCATCAGACCGTATTATACATTGAGACCCTAATCACTCTGCAAAAAGCAAGTGCAGTAGGATACAGTTTATACAAGTCTTGCACAGGAAGAAGAGCTGTCCTCAAATCCTATAATAATAAAAATTAACATTCACAATCCCTGTTTCTGTTAAAAGAGGTAGTCTCATTAGTTTTGTATAAAATGAAGATTAACTTTTATCACTGAAGGAATTGTTTATGGGGTTTTTTTTGAAACCACTTTTCTCTTAAACTCTGCACTCAGGAAGATCTGTTAACAAGCTCAGCACAGAACCACTGAGAATCATTCATGAGACACTGGAAGAATCCACCGATTGGATTTATGGCTTTTTTTCGTTACTATCTGACTTCGTATGGAGTGATGATGATGACGAGAGTGATGAAGGTATTTGTAATGTAAAGACTTCTGCTCTAACTGCTGTTTTACATGCATTATGTTGGCTTACACAGCTTTTAACCTCACAGACAAGGTCAAACAAAATGAAAAGTAACATTGTTGCTCATAAAGCATCTACTGGCTATTCCAATCAGTAAATTGGTCTCTTTGTTAGCTTTCATCTCATGTTTAATGTAGCATTACAGAAAAGCTGTCAGAATTAAATATTGCCATTAGTACATCTTAAAGTAAAGAGCATTAATTTATATAAGACTTCAAAGCCACAACCAAAATAGGCATCAGGATACTGCTTCAGAGAATGGAGTTATTTTCTTTTAATCAGCAAGAATCTAAAGAATCCTGGTAAATATACAATATAGATCAAGAAACTTATGTCTTATTTTTTTGCCATATTGATGACAGGAAAATATATTGAAACAAAACAAACAAAAAAAAAAAGGCACTTCATCTGAAGTCAGGGGATTTTGGATGGCATATTGTAAATAATTCAGTTTATTAGAAATTATGGTTCTGCCATGATGGTAGAATATCTGACATCATCTGATAAATGAAAATAAATTTCTAACATTATGAGTTTGGAAATAATTATCCTTCTGTTAATGAAAACATAATAATTAAAAAAAATAAAAACAAACAAAAAAAAACCCATCAAACACCCAACCCTTAAAAAATCCCCAAAAAAACTCAGCTGGTTCCCTAGCTGGTCAGAGAGTAGTGGATCATCACATCACATCATATTGGTTATTTTGACAAACAATGAGTGTAGGAGTGACATCTTCATTTCACAGTAGTTCTTTTTATGGTATATTTGGCTATACTGGAATATAATTAAAAAGCAACATGTACTGAAACTGAATTCTTTCTGCTTGTTCATAAACTTGAGATGTCATCAAATTTCTACCTTTTGAGTATGTTCATGAGCTTTTTACCTTAGCATCATATATGAACACTAATAGACTACTACATGTGAATCTGTGAACTGGGCATCCTATTCTGAGATACGATTTACAATTAGCAGAAAGCCAGTATCTCATATGGTTGAGAAACAGAAAAGATGAAATACAGAGAATTTAGTAAAATTTGATCAGAGTTCATTCGTATAGTTTAACAGCTCCCAAAGAACATGCAGGCTTTCAAATATTTGGATGTGTAGGTGTTAATGGTAGTATGAAAGGTCATAAAATACCTGACATAGAAAAATGCAAGATCTGAATGCTCACTAGGTGTTTGGAAACCTCAGTCCTAGCAGCTTTTGGCCCAGGTGGAACTTCATCAATATCAACCAGCAGTATGAAAAGGCAGTAAGGCATCTTATGATATAATGCTATATATTAGCATTACATAATAAAAACTAAGTGCATGTGAGCTCTGTGCTGCAATCAGTGCAGCTGAGGATGCACACTAGCCACAGTCATTTAGGCTCAGTCCTTTAAGTTATGCCCTACATGGAGGTGTAATAACATACTGCAACAATCAAGTGTTCACAGTTCCATTGAAATTGTTTATTTTTTTGCCTTGGATTTCACTGAAAGTATTGCTAGATTTACAATCTTCCTAAACTGCATACACACTGTGTCATTTGGAACTAAAACTGAACCACTGGGCCTTTCCTTAAAACATGGAAACATGCATAAAATAAAGCAAATTGTAAACTGTAGTAACAGGTTAATATTCAGAAGCACAAACACAGATTTGGATCTTTCCTTAGTTACTACTGCACCTTGAATTTATCTACCTAAAACTCTATGTTAAGAGATTCTTTATGAAAAATTCAAAATCTCAGAATAGATGCTTATCCTTTAGCATATAAAAAGAGATTTTTTTTTTTGAAATTAAAATGAGAAAACATGAGAAAAAATGTGATTCGTTGTTTTTAATATCTTTTCTCTGACATTTAGGTTTTTTCTCTTGTTTCAGGTGAAGTGGAACCTTCCATGACAAAAGGTTGGTCAGTTTCTTTACTATAGAGGGAAAGTACTTGGTAACCATTTTAAGAATTAACTAGTATATCTGTGATATAAAAGCAACTCATGTAAAAATATTTGTTGTGCTGTTTGCTGCTCTGTGAGAACTCTTGAGTATTCCATTATACCTAGAAATTTTAAAAAATTATCATAAAAAATAGAATTATAGAAATATTATCTATATCCTTGCCCTTCATGTGGGACTCTTGTTAATGTCAATGAGTTACATGTATGTCTGGATAGAAATAAACATCAGAAATAATAATATGGAATATTATGGAAAGAATATTTAGTGAAAAATAATGAGGTGCCGTAAAAGCATTTTATCTCGTGCCAACACAGGACCCTAAAATAAGCATTGATTCTGAGTCTTGAGAAAAAGTACTTAGTTATCATTGAATTTTTAAAGCAGACAAGTGAATTAAATAAGATTTATAATATAAATCTTTATAGATATTGAAACATAAAACTTAAGTTCAACTTCTATTACATCAAAATGAAAATGTATTAGAAGGCTTGAGTTATTGGTAATAGGATGTAAAGCTTTTCAAAACTGGAGTGTTTTATTTCTCCATATGGAGCAAAACTTGAGAATAGTAGGGTGTGAAACCAGCCCTATGTGATTTGAATTTGATATTCATCAATTTCTCAAGAGGAAAATGCCAGTATTGAAGAATCTATCACCCCAGTTACTGCTGAGATCACAATCCAGTTTGCTCTGAAGTTAATTGGATCTGGATCAGACTTCTATTTAATGACACATTTTGTCAATCTCAGTAAGGCATCCAAGGAATTAATAGGCTTGAAGACCAGGTTGAATCATCTTTCTATGGACGATCCTTCACTTTAGGAAAACTTAGACAGTGCAGGAAAACATTCCACCTCTCTACTCCATCAGTAAGAATTGTAAAATGTTCTGCACCACCCTGTCTCTTCTCCCAAAGAGAGAAATGCATTGTTAATTTTACAGGGGGTGCACAGAGGCTGAAGCTGTGGAGCGTTGTTTGGGGGGAAGCTGTTTTCTCACCATGGGCCAGTGTAGCTGGCCAGGCTGGAAGTACCATGAAGATTCTTCATGTCTGGGAAGGCATAACCTATAAAAACCATGTTCAGCACTGCAATCCCTACTTCTTTGGAAACCAGTGACACACTCAGGCCTTACTTTTTGCACTGGACACAAGTCTGTAGAAACATAATTCATAGAAGCCATCCAAATAAGGAGGAAGCTGCTTAAATTAGTCAGTTAGAAGTGATGAGATGAAATGATTGTTTGGACCTGAAAGTCTTCCATTTAGGGAGCTGAGTATCTAACTACTGGTTTGGAACATTTTCCTCACTATTCAAAACTCACAACCTGGCTCTGGAGATAAATCCTGAGAGGAACTTCTATATTTTGTGTGAAGGAAATGAGCAAGGAGCTGGTGATTCCTCAGAATTTGGTATCTTACAGGTTAAATCAGCCACACAGATGTGAAAAGACACAAATTCAAACATGCTTCATCTGTCTGAGAAGTAAAAAAATTTTGAGTGGGCTTTTCCATTTCCTGGATGCATGCTCAAGATCATTCCTCTGTCTTTTAGAGGAAAATGCTTCTTATCTTTGTCTCCCGGCTAAAAGCTGTTCCTTGACTTGGACTGCTGAAGATAGTACCCCTTTCTGAGTATAGCTATAAGCTTTCACATAGCAACATCTTCAAATAACTTGCCAACTCCAGGTAACTGGAGGTCTCCATTTCATCCTGGCAGCTGGGATCTGGCCTCGTTTGTACTTGATTTTGTCACCTCTTTTATTGGGCTACAGAAATATAATATATGTGGCTTGCAGCCACCAATCCCTTGGAAATGCCAGTGCAACGTACTTCATGTGTCTGTTCAGTGACAGGCAGCTCTGAACCCCTCAGAGCTGTTCCTGTCTCTCTGCAGATCTATTTAAAATTGTATAAACATCAAAGAGCTGAATTACCAGCATGTAAGACTAAACAGAAGTTTTCTGAGAGCTCTGTGATACAGTCTAGTCAACAGCTTTCCTGCTTAGGCACAGTGAAATTTATTCCCAGAACTAAAGCTCATGAGTGCAGAAGGCAAAGCCCTGGGAGGTGAGCCAAAGGCTCAGGTGAGCTCCTGCAGGTAACACTCTCACAAACATCACAGTCTGTTCCCCCAGCACAAGGTGCAGATCTCTTTGAGCAGTTTTTCTTAACTAATGTGTGCTGTTGTGTCTATGGTCCAGAAATAAGACTTCCAGAAGAAAGCTTTCTAAAACAAAACAAAACAAAACATTGCATTGGTCATTTTTTCCCACATGGCTGTCGTTAGGACTGGACCCAAAGCAGGACCACTATACAAATAAACCAGGAGACTTCTTGGGTATCAAAATGCTAGCTAGATCCATGAAATCAAAACCACATGTTTTGTTTATAGTGT
>JAWWES010000115.1:63155904-63169428 GCA_035583135.1 Lophotriccus pileatus
CCCCTTCCCATAAAAACCTTTCTGATAAGATATTACTTTTCTTCTTCAAATGGAAACCTTACCAGAGGGAAATTAAAACTAAATAAAAAAAAAAATATTTAGGGTTTAGAAAGAAAAGAAAAATGGTTATGCACCATGTCAAGTTCTATTTGCCTTGGTAAACTGAGGATTTCTAGCTGGAATTAGTCACAACCATTCCATTTACTTTCTTTTCCCTCTTACCTCAGCTTTTCAGGAAAAATATTTTTTCCCTATTTTCTTAAAAAACAATTTTGTATTGAAATAATTTGTGAGATTATATTTTTAAGAAGCCCTGGTAGACACATGAAGATGACCAAATATACAAAAACAAACAGAAAGGTCAATGACACCAATCTGTGATTTGTTGACAAAATGTTTTCAATAAGTACATAGTAATATAATGATATACTTCCAGTTACCATTAATTGCTTAAGCTGTTTTATTCTGTAGCAGAAGGAATGCTGTTTCAAATACAGCAATATAGAAAAATATGTATATGTTTAATTGTCTTTAACATAATGAGAAAAAGAGGACTGGAAAAGGTTCATTTTAGAAAACTGGAGATCAAGACAGAGTGGCTTATAAGAAAATATTTAGTCAGGCTGGGATGTTTTGCTCTTATGAAAATAACAAGCACCCTGTCTGCAAATGTCTTCCTCACAATGCATCTCCCTTGCTGTAGTCTTCTAAAAATAAAAATAAGATAAAACATCACCCTGGAATCAAAGCCCTCTTCAGCATGAGGATAAAGATGTCAGCATGTCATCTAAAGTGAATTTCTTTTATAGACCAGTGAAACTTCAATACTTTGGAAACAATTGAATATCTGTTGAACTGGGATCCAATGTATTTATTTTTGTCTTTTATCTTATAGAAAGGGCTTAATATATGTCTGGAAGGCAATGCTAAATCCCTGTGTTCTTGGGGAAACATAAAGCCTACTTGTTCGCTGTATGTTATTTAAGATAGGTAAATTGTCCAGAAATATTTGAGGGTCGTGTTCTCTGTATCTCTGCTAGCAGTTTAGTCATGTCAAACAGAGTACAAAGTGTAGGGAAGAAAGGCAACTAAGGTGAGGTAACTTAGCTTTGCTGAATAGCTTTAGGACCAATCAATGCCACTTCACAGCAATGTTCACAGTTTAGAACAACATCGTTTGGGCAAATATTCACTAAAGCAGAGGGTTTGGACCAAGAAGAATGAAGAGGTGATGCTCTGTGAGCCCTGTCAACAGTAGTGTCATGCAGCAAATGAAAGTGACTGTATAATTCTGCAAAATATGAAAGAAAGAAAAAAAAAAATAATCTTTATTCTCACTCTAATTTCTATTTGTGATTTTCAAAGAGATGGATAAACAATTCTGAAACGATACTCAAGAGGCACTGTGGCCTGGTACCTCATGCCACCAAGTGGATGAACACACCAACCGTTCAGCATTTTCATCAATAAGAGCAATTTGTCCCCTGTTGCATTTTCAAGAAAGATCTTACAACATATAACCTCAGGAAGAGTTGTTATGTACCCCAGCCTGAAGTTTCTATGAACCCCAGAACGGGGAAAGATCTAAGAAAACTGTGCTACTAGCAAGCTAGTAGGGAAATCACCTGAGTAAGTCATGTGTGTCACTCAGACCTTCCAACACTGAATGCTGGTATTAAAGGTATTGTTACACTGTCTTTGTGTCCTGGATATAGGCACAATACACTACTTTAATTCCCCAATTAAATATTTCCTGCTCTTTTTTTCTTTTCTTTTTTTTTTTCCCCCTCCCTATGCTTTTTGGCTGTTGCAAAATTTGTTTTGGTTTTTGTCCCTCTAGAGTACAGCTACGTGATGTATTAGAAGTTAGCTAGAAGTTGCCCTAGCTTCCTTCCTTCTCCTCCTAGCCCCACAAGGATAACTGTCACCCTCACCAGCTGGTACTGTCTGGATTAAAAATAGACATCAGCTGCACAATTGCAAATTTCTCCCGAGGACACCAACAGCAAGAGAGTTGACTAAAATTCTTCATACAGGCAGCATCTAAAAACACATTAGAAATGACATCTCTCTCATCTTCTAAAGCTCTTAACACCACTCTTGCCTTGCCCTCAGTATCTATTTCTACCAACTCTTCAGCTGCCTGCTACCAATTAGTCTTGATAACCTAACAAAGATATGGCCCCATTAAATTGCTGGCAATGGCTGTAAGGGTTTTAATTGCTCAAAAGCTAATGATTAACCTCTGGCTCTCTAGGACTCTGAATTGGACTAATTTTCCTTTTCACAGTTAGATATTTATAAGAGAAAAAATGTCAAAGCACTGAAGGGGTATAGTGCTGTCTTATCTGTAACAGATTATGAAAAATAATTGCTTAATTATAACTTTAAAACACTATATATATTAAAACTACATTCTGTGCTCACTGTAGTATTTAAGTAGAAACAGGCTGGCTTTAAGCATGAAGGGTTAATATTGAATGTCAAGGTTCAGAGTTAAATTCCTAGGTCTTTTGCTGACTTTCTGGGTTATATTCAGTAAAGCATTCCTGTGTTTCCAATGGGAACAATAATCTTTTTTTTTTTCTGACTTTTTCTCTCGTATCACTGACATTTTTTAATATGGTTTATTGGTATTTTTCAAAGGTATATTTCATCTGTAAGATAAAAACTCAGCACAGGGTGAGGTTTAGGGGCTGTTTTAAAAATACCAGAATGCTAGTCACCACTTTGTCCTCTAATGAAGCAAAATGCAGGGCTGTGCTTTCCCACTAAGAGAAGAAATTTAGCCCTCAAAGTCTGAATTCCTGTGTTACAGAGATGGGATATTTATATTGTGTTATAACCCCATGTGGTACCTAAAGTAATTAATGCAGTCTGAGGCTCCTAAATTCTATCATAATACAATACAACTAAATAGCTGAGAATAATGCCATCAATTTTACCATGTTAAAAAAAGGAGATAATGAACAATCAAAATCAGAAACACAAACACAGACAAAGAAGGGAACCAGGACCAGGAGAATCTCTTCATTCCCTACCCTGAAGGGCTGTGCTCTTCATTCACACTGATGGAAACCTGCAAGTGCTGACACCCTAGTTCACACGGATTCTAGGGACTGTAATTATCTTCTCCCACCCTGATCTTCCTGGAGCTGGAGTGCATGGCCAGTACTGTGCTGTCATTAGACAGTGTCAAATGCTGTTAATGAAAATTACCTGGGTGAGGGGTGGGGGAAGCTAGTGCCCAGACTGTGTGTTCGGCAGGAATTTTCAGTAAAGCTGCTGGCAATACTGATCCTCTGAATGATTGTGAGGGTCTGCCTTGGGTCACCAGTACATAGATATATCAGCCTGCTAACAACATAGTCAAATGTGTCTCCTTTGAGCATCTTGAAATGGTCAGTCAGAGCACTACTAACTTCCCTTCTTGGAGTTATTTAAAATAATCATCCTGCCTGTTCTGTGTATCTGCACAAGACCTGAAGTCTAGAGAAATCAGCATCAAGCAGTATCCATATTTAAGGAAATAAAGTACCTATCCACTCAAAACTGAAGAAACACAAGGAGAAAGATATTTTTTCATGTCTGCTTAATAACTTGAGAAAACAAACAATGAAATACAGCTTTTAAAATACATACTCTTTTGCAATAATTAGTAAACCATGCTGTCATCTCATAAAGAATCTGGATGGTTGCTGTGGTGACAAAGATTATCCTTGCTGCTGCTTGATTCTGTCATTTTTCTAAACAAAACTTCATAATATTTAGGATTTATTAACTCTGTGTCATTGATAGAGATAAATTACATGCTTTAAACTGGCCATGTAAGTCTTCTATGTATTATAGCCACGATCTCAACTCAGCAATAAGATATAATATGATTACTAGAAAATTAAGGCTATTTGTCATGAAAGATGAAGCGGAGAATATCAGAACTTTCCAAAAAACAACAAAAAATATCCAATAATCTAATGTGTTTCCTTATTTTAAATATTTTGAAGTTAGCAAATAGTCACTGTTTTCTGTCTTGAAAATTGATCCAGAACAGCTTATATTGAGAAAAGATTTATTTGTGCTGGGAAAAATTTGGGTTGTAATGTATCAGAATAGATGTGTTCCAGGCTGCAACATTTATGATGGTTCAGACTACCATGGGGAGTTTTTGAAGAGATCTTAATTATAGGACGCTTTGCAATATATAAAAGCATATATACACACACTTGTGTATTATGAAGATGTATTTCATTTCTAGGACTTTCTGTACTTTTTTTGGTATTGTTTGGTATCCTAATTGTAGCAGGGAGTTAGATGAGATTCTCAGTGCAGTTGTCTAGAAAGCAGCTTTTCGTGCATCATACTGAAATATTTGTGTGAAGCAAGCTTCACTGCTGATACAATGTGAGCCTGGTTTAGACAAGCAGTTGTGCAGTCGTTGCTCCATACAGATTTTGCAGTCAAACTAGCAATAATGTTCCTAAACCTAAGTTTAAAGCCAGTTTTTCTTTTTTTTTTTAATTTACAAAGGTTTATACTTTTTCAAGAAGAATACACTTATTTTCTCTAGTGAGACACATAACAGATGATGAAAACACAGCAGAGCTGCAACATTTTAAGGCAAACAAGGAATATGTATCTGTGTGAATGCTTCTGCCTGAAGAATACGATTTATCACTTCGTAGGTTATATTCATTTGTGTATGTAGGGTGACCTCTTGAATTGGGTGATATATGTCTCGGCTGTATATTGCAATGTAGAGGAAGTGACTCAGCCTTCATTAAGTCCTCTGAGTCAATGTTTGGAGGCAGTCTGGAGCAAGGGCATGGAGAACTGCTCAGATGTACCCAGAATTAAGGGGCAATCCTCCAGTTGTTCTTGTCTTGCACCATACCTACCTTTTACGCTACCTAAACTAGTTCATGCATCCACTTAAGCAGAAGAAGTGGGAATCCAGCAACTCAGTTGTCTTAGTCAATAGAAATAAAATATTCTCACATAGATGAAGAAAGAAAAATGATCCCGGTTCAGCTGATATACAATAAATCAGTAAAGTATATTTCTTCCTAATCACAGCCTGGAGGTTTATGGAACAATAAATTAACTGCACACCAGGCTGAAAAGAGCAAGATGAAAATTATTAGAAAGTCCTTTTAGCTTAATGACATCATATAATTAGCTTAGTTATGCTAGTTATACAGTGGTATGTATTTTACCTGTTCTTAGTCTTTATCTCGGTGAAATAACATCCTCTCTATCTGAAGAAAACATAGGCTGATAACATAGAATAGTTATGTTTTCGCAAACCAGACACAGTCATTATTTCAGATGCTAAATAATATCTAATAAAAACATTCTGTATTTATTTTCAAGGACCTATGCAAAGAATTGGGGAGGGAAAATTCCGTTTTCTACTGGATTTGTTTGGCAGTGTACATTCTGTTACAACCTGAGAAAATAACTATGGTTGTAAGTGGAAGATTTCAATTGTCTTCAATAGGCATTAAAGTAACTCCTTAGAGTTGAAATGTAATATGTATAATGTTTTCTATTGGATGAACTTTTGGGTCAGTGTTCTTCTTATTTAGACCCTGCAGACAAAAAGTAACACCGAAAACAAGGAGGCACCTCCCACAGTCTAGTGAGATCTGCATTTGCTTTTGTCAAAAGCAAATATGATCTAGTATTTTATACCAGTTTCCTACCACAGGAAATATATGCACAATACCATAAAAAAGGCACTCTGTATAGTTTTAATGAATTTATTACACACCTATAATAAATACCCTTTGAATTTCTACAACTACATGCCAACAGGGCTATGAAAGCTTGATTTAGTTCTGGTTTACTCTTTCTAAAATTCAACATTTTTCATTTTCAACATTATCCTGGTTTTGGAACAATAAGGACAGTAGAAAAAATACTTATGGAGGCATATAGCAGTAATTTAATATCAATATTATAGTTGATTTTTGTTCAAAAGAGATGGCATAACAAGGGCAGATAAATACTGTAACCTCTTCCTCTTCTTACAAGGCAGTTCTCAGTGCTTTGATATACAGCATGATTAAAATGCCGTTCTCCGAGATGATTATCCTAACCTGGAAACTTATATCTCTGTAGTTTGTAGACAGCACTGAGTCTACCTTTTATTGTGTGCTGGAGAGACCAGGTCAATATACGAGCTTCAAAAATTTTAGAAAACATAGCACAAAGAACATTTTTTCCCTTCCAAAGGTAATTTGGAAAACATACAATGCTAATCTTCATAAACAACTCAAGATACATACAGAAAATATTTAGTAAAAGCATATTTTTTCCGATTCATGCCCAACATGTTTCTGTATACAGATCAGCAAAACCTATTCTTGCCTTTAAGAGTAGCTGTGTGGCTCAATTAAAAACAGAATAATTATTAAAGACACTTGATGCTGTGATTTTTATCCATATATATTGTCTGTATATATAATATATAAATGAATGATATTGCATTTGAAGCATTAGCACATTTTAATGTTGTATTATGAGAATGCACCTGATATGTGAAAATTATTTTGAAATTGATAATTCTGCATTGCATTGTTTTCAGAAATTCATAAAGAAAAAGCAGAGAGACATGAAAAACGAACACCAACAAAGGGTAAGTTTGTCTGTTTGCCTACATATATGTGTGTAATATGCAGCGTCTTTGTTAACTATGTTACCACTGTTGTATTATAAAAGCATCCAAAGATCAGTTGGCACTGACTGTAAAAGATCAAAAAATTCCTGTGTATCTTAGCAGTAACAAAAAATCGTAATTTTATGTTTGTGTGGCTATATTGTAAATGCACATTCTTATAAGATTCTCCAAGACAAACTTTTCCAGTAATCTTTTTTCTAGAAAAGGTGCAAAAAGTAGAGTGTTGATGAAAATTCCTCTGGTGCAAAAGGCATGAAGTGTGTTAGGCAAAGAAAAAGTAAGTTTATAGGCCAGTGGGTGCTATCCAAGTTAGAAACTCATAGTTAAGAGTGAGCCAGGTGTGTATCAGAGATAAGAAAGGTCTCCATTTTAAGAACCTACTCTTTTTCACACTGTTTAATCTCTTATAACTGGCACTTTCCAAAAATCCACAGAGGAACTGGTTTGGACTGGTTCTCAGAGGCCATGTAAACAAAGAAGATTCCTGGGATGTGTGCAGTTTTTTTGCCTAAGAAAGCTCTCCTGTAAAGGTTAGGCCACATAAAACTTCATGAGCATCCCTCTGATACACCAGTGCTGTGCTTGGTAATGGCAGGAGGAAGCAAGAAGGAATCTTATTAAACGTAGTGATTATACACATACAGCCTCTCTCACACAATTGTATTCATTTCTATATATGTTCTTAGCCTGTTCTTATAGTATTTTACATGTCTAGAGCTAGCTTACCAATTCTGTGCTAATCAGGGTCCTCTGGATTGCCTAGGACTGCTTCCCAGGTACTAAGTAAATTATGCTGGATCAAAAGGAAGTTTTTAGAGTACCAGTGGGCTAGCCAGGCAATAACAAACTCAGATCCATTAGCAAGGGATCCCAGTTATGGCCTTTTCAATCACAGTAATCTAAAAAAACAAATGATGTTGCAGTCTTGACCAGAACAGCCTCTCGTGTACCATTTCGTGTATACAGAATTACATTGGTTTACCTAGAAGAATATTAACCTTGCAGAAATGATTACTAACAAGTTGTAAATGCCAAAAAAAAAAAAAAATGTTCAGGTGTCATTAGCTAAGTCCTTTATGTGTGTGCCTGATAATGCAGTCTTTAATTATACAATCAGTTACTGAAGCACAAGACAAATATTTTTTTTCTGTGTTTTGTTTTCATGTTTAGTCCCAAAAATGCAACTTGTACATAGGAGGATCAACTGCTAGAAAACATTCTGTCTGGCCTCAGTCTAGAGTGGGATGAAGGCATGAATCTTTAGGGGAATTTTACTATTGCCTTCTAAAATACTTTCAGGAAGCATGTACAAACACCATCTTTTGTTGTTATGAATAGGAAAAATTCAGTGGTAAAATGAATGTTTTTCATAACAGCAAGCAACGGAAAGAATTTCAATTTGCCACTCAAACATGTGGGAACATTAGAGTTTTAAAAGTAATTTGATTTTTTTTTTTTTGAATAGTCAAACCCTCCTATTCCAAGTCCCACAATTTACGAGTGAGTTCCATTCCTAAGCCTCATTTTGGAAAGATTGAACTGAAATATGAAGAATAGTTGTAATGAATAAAAATCCCAGATGGAAGTGTCTGAAATGATAAGATTCCAACAGTACTGAGAACCAGGCAAACTTGTGCCCTAAAATTTGCTTTGAATTAAATATTTTTATAAACTACTAGCAATAATGTCCATTTCAATTACCATAGTCAATTTAATCCTGGAAAGAAGAAATACTATGAGAAATAATTCCACAAAGCAGTTGGTCACATTTAAGAACCCTGATATCAAATTATTTAATGATTATGTGTACACATAAGCACAAATTCACTACAAAAGAGGGTCTTTCCGATTTGGTGTTTGATGTAATAGTACTTTCACAAGGGTCAGTGGCATCCTGGACTGTATGAGCAGGAGCTTGTCCAGCCAGCAGAGGCAAGGGATTAATTATCCCCCTGTACTAAACTCTCCTGAGACCACAATTAGATAATGCATCCAGTCCTGGGCCTCCCAGTTCAGGAGAGCCATCCATACTGGGGCAATTTCAGTGTGGGGCCACTGCAATGGCCAAGGCTGGAGAGGAGAGGCTGAAGGATGGTGCTGCCTCAGCCTGGGGCAGCTGCCTGTGAGTTCATCATTTGGTGATACTTTGTAGATTTTGCAGGACTCAGAGCTGCTGCTGAAGGCTGTTTAAGAAACAGGTGTCATAATTGTTATTATTATTGCTAGCAATAAATAAGATGCAACTGTGCATTATGTTGTCAGCGAGTAAGAACCATAATAAAAAATATCAAGATAAAAGTATATCTAAGTTCTGCCTAATGGAAGGTCCAATGATAATTTCTGATTTTTATGGAAAAGTAATTGTCCTGCATTTCTGGGAAATAGCTCTAAGTACAACAGGCATTGAGAAGAAATGGGGAAAGGTTGATTTACCATGTGACTTTTCCCAAAATCACTTCACTAATACTTTGTTGTTGGAGTAAGGTAAGGAATAAAACAATATAATGATGGCTACCTCTGGCAGACATATATTAAATAACAGTGATTTTAGGACAGATACATGTGGGTCTCTGGGTTAACATTAGGCACACTGTTTTTCTGTTTGTTTTTTTTTTTTTTTTTCAGAAAGTATTTCTGAATTCAGGCTGATTTGAAAAATAGAGTCCAGGCCCCTCAAAACTATTTCATTTACTATACATAGCATAATGACTTGTTAACAAGGCTGTACTGATAATGCAAAGATTAAACATCCCAGAATAAAGCTCTCTGTATTTCAGCATATGGATAAATAGTGAGATTATAAATATAAATATAACGTGTCCCAGTAATGTAATTTACTGTAGCTGGAAGACAAAGTGTTTGAGAGAGTTAAATAGATAAATAGACCTGGACCATATAAATCCACAGCATACTAGAAACCTACATAATTTGACCAAGTTAGCAAATTAAATGGCATATTTTTGACACAGGGCTGTCTACCCTGATTTCTTGAGGTACAACTACAAACGTGCTGCATTAACTTCAAACTAGGGAACATGGTACAGAGAGTGACGTAGTTGTGGTTTCCTTAAACTACTGATTTGGACCTGGGAGTCCATACTCCTCTCCAGATAAAGCCTTTTTTTTTTTTTCAGTGTTCCTTCAAGAAGAATTAAGTTATAGCCATCTACAGTTACTTTACTTCCGAATGAAAGCATCTACACAAAGATTTAATGCTCTCTGACTAATGCACTCTAATTTCATTGTATTAGTTCATTTATCTTAACTTTCCTGAAAGTGCTGCTCTGTAGACAGGCACTTAGTTAGCTGGAGCGAGCAATCTCTGCTTCATGCTTACTGCACTCATCACCTAGCTTTATACTAAGCAGTAGACTTAAGACTTACTCAGCTGGAAACTATTTTTACTTCCCTTAGGTACGGAACTAGTGCCTGCTAACTACATCACTTATT
This sequence comes from Lophotriccus pileatus, assembly GCA_035583135.1. Classification (NCBI taxonomy): domain Eukaryota; kingdom Metazoa; phylum Chordata; class Aves; order Passeriformes; family Tyrannidae; genus Lophotriccus; species Lophotriccus pileatus. Next base: position 63,166,034 of record JAWWES010000115.1, read on the forward strand.
TTTGCACTTTCTGTTTCGGGATGTGGAACGTCTTTGTTGGAGAACTTTATGGGGAAAAAACTAAATCACATCCCCCTTTACTATGTTTTCAACTTGATGCAAATAGAATCTATTACGATGATTGAAATTTGGAAAATCCTCTCACATTTATGCTATGTTGCGCTTTTTTTTAATTTTATGTGAAATAGATAGCAATATTAACTTTCGAATACATTGTTAAATTACCTTAAAATTTTCCAATATGAGCTCCTATTTTAGATTATTTATAAATTTATCACACTCCAGTCACTGAGGATGAAATTTCTCGTTCTCATCTTTTTGCCTCAGGCTGAATTTTCATTCAAAGACATATAAAAATGTTTCAGCAATTTTCAAAATCTAGGTTAGTGGAAATTGGGTTGGGGTGTTGTATTTTTTCCAGTGCTAATAACAGTTCATTCTGAGCTTATGACTTTTGGTATTTGCAAAGAAGTATGAGAAAATATCTGTTAAGTTGTGAAAAATTTTTAGCTTACGCAGTTGTTATAAAACATTTTTTAGCTATTCTTCTTAATTTCTTTTTTCTGGATGAATCCAGCATCCTATCAACAAAAGAGAAGAGATGATATTTTAATTACAAAGTGTATCATAAAACAAATAAAATGGTTGAATTAAAGTTGAGTGAACAGTTATAGCTTCAGCATTTTTCAACTGAAAACTGTGTGACTGAGCAACCTTAAAAACATTTTTATATGCTTTCTCATTTTCTTTTTTTTTTCTTTCTTTCTTTTTTTTTTTTTTTTTTTTTTTTTTTTGGTATGGAAAAGAAAATCTGATCAAGACTAATTTGTTTCACAGTACGGCCAGCCTGGCTTATTCAAAAACCCAATGCTTGTACGGAGTGCTGTGGGCTTGAAAAAAGCCATACATTAACTCCCTTATAAAGAAATAGATATCCAAGTAACAAAATCTGGAAAAGATCTATAGACAGTGATGTATTTTCTATGACAGTTTTTAGGGTTATATATGAAGCTGAACACAAAAACATTTTAAGGGAAAGGTAATATGCTAACAAATATCATATTTAAATTTGTCAGATCAAAAGCTTCACTGCATTTTGGTGGACCTGTGATTGAAGAGTCAAAAATGGCCAGTCATCACAGCCCTGAAACATGAACACTTTAATTTTTGGCAGCACCTGCCCTTCCCGAATTAGGGAAGCCATAGCTCTGACAGTGTCCATAAGAGGTAATGGTAAACATTACAATCTGAGATTAGCAACCTCTGAGGCTATGGGGATATCAACACACAGGATAGGGCTCTTGAACTAACCAGGAGATCACCTTCGGCCTATAACTGGGAGGAGAAAAATAGCTTATGCTTATGCCAGCCTGGTCTCTTCTTATCAACATTCCAGGCTCTCTGCCCAGATACATGAAGGTATTTATTTCTCAAGAAGGGGCCAACTGATCCCTTCTCCATGGTTTTAGCTCTAGTCCACACCAATATTAGTAACTTTATACATCTTAGTCCTTTATACCTCTTTGAGGATGTGAAAGAATCTTAAATTTTTCTGTCCACCTTCAGGTCTGCTGAAGTTAATGTCATTCAAGGCTCATTTTCTGGTCTTGTTTTTTGTTTTGCTTTGGGGTTTTTTTCCTCCTAAAATCCTGTGGCTAAAAACAAGCTTTCTGATTAAGAGTCTGTTCTGAATAGTTCATCTGTGTTTTTTGGCATAGACACTTACAAGGGTTTTTGTCTGAATGTGCAGAAGCTCATGTTTCACTTACATTGACCATCACAGAACTGTTGTTTGCAAAACTGTTCTGTTGCCCCAGCCAAAACTGACAACACACTGGTTTGAAGTATTTTGCATAGAGGCAGCATCTGCTAATACAAATTTGAGACGTAAAAGCATGCTGCAGTTTCTTCAAAAAATACTCAGTTTAAGTTCTACATGGTGTATAAATAGACAGGAGAATGATTTTTCCTTGGTATGCTACTAGATGTCCTAAAGCACTTGAATGAGTTACAGTCTGTAATTCATTCAATAATACATTACTGGTACTGCTGCATTTTTTACAGCCTGCTTTTTTTAGTGTAAATTTGTTGTCCTCATTCCTAAAGGCTTTGAAAAATCTCCCTTCAATCTCTTTCCACTGTACTGCTATTTGTTATTAACAATAATGTACCTGTTATGACTGGATATGTATTTGGATAATTCAAACACATGTAAGACATAATGAATTTACTGAATGTTCTGAATTATTTTTCTTAAGGAAAATGACCTATTTTTTAGTGCAGAAATACTTAACAAAAATGCTTGTACTTCTCTGAAATGACATTCACTACAAAGCTGGTAAAATGAATGGATTAAAAAGCATTAATATACTTGTATATAAACTTCACTGTTGTCTTCTACCCAGTTTTGTTTTCTGGGGTTTACTTGTTGACATAAACTTGAGTATTGAAAAGAAAATATTTTTTTCCATGAAATTGCAGAATTCTAGTCTTTTAGCAGTACAGGTTGACAAGGAATGACAAAGAATGAAATGTCTACCTAAATCATTAGGATGTGGGATAGAGCCACACCAAAACATGGTCTAAAAGCTGGATAGGTAATAGAGTCCATAAGGACTCATGTTTGCCTGCTTCTAGCAGGACATGCAGTCGGTTGTGTTTGGAACAGCTGCTCTTCCTGAAGTTACACTGATTAAAAGAGATGTTTTCTTTTTAATCTACCCTGTGACGGAAGTAACAGCTAAAAATAAAGAAAAAAAAGCATAGAAAGCAATATGCTGGCAGGTTTTTTGGTTAAGAATAGAAAGCAATGCTGTCAAGGACTGAAAATAATTTCTTCTGTCAGAAATCTTAGAGCCAGGGTGCTTGTGTAATGGGACCAAAGGAGATCAGACAGATTGGATTAAGGTTGCTGAATAATCACTTCTTTCAGAAAAATATAGTCTAATATCCGAAAGCTTATTCAAATAAAAATATGTCTATTGGACCTGGAATTAAATATTGACATTAAGAAGTTCTATACATCAACAAGTACCCATGACTCAGAGCTAAAATCTATTATTTGAATTTACAAATTATTTTCCTTGATCACTTTGGTGAGATAATAAGTGTACATAATACTTCTAGATTACAGATTTATTGTGAGCCGTGTTGTATTTATTTATTTGTTTATGGTTTGCTTGTAGCAGTTCACAGAGATAAACCTGAAAAACAAGAAAAAATTGAGAGGAAGGAACCCCTAAAGGGTATGTATTCAGCATTTTATATTCTTTGTCTTTTTACCAGTGGTTCAAAATAGTCTATTCTATTGACTCTTAGACTGTTCTTCTAGATCCCAATTATGTTTAAGGATGGAGGAGGTGTTGTGAAAGCCAGCCGGAAGGAGAACAAGGATT
>JAWWES010000115.1:63176478-63194915 GCA_035583135.1 Lophotriccus pileatus
GTGTAATTAACTCTCAAGGCTGTTTTGTTCTGGCAATCTGTCTGGATGGCGACCAAGATAGAAGTCTCTGCATAAAATTTTGTCAGCCTCCCTGGGACATAGCAGTGTGTGTTTATGCAGGGTATCCCGGGCAGACATGAACTCACTCAAGCCGGGCTCTGAAGTGAGCGCCAGACTTGTGGCTGTGTTTGTGTGACAAGGAGCCCAAGCTAAGAAAAGCACCTTTCCGTAAGACAAATGAAGCCACATGGCTTCCTTTTGGCTGGAGCACAAGAAGAAGAAGTCCATGTATTCCTGGAACTTGAGCAAATCTGTATCTTCTGAAATATGCAGTATAAATGTTCCCAGTGAAGCTTCACATCTGTGTGACTCACTTGTCTTCTGGTTAGACTCTCAGCAGATATTTTGCAGCTTTTTACCGCACTATGTAACCCTGAGAAAAAGAAACAATAATTTTGAAAACTGAAAAGCAGGAATTATAAGGAAATGTGAAATTTCCAGGAATATTGCTGTGTTTTTGCAGTATTTTCTCATTCTTTGCGAGTTTTTTCCCTAACATACAATTATTCTCATTTCTAGTAACTCAAAAAGACAAACCTGAAAGACATGAAAAAGCTGAAAAGAAACCTCCTCCCAAAGGTATTTATTTATCTATATTTTTTAAACTGAATTTACATTAAAATGCATAAACTTTATTTTATTCAAGAAGAGATTTTCAATGTACATGAAAAATCAGCTACGTGAAACTAAAATGAAAATAATATATAATTAGAATGTCTCTAGAATGTCCAGAGATTAATTCTATGCTTGATTAAATCTGCTGAAATTTCAAAGATGAGAATTAAAAGTATGGACCACCATTTCCCTGAAAAACAGCTAGGCCTATCTGTAAGTGATCTGACATATATTTTCACTATAACTAGTTAAGGAAATTAATTCTTCACTAGCCAGCAACACCTGGTTGTGCTGTGGCTTTGTTTGGAAGGAAAAATGCTCTTACATAAATATCTGCATTCTGATTTATAATACTTTGATCTATTCAGTCAACATATTGATGAAATCAGTCTAGTCAGCCCAGTGGCTTAATAGAAATAGAAGTCTAGAGCCTTACAGAAAACACAGATTTGGTAGCATACAAGTTTTGCCTCAAGGATGAAGACATTTAGAGCTATAAAGAAAATACAAATATGAACATCAAAGTAAAAGATTAAACTAAAAGTTTAAAATTCATTGGGTGGCATTTTATAATACTACTGGATTTTCCACTGGAGTGAACTAGAAACACACATATTGTCAACATCCATGTCTCAGGTGAGAAAAAAGCTGCTGACACATAAAAGCAGAAGGAATACTCCAGATCTCACCAAGCCCTGTATAACTTAAGCTACTGGTATTTACAATTTGGTAACTCTCCTTGGAACTCTCCTTGCTCTGCTGCAGTGCACCTTGTGAATTGGTCTCAGACTAGTCTTTCGGCCTGAGGGACTGGTGTAGAGACAGACTAAAGAACTCAAGACTTCTTGGACAAAGATGAAGAAATAGTACATGAAAGTAACCCCTGAAAAAGCCACACACTAATTACTTTTACAGCTTACAACAGAGTTTAACTCTGATCTTTGAAATTTAAATTTATTCAGATTTTGCCTGGAAGTACCTTCTGCATTTGTTTGCTTAATGACCAACATTTGTCTCCCTAGTTTATACCATAATAACTATCATACTGTCACGACAAACGCTTGATATTATTTTCCATAGCCTAGTATCAGTCAAGTACTTGGTGCAGGACTGAAGTTAAAACCTGTTTGCATCTCCTATTTCTGTTTACTGAAGTTAAAACCTGCTTGCATCTCATATTTCTGTTTAAGTCTGTCTGGTTGAGGGGATTATAATTTTCATCAGATCTGACCAAGGTGTTAATAATGAAGAAATGCTGATTGGTAATAGCACAACATAAAATAAATGGCATAGAGTTTTATTTTGGGGGGAAAGAATGACTCTGAAAGCTTTTTTCTTTATTACCTGCAGAGGAGAAGAAAGTAAAGAGCACTAAAGTGGAAGCAAAAGTTAAAAAGGAAGTGAAGGATGGAAAAGGAGAAACAAAGGCGGCTGAGAAGGTCAAGCAGGCAGAGATTAAACCGACAGAAACTGGCCTAATAAAGGCCAAAACGAAAGTTAAGGAAGAGAAAGCTCTTCAGACTGTAACTAAATCGGACAAGAAAGGTAAACAAAATGAGGAGGAAACAGATGAAGATCTTAAAAAGGTAGTAGGGAAGAAGGAGAGAGAACAGAGTTAAAGCTGTCAAGGACCAAAGTCTGCCCATGAAAAACAAAAGTGCAGTACAAATAAATTCCAAATGAATCTCACACTGCTAGGAGGAGACTACTGAAAATAAAATAAGTTTCATGTATATAACCAGAAGGTTCAAACAGTTTGTCATGGCTAAAGATTCATTTTAATTTAAATCATTCTTTACCAAGGACCAATTTCTCTTCAGATAGGTCTGAGACTTCATGGATTTGCTTAGTAGCATTTTATAAAATGGATTGCTAGCAGAGTTATTTTGGAAAATATAGACTGTTCAGTGACCTGTTGGGAATTTTGTTTTGTATCTAAAACAAGGAATCAACATGCATCAACACCATGTAGTTAACAAAGGTGTTAACGATATGCTCCCCTTTTTCTGAGGCAGTCTGGGTTCTTCTACTCGCAGGTTGCACTGACTGATTCTCTGATTTCCCTGTGGCCCTTTCATGGCATTAGGTACAATTTTGTATGAATGCAGGCAGCAGGATCTGGTTTTCTGTATAAACTGCCACACTGCAACCACCGGATTTTTCTGACATTGATAGGGGCAGCTCAGCGTTGCATGACACACCTATCTGATCCTTTCAGCTGATCAACAGATAAAGCTGTGCCTGAGCATCAAAGACATCCCTTACTGGATATCTGAGTCTGCCTGGGCAGATTCTCTCAGAATTTCATAGCCATCAGCTCTGAACCTCTTGAGAGTTGCCCAAATTATATGTTTCTGAAAAATTGAAAGACATAGCCCACTTTCTGACATGCACAGTGTACTGAACTAGCATTTTTTCACAGTATTCTAGATAATTTTGTCTTTTACTTGAAATATTCAGACCTCTGAGGCATGAAATCACAGCAGCATCTATCACACTGACTACTGTAACCAAAGAGAAAATTCAGCAAATTCTTCAGTTCCCTTGGGAGGTGCAAATCTCTTTCAATTTTTGTTTGCTCTGGCAGAGTTTCAGTGCACATGGGATCCAATCCATACTGCTAAGGATAAAGCTCTCAAAAAGAAATGATGTACGCATGAGGCACTTTCCTTCCAGCAAAATATTTTAAGTAGGGATCAAAGATTACAGAGACCAAATGAGAGCAGTGGTGTTTTTTTGTTTGTTGGTTTGTTTTGTGGGCTTTCCACCACATATCTTCACCATTTTTAGCTGATAAATATTAGCAAAATGATCCATCTTGACATCAGACATTAACAGATAACTTTGTAAGTCTGCTTTGGAGTGTGACTCCAGTGACTCTGCACAGAATTCCATTAGGTGAAAGTGAGAAGGAGCAGCTGGAGTGGTGGAAGGAAGAAGCCTCTTCAACTTCCCTTATCACTGGAGATAGGGTTACACCCATCCAGTGAAGCTGCCTTTTCTGCTGTCGTCCTTCCTTTTTCCACCATAAGCCACTGTTGCCCAGCTGGATACTCTCAGCAAATTCATTTTTGTGTTTAAGTCCCACTGTGATCCAAGCTGAATATAATTTTAAATTCAGTGCAGTTTTACCAAGATTTCCTGATCCTGCAATCTTTACTTTTACTTGCTCAAGGGAGTAGTTCTGCTGGCTTATCTGAAACAAAATAAAAAATATAGCACTGATCACAGAAAGTTGTTATGATTTCCCTGCTGTTGCATCATTTCCTACTCAAGCTGAAATTAAAAAAAGGTAGGTTATCTCTCTGGGTAAATCACATGAAGTTCAAGAACAGAAATATCTATGAGTGTATTTATCATTAAGAATCCAGTCCCAAACTTTGACATGATTTATTAGCACTTAGATGAATATTTGGGCCACCATTACAGAGTTGTAAGGTGAAAATTATAGTGTCAAATTCTCTGTTTTAATAAGGGTGTTTAAATTAAAAAGGATTTTTAGCCATGAAGAGACATATGAAAAATCATATATATTTAAAATTTCTTAGATTTCAATCTTTGTTGATTGATAGCATTCTCATGAACTTAAACGGGATGTTATAGAGCACCTTGCTATTTCATATACAGTAGAAATTGTATTTTTGTTATTCAGAGTTTTACATTATGCCTTCAATTTGTTTTGTAAATCCCAGTTTTTAGGGGTTGAGTTACTAAAGAAATCCTAATGTGGAGAAAATGAATATAAAATCTTTGTTCTCAGGTACAATCAAGATTAAGGCTTTTTTTTTTTTTTTAAAGTTTATTCAAATTACATTTATGAAAAGCAAAACAAACAAGCAAAAAAGAAACTAAAAAGCCCTCCAAAAGAAAAACAAACTAAAAATAAACAATGAAAAAACACCCCAACATAACCAATAAAGCAGTCTGTTTTATTTCTAGACTATGTTCAAATAATGGAATATTTTACTATCAATGAAATTGTGTGATTCTAGGCCCTCAGGCTATATTTATATCATCACTTATATAGAACCAACACAGGCTTGTGCTCTGTCCTGTGGTTGTCCATATAGCTTATTGTCCCCTGCCATAGTTTTGTACCATACCATCTAGCAGACTTTTGTACAGACATTTTGCCCCAAAATTGTCCAAAGGATCTTCCCAACAGGCAGCATGGATAAAGGCAACTTGTTTTGGCAATAGAGAGGTAAGGAAAACAGCTTTTTGAAAAAGAACTATGCCTGTCATTGGCTTTGTAGGCCAAAGAGTTGGCATGGCTACATTTTATTTACTAATACTCATTGAGGTCCTAGTTGCAAGTGTGTTGAAGTCAGTAGAAACACTTTGCTGACTTCAGTGGCTTTAAGTGGGTTTAAGAACACAGATCTGTATATACTTGTTTTCTCACACATGTGCTGCTACTTTTTTTTTTTTTTAAATTATCATGTAGACATATTACAGCCTTAAGGATGTAATGCAAAGTTAAAGTCAGCCAGAATGATAAATTTGAATTCCTAAATATGAAAGTAAAATTTATGAGTAGTCATTAGAGGTTTTCAAAATAATGTTTACAGCCACAACCCTGCGTACATTCTGAAAATTTTGCCCAAGGCTCTACAATATTGCTTAGTACTACTCCTGACATCTCACTAAAACAAAATAACTGCATAGGCTCCTATCAATTACAAGAAGCAATTTTATTGTTGATTTTTGTTTGTTTGTTATCTGGTAAACCTTTTCCCTAATTTCTACATCTGCATAGGAAATTATTGAAATTGAAAGCTGCAGTTCTCCACCCAAGGACTATGACAGTCAACTTAACAGAGCAGCAACTACATAAATGCCTCAGCATCCAATGATACTGATGCTTCAGTGAACTTTGTATGAAATCAAATAATATAATGAGTGTCACATACTTGGGAATGGCATTTTGCATTTAGATACAATAACAATTCCAATTTCAAAACTTAAATAATTCCAAAGTCTGCATTATTTTTTTTTTTAAATTGGCAAAGAGAAAGTAAGTGGCTTTGTAGGTGAGTAAGACAGAGACACAACAGGCGGTGAAGAGAGGAAAAGTTCTAACTTCTATAGTGTAGGAACTGTGCTAGAAGTGTCTAGGACAGATGGATGGATATGCTTCACTCAAGGACAGTTAGTAACTGACTTAGCTAACCAGAGCTGGCATTTACTCATTAATTTTCAAAGCTCTTGCCCCTTATAATCCACAGGGTACTCAGTTACAACTGATAACTTTTCTTCAACATTCTTATTGTTAGATATTTTTATTAAGGTCACCAGCTTGCCTATGCATAGGAGAAATCAATAGACTATCAACATTTCTAGAACCTGAGTTTCATTTAGATTCAGAAGACTTAATTTCTGAATAGTGTAGTTTTAATATATATATATTATATATATACGGATTTAATATATACATATATATATTTGTAAAGATTAGTGTTTGGAAGATAATCCTGTAGTGAAACTAAAATTCTGTGGAAATTCTCATTGCTATTGGAGTGTAAGTACACAGAGTCCTCTTTATATTCCCATTCACTAAGTGTGTGTATTCATTATACTGTTAAAACAATATTAACAAAATACACCAATAGAAAACTTTTTAAAAAATTTCTATCACCTGTCTTTGAAATTGATCTTTAAGCATAAGGAAAAGTCTTTGAACCCTGTGTCCAGACAGCAGTTTGCACACTAATTATATGTGGGGTTAGGATATATGCCAGAAACCAAAGTTGTGCACTGCCAGTCCAGAAGAAGAGCTGGTAGCTCTGGACTGCTGGAAGTTCCGCAGTTTTTGGTAGGGATTTTGAATTAGGCCTGGACAACAATTGTTGCTTTCAGAACATATGAATTAATTGAAGGTCAGAAAAAAAACCACAAGCATGTGTAAGACTATTTATGAAAAGACTACTGAAATGTCTTTGCACTACCAAGCTTTATCTTCACTGTTAAACACAAATGACATGTTAAATTTGCTTTCTTCATTACTCTTTTCTTCCTTTTTGCTCTGTTAGATCAATATGCATTCTGTCGCTATGTGATTGACATGTTTGCGCAAGGGGATTTTTATCCAGGTACTTTCCTATATCATTGAACTCTGTTCTAATATTCTTCTGTTTCCCTGAGAGTTTTTGCTCCTTTATGTATTAAAAGTGCATTTTGTATTACTGGGAGGTCTCTTAAGAGCAACAAAGAGTGTGCAAATAGTTTTAATAAAGCATAAGAGCTAATGGCTGTTTTCTTAAAGCTTTTAATTTTCTGCCTACAATGCATGAATTAAAATCAAGGTTATGTTAAAAATAGAGTCAACAGAAGGCTGTAGAAATCACTGAAATTTTCCATGCTTTTTTTGAGATGCAAAAGGAAGAAGCTTATTGTTAATAGCTTATTATTTGTTGGGTTTTTTCCCCATAAATAACAAGGCTTAACCCCAAAATGCTTCAAAAACGGAACTGTCATTTTTGTTCTTAATACAAAAAATACCTTAGCTGATCCATCATTTCTGTGCTTTATATTTTCTCTTCCCACAGCTCCATGATAATCTATTCTAACACAGACACTTAATTCCTCACCAAAAAAGAGGATGCCGATACTGATGATGACTGAGCATCATCTCACATTATTAAGTCACTCTACCCTGACCTTAGTTAATAGATATTCTTCCTGCTGAAACCTAGTGTAAGAGGACATACTATAGAGAGGACGTAATCCTGGGAATTCCAATTATTCCATAATTCCAATCTGTGAATGAAAAGCAATGATATTCATGAAAAGAGCCAAGGGGAGAATATTTAAGGATATACTAAGCCTTACAAACTTTGTTTAGACAGCTCTCCACTAGTACACCTCTGAATTGTATGTGTTTTCTTATCTCTGTCTTATGGCTTACATCCTCTCTTGACATGCACAGGTTCAGAAAGACCTGGGAAGTCCTAAGGATGTAACTGAGAAACAGAGACTCTCACAAAGAGGAGAAGGACACAGATTTTTGTGGAGGGAAAATGAAAACCTTGGGATTCTGTAGGGAGAGGGTTTGCATGGCCTGTTCTCAAAGAGTGACATGGAAAGGTAGGGTGTTCTATTAAAAGGGAACAAAATACTGTATCACCTCTACAATTTTTAAGGGCAGCCAGTTACAAATGGAGGAACTGTTTTAGGCTCATAGGGGGATAAAGATTAACAGAACCTTCTAGAGACCTTCAATTATGGTTTAGTTTACAAAATAATTGCCTGTACCAATGTGAATGACCTTTTCACAGCTGTACCATCAACAAACCACATGACAAATATTTGCATGTAGATCTTCAAGATCTTTATTACAGTTCTCCTGATATTTACAAGCAGCCATGACACATATCAAAGCCCCTTTTTTTTCCAGGTGGTTCCCCGCCCTGTTTGACACTCTCTGAAGGCAGAGTAGACATGCTGTGGGAAGGGAAGGTTTAGGGTTTTTTCAGTTTTGTCCATTCCAGCTATAATGAAACTGGGAAAGCCATGAAGAAGAGCAGCAAGATAGAGAGGGAAGTCTGTAGTGACTTGAATTTAAGAAGACAAAAGGCATGACTTTTGCTTTCCACTGTTTGTTTTGTCATTCCAGTGTGCTATAACTAAGTTGTGCTAAGAAACCACACGTTAAACAGCTGAAAGACATTCAATGGCCATTGGGTGATCAGATGGTCTTACAGGTGAATGAACAACTAGGGGGACAGCTTTAGGGCCCAAAAAGTTAAAAAAAAAAGTCATAAAGGATCTTAAATAATCTACTTTGTAGGTGAAATGGAAAAGTACAGCCCCTTAACATCTCCTGAAGTTCACCTGTGGTTTCACCTGTAAAGCAATTTGACCTGTTAAGTCACTTCTTGACACCTGAAGTTAAATACTGTGTCTGGTTGTTGTGGTGAAGCCAGATACGTTTTTGTGGGAGGTGAAAAAAGAACAAACCAAAAAAAAAACAACAAAAATCTAAACAACAAAAAACATTGCCTTCAAATGCTTTTAATTGCCAACAAGCTTTAGTTGACCCACCAGCTGTGAAGAGCAATTCTGAAGCAACTACACTGTGTTTGAGAAACAAGGTAAAGGTCAGGTATGTTCAGCCTCGTTTAATAGAAATCACTGAGGAGACTGCCACCAAACACTGCTCAGTTAGTGTTTGTTGCTGTCTTTCTCAGGCAACCTGCTCATTTCACACTGTCTTTTTGTGAATTGGAGTATAACTATAATTCATTTTCTTGAATGTGGGGAAAATACCCTTTAATAAACCTAATATCCAGCTAGCTTGAAAATCTGGTATATTTTATCCTTTTATCGGTCTATATATTTTATGATAAACAACTTTGTCCAAACAAAAAGATCTGAGTGCAAATCAGCTGAGGAATTTAATTACAGTCAGCTTGACACTGCAATACTTTCAAAACAGGAATTATTTATATCGATCTCAATAGTGCCATTTGTGAAGGAGAAAACCTCATAATTTTTGTTATAGAAAATTCCTTCACGTAAGTATATTGGCTTTCCGTCGGATTGTTTACATCAAACATGTATTTCAGTTTTCTTGAGTTTATAAGAGCAGTGTCCCACTTATTAGATTCCTTAAGCAAAATACATGAATTTATAATATCCATGATAGCAATTCAGTATTTATTCTTAGATAGTATTTTTGCAATATTGCCATTATAAAAAATGATATTAATTCCAACATTAGATTATTTTAGTTTTATATGAATTTTATGCAGGAATTTATGGAAAAGTAGATCACTTAGGACAGCATTTTATAGTCCTCAAATAATTAAAATTAAAAGTAAAACTCAGATCCTTAGGTTTCATTAATCAAAGACACTTTTCAAAATAGATAACAATACATTCAGTTACATGAACAATCTGTTGGAGGTCAGTTAATAATCTTCTGTTAATTTTAAAAAATGAAGCTGAAATGTTCTTCACTTACGCAAAATTTTGTCTTGATACTGCAGTCTTAGCTATAAAAAATGAATGAAATATACGCAGGGAATTCATAGGAAGCCATATAAGGAAAAATTCTTGCTAATCTGCTTCATGCAGCATTAGCTGGTTTTCTTGTTTCTCTGGCTAGTATTCGTCTCTGATACTGACTAGTTGCATGCAGATCCTCCTGTAAATCACAATAATTGTATCAATATCCATTAACTTCTAAGATTAACATTTTACTTTTTACTAAAGAGAAGTATCTGAGGCTCTCAGTCCTTTACAACAGATAACAGTGGAGTTTTAGCCATAAACTCAGTTTTTTTCTGAACCAGAAATCTATCTCATGAATATTATGACTGCAACAGTGACCAGCTGGAGTCTACTGAGGCATTTATAGGTAGCCCACTTGAGGTTTACAGTATACATTACAAAAAATTGCTTTGTGCTTTTATCTGTTGAGAAATGCAGATTGAGAATTTCTTTTACTTTCTGTCTAGCATGCTTGTTTTAAGTGACAGTTTCTCAGAGGGATTGCTGAACCACCTTTCCTCAAAAGCATAGATTTTCTGATCTTATTTATCCCTGGACTACAGTTTTTCAACCAAGTATGGGTAGTACTGTCTCAGAATTAACAAGTCTCTCTATCCAAATTGCTTTGTGCTCCTTCTGGCTGCCTTGAAATGTAGAATTAATAGACATTTCTTCCAGGGTTAATTTCCCAAGTTTTAGTTATAAAACTTGAAAGCTTCTTTATTAAGAACATTGGTTTTGACTGGCACCTCTATTCTTCTACTGGCATTTCTGAGATCCAAGATAGGCTCTCTGATACAGAAGGCAACTGGCTTTTATGGTTTCATGGCTAGAGTCTATTCCATGTATTTGATAATTTGTTTTATATTCCTGTATTTTGTTCTGAGTAGTATTTCTAATGTTCATTTTCATAGTTTTATTTTTTATTGGTAGGAAAAAAGGTTCTATTTTAGTAGAAAAATTAAAATTTAATTTTGTAACTATTTTTGGCCTTAGAGAGTTTGAAATCCTCACCCACATGGATGGATTTCAGGGACACTAATTGGTGACTCTTTTAGCATGAAGCACATGATTCTCTAAGTTAACTGGATCTACTCTATTTCATTCCCCTTGACCCATACACCTGTTTTCCCACTCACCCCCTGGTTTCCCTGCAACGTTTGCCAGCTTGCTTTATGTTAGCACACCCTGAACTACTCTGGCAGATCAAGGAGCTATTCTTATGAAATGCCTTTTTTGTTTTACAACTACACTGTTCTTATGAAATGCCTTTTTTGTTTTACAACTACATAAAGTGGATTCTTGTGTATTTCTCTTTTTGCATGCCACCTTAGCATGAGGCTGTGCATGCTGCATACTGCTGAATTGAGAGTGATGAGCATCTCTTCGGTATTTGTTCATAACATGGCACCTTTTCTTTCCACAGGCACACTCTCTACTCATGGTCTGATTTTGTTTTCATTTTAATCACTTAGAAGTTTATTTTGCGTGAATAGTTTTATGCTGTTCTAGTTTCATTTAAACCACTTGCATTTCACAGTGCTCTGGACTCACTGCTGGATGATATTCAAGTTTCCTAATTGGCAACAAAGGCAGTGGGAGAACAGATGTGATATTATTCACAATTTAGACTTTCTAAAATCTTTGCACTAAAGCACCCAATTACTCTGTGAAGCTTCTACCACTACATGCCTGTTTCTGATAACAGCTAGACTGCAAAGGAATGTGGCCATATCATTTCCTTTCATCAATTTACCCTGATATGTTTATTGTGCATTTCCATGCCAGGGTCTGAAAGTCAAAGTGATGTAGACGATATTGCTAATCTTACACTGTTGAAACAATATTTGCCTTGGAGAAAACCATTAGGATTTCTGGCATGTGTACATCACAGGAGTGTATAGGGTAAAAGATTCATCCCGCCCTCTTATTAAAAAGATCATTGAAGCCTCACCTTTTGCAAATATGCTTATGAAAAAAAAAAAAGCAAGAAAACCTGACAAACACAGAGAGTCAAGAAATTCAGGCAAATTGTGATGCGTCATCATGGGGAATCTTAGAAATTGCTTTGTCCCAGAAAGAAGTGGTAGACTGAATATCCTTCATGTCTACAGTTTTCTTCCACTGGATTATCTCTTTTTTATTGCCAAGAAGTATTCACTCAAAGGAAGGTATTATTTTTATTACTAAATGTGGTAAGAGAATTTCAAGACCGTCAGTATAATACTTGCCATGTAATATAAAAAATATTGAGATACTGGTATATTAATATTGAAAGATCACAAAGTATATTGCAAAAAACCTCTAGAGCAATAAGCATCTAATTTTGAAAGTTAAAATGTCTGCATTTACTGTGGGTGGGCTGTAGCACTGGAGTTAAATATTTGCCCTCTGCTGTTCAGATAGCAAAACACTTTAGGCTCTTGAACTATTTTTAAGTGTCACTCCTACTCGATTAAAGACAAGAATGTGTTATGGATGTCTCAGTGACAGGGTGTAACTTTTCACCTCATTACATTACATTTACATGGAGACAACTTTGATACTAGTGTAGTTTTCCTGGGTATATATTTGAAATGGTGCAATTAGAAAAGAAGTAAAAACATCAGTCATAATAAATAAAAAATAGTGTGTTATTAGTTTCTTGTTTGGAGAAATTCAGCGGGAAAAACTGTGAGTTGAGTTATAGGCTTCAACATTTGAGAAAAAATGCTAAAGAATAGTATTCTTTTTTTCTATGGTGAGATGCTTTCTGATGCTAACTACTCAATAGCCCTCTCCCCCATGGTAGAAAACAAACAAGCCAGATATCTGTTTCAGTGAAATACTAAAGAAGGAGGAAGGGAGCTGTGAAATTTTCCAGTTTTATTTTTTAAAAGTTTACTTTTTTACTGCCTTCTGAGGGCAGTACTGTACCCCAAGATCTGAAGAAATTCAGCTGGATTTTTCTTTGGAGTTGACAGTTAATTGTCCATCAGTTTATCAAAAAGGTGCTCACATGATGAAACACTTGTCAGCACATTTTTTTCTGCTGATGACATAAATGGAGATGATTGAACAACATAAGAATTTATTCCTGTAGTAATTTGGGAGAGTTTTGAACACTGTTTCTGAAAGGAAAGAATTAATGAAGAGTGGTTTTCAAATACATGTATGAGAAACTGAAAATTTTTAATTGTTGAAAAATTCATAACTAATTTATTAATGTGGAATTCTTGCAATAACTTTATCTGTCATTTGAAGTGTAAATATTGCTTTTTTTAAATGTCTATTCAGCTATAAGAAATTACAAGAAGATATCCACTGATCTTCATTTGAAGAAGGTTCTTCTCTATGACCCCACTGTCACCTCAAAAACTGTCTCTTTGGTCAAATTCTGAAATGACATTGATCTCTCAGTGGGAATGTTATCAGCGTATAATCCTGACACCATCCCACAGAAGCAAAATAGCTGTCCATTATTCCCTGCTTATATCATCCCACTGTGAACTGGAGCCAGATGCTGGCACACAAAGCTGCATCTGTCAACACTCTTATGGCATTTTGTTGTAACTTTGCCAAAAAAATTTCAGATGACTGACTCTCTCAGAAGCAGCTACAAAGGGAATGTGTGGTATTTTGCTTCTGTAGAGAGGAATAGATCTCTTTCTTTGATAGTTCATTGTAAGACATTCTGAGGAGTCAAAATTATGGAATACCAGAGAAAGTCTAAACCTTTGCTGATATAAATGAGTCTCAATCTTTGATTTTAATGGAAATAAACCAGTGTAATCTGTGAAGGCAGAGAGTTTAGAGTAACAAAGTTATCCTCACACTTGCTTTATATTTTATTACTACTATTTAATATTATAAAAATTTCATATAGTTCAGTAAACAACTTTAAACATCAAGGATCGTTTCAATGAAGGATCATCAAAAAACTCAACTATAGTTTTGAAAAGTAAGCTATTTAGAAAATAAAGGCAAAAATTAAACGCCAAAAAAACCTCTAAACTGCAAATACTAAACAAACTGATTTGCACATTTAAAATGTAAAAATAAGTTTAAGAAGTGGCCTTGTAAAATAGGTATCACATTTATTGACTCATTGTCATAATTGATTTCCAGTTGCAGTTATTATAAAAAATAGGGATGATATGTCAAGTAGGTTAAAAAATGGAAGCATTCTACAGGCAGCTCGAAGCAGTGTCAAAGTCATAGGCAGTGGTTCTTGAGGGGGAATTTAACCACACCGACATCTGCTGGAGAAGTAACACAGCAAAGCATAAACAGTCCAGGAGGTTCCTGGGAAGCAATGATGAAAACCTTCTGTCAGAGGTAGTGGCGGATCTCAAAAGGAATGGTGGTGCTGCTCAACCTCATACTAACAAACAGAGAGGGGCTTGTTGGAGATATGAAGGTTGGGGGCTGTCTTGGCTGTAGTGACCATGAGATTATGGAGTTCAGCATCAGGTGAGGATGAAGCAGGGCAACTAGTAAGATTGTAACCATGGATTTCAGGTAAACTAAGTTTAGCCTCGTTAGGGTTCTTCTTGAAAGAATCCCATTGGAACAGTTCCTTCAGGGAAGAGGGGTCCAAGAGAGATGGATCACTTACTTCCTCCAATCTCAAGAACTATGCATCCTGATGAGAAGAAATCAGGAAAAGGGGACTGGAGACTTGCCGGACGAACAAGAACATCCTGTTATTTCTCAAGAATAAGCAGGAAAAACTCAGGAGATAGAAACATGGTAAAGCTACTTGGAATGAATATATAGAGGTTGTCAGAGTAAGTAGAAATGATCCAAGGCCTACCTGGAATTAAATCTGCCCAAGGATGTCAAGGACAACAAGAACAGCTTCTTCAAATACATCAATAACAAAAGGAAAACTAAAAAAAATATAAGCCCTTAACTAAGTGGAGCAGGGACCCTGGTAGCAGAGGATGCAGAGAAAGCAGAGTTACTGAATGTCTCCTTTGCATTGGACTTCACTGACAAGGCCAGCCCTCAGTAGTCTCTGACCAGGAGACCTGGGTAAAGGAATGGTTGTAAGGAAGACTGATCAAGGAGGATTGGATTAGAGAACACCACCCAGGCAAACTTGACATCCCCAAATCCATGGGTGCTGATTCATGAGGCTGCCTCCGATCATCTTTGAAAGGTTATGGTGATCAGGAGAGTGTAAATGTCGTTCCACTCTCCGAAAAGGGCAAGAAGGAGGGCCAAGGGAACTACGGGCCATTCAGCCTAGCCTCAGTCCTCATTCACAGGCCATCTCTATCCATATGGATGACAAGAAGGTAATTGAGAGTAGTCAGCATGTATTCACTAAGGGTAAATCATGCTTGACCAACCCAATTCCTTCTACAATGAAATAACTATCTGGGGGGATGAGTGGAGAGCACTGGTCTACCTTGACTTCAGCAAGGATTTTGACACTATCTCTCACAACATCCTCATAGGCAAACTCAGAAAATGTGGACTGGATGAATGGACAGTGAGGTGGATTGAGAACTGGCTGAATGGTATATCCCAGAGGGTAATAATCAGTGGTACTAGGTCTAGTTGGAGGCCTGTCACTAATGGTGTCCCTCCAGGTTCAATACCGGGCCCAATATTGTTTAATTTGTTCATCAATGACTTGGATGAAGGGGCAGAGGACTCCTCAGGAAGTTTGCTGATGGCACAAGGCTGAGAGGAGCGGCTGATAACCCAGACTGCTGTGCAGCCCTTCAGAAGGACCGCAAAAGGCTGGAGAGATGGGCAGAGAAGAACTTTCTGAAATTCAACAAGGGAAAATGTAGAGTCCTGAACATGTAGAATAATAACCCCATGCACCAGTACAGGCTGGGGGCTGACCTGCTGGAAAGTAGCTCTGTGGAGAAGGAGCTGGAGGACCTTGTGGACAACAAGCTGTCCATGAGACAGCAGTGTGTCCCTGTGGCCATGAAGACCAATGGAATATTGGGGTGCATTAGAAAGAGCATTGCCAGTTAGTCAAGCGAGGTGATACTGACCAGCTACTCAGTCCTGGTGAGGCCTCTTCTGGAGTGTCGTATCCAGTTCTGGGCTCTTCAGTACAAGAGGGACATGCGGCTCCTGGAGCAGGTCCAGCAGAGGGCAATAAAGATGATTAAGGGACTTTCCTTCAAAGAGTATCTCTCTTATAAGGAAAAGCTGAGGGAGCTGGGCTGTTTCAGCCTCTGGAGGAGATGCCTGAGAGGGGACCTCATCAATGTATATAAGTATCTGAAGGGATGCTGTTAAGAAGATGGATCTAGGCTCTTGATGGTGCCAAACAACAGGACAAAAGGCAATGAGGAGAAACTGATGCACAGGAAGTTCCACCTGAATAAGAGGAAGAACTTTTTTAATGTGCGAGTGACCAAACACTGGAACAGGTTGCCCAGAGAGGCTGTGGAGTTTCCCTTCCTGGAGATATTCAAGAACAATCTAGATGCAACCCAGTGCTGTGTTCATCCTATGCTCTAGGATGAACCTCCTTGAGCAGGGAAGCTGGATCAGATGACCCACTGTGGTCACTTCCAATCTTATGCATTCTGTTATTCTGTGATTCTAGAGCTACACAACCATTCTTCAGTATTCAATATCATTGTCAGAAGTGTATTTAATATGAAAAATACTTGCAGAAAATTATTTAAGCCAAAAATAGTTTTATCAATATTTGTGAGGGATAGTTGGCAAGGTAACATCTCAGAAACCTAAAAAAACAGAAGTTCCAAATGTCAGCCTATTGGAACATATGTTCCTTCGTTAGAGCTTGGATGGCTTCAAGTATGGGGAAAAACACAATTCACAAAAGAGAGACCCTCCTTCTCAAGCCTAGATTTTTTAGCTTTTAAAAATCTATATATGCAAAAGAACCCAGACAAGGATTATGTATGTTTCAGATTTTGCTGAAACTCTTTCTATTTGGAACACACATAGGATTAGTTATTTAAAGGGATGGGATACAACTGTCAATAAATCTGAGATTGCATTATAAGCAGTGTTTGTAAAAAAGACAACTGTTGAAGTCAGCTACATAAAGCTCCTCCAGCTGGTTGAGTTCAAAATTTTCTATGGCAGATTATTCTTCCAGCAAAGATGCTTATTTTGGACAAAATATTTCAGCTATTTCCAATGCACAGAAAGATAATTTGTGTTGGTGGTTTAAAATTTGTCTCTTTCAATCCTTCCCTTTCAAATATTCTAAGGGCTCCTAAGCTACTAAAAGGGAGATTCACTAAAAGGTTTCATTTACTTGTTGCACAGGTTGGAACAGATTCTAAGCAAAATTGATAATATATTCAAAAAGAACTTAGGATTTTCTACATAGATTTGCATATAAGTACCTCTAGGTTCTGTCGTTTTCTAATTTTGGAGACCAAAATTGACCTGTAGAAATATTTTAATGTTGTAACATTGAGCACTACAGAATCTATATTTTAAATACTTATCAACCTAATAGTCTCTAAAGATCCTAAGCAATTGCTTAATCTTCTTACACAATGAATGGGAAACCATGAAGTCCATCATAGAGTTGCTTAGGCCAAATAAGCCAGACAACTACCTCTTAAATGTCAACCATTTCAGTAAAGTAGGAATCTTTCACGGGTTGCAAGCAAACACTTTGATGACACATGATAACCCACAGTCTTCTCCTTCAGTTAGTTGCATAAGTCCAGGTTATATAACTCTAAAATATGTTTATTTCTAAAATTATAAATGAGCTAATGAATCCATTACCTTTAGAATATACCTCTGAAAATTCTTAGGGAAGTTAACCACCATAATAATGAGTGTCTCAATTTTAATAAAAAGGAGAATACCTAAGACCCACACAATGTGCCTTTAAACACCTTCTGATGCTGAATACATTGAAACATCATGGAGGAAAAATGCATCCAGTTTTTACCTGAAATTTTCATTAACAAGAAAGAACCTATAGCTCCATTGTGGGGCTGAGAAAAGTCACTCTTCTTAACCAAATGTAGATTATCTGCTGTCTCTGCAGGAAAATTATGACATTCAGTTTTAATACTAATTGTACCAGGTCACCATATCACATGGATAAGAAGACCATACAAAGGATGATCAAATGGTTTGACAAGATACATTCCATCATAAAGCATTTCCAGCTTAGCAATAATTCCTCACCTCTTCTGCTCTGAAAACATGCAATGCAGTAGAGAGAAGAGTGTTCAGACATGGCCAAAGCAAGACATGCTCTCCCTGCCTTGCTGATATCCTCCTGCTTCTGCATCCCACCTGCAGCCACTATGACAGTAAGCTATGGCAGATCCATTCTTTTCACCATTCTCTTTTCAGATGAATGTTTCTTTTGATGTCTACTTTCTTTCTGCATGTATCTGCTTCCTCAAAAAGATGCAATATATGACATACACCTAGAGTGAGTCAAGGGTAATTTATTTTTTCTTCATCAGGAAATGCTATTCCCTCTGGTACTTCACTTTCTTTCCTGTTGTTTCACTTTGTCCTTCTAGAGACTCAGTATTATCTGACAAACTAAAGAACATATAGAGTTCAAAAATTGTTCAATGCCTACACACATTAAACCTAAACAATACTTTTATAGTTTCTCTTTTTTCCTGTTAAGCATAACAACAAAATCCTTTGTCTGTGTGAGATTCATTCATATAATTGCTGAGGAGTAGGGAGTTGGGGAGCACTGTGTTACCAAACAGCATTTAATGGCCCGTCTTCGCGAACGAAGAGCCGGGGAAGGTCCTTACCCGCATATGCAGACAAGGCCTTCGAGCCTG
>JAWWES010000115.1:63195015-63296154 GCA_035583135.1 Lophotriccus pileatus
TCCCTGACCGGGAATCGAACCCGCGGTCTCAAGGGTGCCAGCCCTGCATCTTAACCACTAGACCACCGGGGGCTCCCTTCCAAACAGCATTTAGAGTGTGGAAAATCATTCATAGTTCTTGATTTTAGTCCCGGAATATTTTGGTGGCATGTAGTGTCATTTTTATGGAGAACAGCCAGATCAGATGTTTGCAATTCATTGGACCTCACTTAGATATCCGAAAGTTAGCTGCCAAACTTTAACCTTTAGCTGTCTTTATAGCCAATAGTATGAAATGGAGGTCTCCAGAGGACAATTTCATCCTAAAAAAGATGCCTAAAGATAGAAAAGATGAATCACCCTTTGAAGGTACTAATTTCTCTCCAATGACTATAAATGGATCCCTCGGGTGACTTAGCTGTCTGAAAGTTAACTTTTAGATGTCTAGTAGTGAAAGAGCATACATACATTCAAGAAGTATGCTGCAAATGTGCAAAAAAGGATTTTACTCAAATGAAGACTTGAAATTACAAGTTTCCTGTAAGATTTCAAATGATATTATCAGGAGCAGCTGTTAACTCAATCAAGAAAACAGTGCTGCGACTTAAAAATATGAATAGTAACTGTTATAGCATTTTGGGAGTGAGAAAAAGGGGAGAATAATTGTAGAGGGAAATATTTTCTTGAATAAATATGGAAGGTATTCCCAATCCAAATGAATCAAACAAAAGAAACTTAAATGATTTTAACATCAGAACAAGAGCTCAGTCTTTACAGATTTCACTTTCATAGAATTTAAGATTTGAAATTTTTGTTGCTGTATGCATGTAACATTCAATTTTTCTTTTTTTCTTTTTTTTTTTTTTTTAATTTCTGTAACATCCATTTATAGGTGTAATGGAAAGGCATGGTAAGTTCAGTAATTTTCTCAAAAATCATAGAGAAGGCCTCGAGCACAAGGGTTAGAACCAATGACAGTGAATCCCAGGACTCTTTGTTCTAAAAATAACATCTATATATAAAAAATATATCTTTAAATGATAGAGGATCTTTCCTGTGAAAATGAAAGAGAATGAAGAATCAGAAGTTACCAAAGCATGGTTGGTTTAAAGTAATCATTATCTCAAGTATTGCAGTTTTTGTTCCAGTATTTCTCATAATTACAGCTATGGCACTTACAGAAGAAAGAGAATGCTCACTGAGATTCTTAATTACACAGAGCCTAACCTTTGGAGATATGAGATACCAATCTAATACTTAGTTCTCATTGATTTCAGTGGTATTGAGGAACAGGAGTTAGGAGCCAACACCTCTGTACCTTTGGGCCCTATTCCTGATATTTGATCTAATAAAACCTTTCCATTCTTTTCCTTCTAACTTTAAATTGAAATTATTATTGAAACCATAACTTCTGAAAAAATGGTTATGGGTTCACTGTCTTAGGTGACTGTCACGTATAGACAAGACAGGTAATGTAATCATTAACTTCTTGTTTCTCTCATTATGACAAAAAGATAAAAATATGAAAACCTTTGTTGCTTATGGTCAGAGATATTTGGGTTCAGTTTGACTTCCAGTGATTTCTATATTAAACATATTAACTATCTACAAATACCTATAGTTATGAGAAATTATTATAGTGATTTTATCCATGCTAGGCTGTTTTTATTTTGCAAAACCTGACATATGCACTCTTTCTCCAAGACAACATAAAGTTTTAACATTCTTGCACTAGTTACTTTCACCTTTTCTGACTTTAGCACTTAATGTTTCTTAAAAGTAGTTGGAATAAGGACAGTTGAAATGATGCTATGTACAGATAAACCAAATACAAATAACTTTTAAATTACTGAGCAGTGATCCCAAAGCATAGTCAGTCTTTATTGCTTTTCATCATAACAGCTTATCAGTCCCCTCCATTCTGTTTAACTGTTAGCTGCAAGTATTTAGTTGAAGTGTTTTCCTTTCTCTGTTTTAATTATTTTCCCTTGGATATTTCATATTGTGAAAAAAATGCATCTATACCGACTCCTGATATTCATGTTAATTATGCTAGAGGTCACTGTATATGATACCAATTTATTAAAGGTTATTTGAGGAGAGACAGAAAGGCTGAACATGGCTTTTCATTTTATAATCTGCTTTTACAGTCCTTTCACATTCAAGTATGCAGCAATAACTATAATAACCCATCATTTCCACACAATAACCCATCATTTTCACTGTCCTACTACTTATTTTTTGGGGATCCATCTTTAGATATTTCTAAACATAACATGTAGGATTATTTTTAACTGCTAAATGACCATGATAAATAATGGGAGGAAGTGGAAGCAATTCAATTTTCAATTTTTTCAATTCAATTTTATTTTAATGTCAGAAAAGGCTGTGTGACTTCTTACTTAACGTATAATGGCAAAATTGCTAATACTTAACTTTTAACTCCTAAAGGACTTCAGTCTTCTGAACACAAAAATTAGAGCAGCTTTCACAAGATATGGATTGAAGTAAAGAGGGATTTTGTTGTAAAAATCTCAGTAAACGAGTTCTCAATAGATATATTGTTTTAAATTGATTTAACCCTGTAGATCTGTCATGTAGATAAAATATGTTGCATACATTTCTGGACCCATAGTACTGGCTGTAGGTTAAAAAAGAAAAAAAATCCAAGACACCTCTAACTCTACCCATGCCTCTCTTGCCTGCCTCATCCATGCACTTGCTCACACTTGCATTGTGTGAGATATAAACCCAGACGAAAAGAAAAAAGATATATCAAACAAGTTCCCAGCTGTGACTTTAATTGGATTTGGTGGCTGAGTGAAAACGCAGCAACTAACTGATGTTCACATAACCTCCAGGAATCTGCAACAATGATTCTCACACCTGTTCAATTACCAAATCAAGTATTTTCTGCTCAGAAACATCACTAAACCACAGCAGGAATTTGGAAATAGATGGTTTTGAGGTCCCTTCCAACCCTAACCTTGTTAGAGTTCATTCAAAATAAATACCTATATGTATTTGTGTATATAGGTGTATGCATATGTACACATATGCCCTTGCATGCATATATACATACTATATATAATATGGGTATAACTGCATGTAAATATATAAAAGAATGCATCATCAAAAACAAAGGACGAACTCAAATCTCTTTGTATTAAGAATAGAAAACCATCAAGTTACTACTACTTTTTGTTTGGTGACCTGAGAAACAAAATTTAATCCCTCCCCTTACTCCATTCAAAACAGCATTTACATTATCAGTCTGCATCCATCCTTGCTACACCTTCACTTTTAACCTGCCGGTCCTTGCTTTCAACTTAATAGATCAATGGCCTCCCAACGCTGCAAGGTTATTTATAAATGCCTGGTTTTATTGTCTGTGTGTTGAGGGAATATCTCTCAATAATATGCTTTACTCATAAGTTAGGATCTATGAAGAGTTCCAACACTGTGATATTTTTAATGGACTTAAATGCATAGATACAGTGGAACATAGATAGATAGATAGATAGATCGGGCATTATCCATGCAATCTCTCCTTTTCTTCTTTTCTTATGCATCATAAAAGTAACTGGTTGATAGTCAATGTGCACCATAGTATAAAAATTTAAAGGATTTCACTGGTACTGGTAATCACTGCACCACTGCAGCAGAGTCTTTTCTTTGGTAATATCAACCTTACACAAAATCAGAGTTTCACTTTATGCTGAGCAATTATCCATTTAATAAAGACCCAGATCCTCAGTGCAACTGAAAAACTGAAATATATGTTGGCTTCTAAGATATACTTTCTTAAAAGCCTCATTTTATTATTCATTAATTCAATCTGCCACTGCCAAAAATTCAGTTCCGAAGAGGTCATTAAGACCCTGTTTAAACTATTTTTCCATTTGATATAATTTTGTTATTACTTTTAAGACTTGTGGGCTGCATGTAGATTAGTAAATCAAACTCAATTCAGTTGCTCTCTGAATGTGGTTTCTTCTGTCATAGAGTGATCCATGTCCAGTGCATTTCCTCAAGGTCGAAATGGGTTGGTTGTCTCCTGGCTGTCTATTGGGAGTGGTCCCTGGCCCTTGCTAACTCTTGAATTCAGCCAATTAATTGTTTGAGACGTTGCTGCTTCACAGAGGTCAAAGTTGTCAGGGACTATTAAAAAAAAATGTTGCAGGATATATATGTCTGAATTCCAGAGCCCAGTAATGTTCTCAGGCACCATTTAATTACTCATGTGCATAAAACCTTTATGTCACAATGTGTTCCTTAGGAAAGAATGCCTGTGTGGGTGTCAGTATTTCAACTCATTCCTTCCTGAAAATGATCATTTGCATTGTTCAATACAGTTACACAATCTCACCTCTTGATCCGCAGCTGTTCTTTCTTAATGAAAAACAGTTTGCTCATAGTTTTTCATGCACATGTACTGAGCACAGAAACCCTTTTTCAGCGTAGTGACAGTCTAATGTCTGGGGAGTAATGACTGATAGCAAGGGAGAGACTCACCTTCTAGCAACTTACATGTCAAAATGGGAAGTCTGGAAAAAATGTTTGGACTTCATTAAGTTTTTAGTCCTCTAAAAGCATATTTGGCAGTCTTACCTCATTCTGTTGATCCATGTCTTGTTCCAAGATTCATTAAACATTTGATTTGAATTTACTTTTTGTAACAAATGATTCTGCAAAGAGCACATTTACTTTATTTCAGTTATTTTTACTATCATTTGAGAATGATGTCACATATGAGCAGAATGAGATTTATCTGAAGACATTTTGCTGCTGCTGAGAGACATGGCAACAAAGTGTTGGTGCTGTTGGAATGTAAGATTGCTGTTGTTCAAATAACTGGTATATAGGTATGAGTAAATAAACAGTCTTAGGAGTGGTATTTCCACATATTTCATTCTGGGATAGCATTATTTCTCTCTATATCCAATTGGAGTATTCACCTGTCTACAATGTGCTTAGTTGTTTAATAACAATAATTTTAGAAGTATTTTATCTCATGACATTTGGACTTAGAAAGACATGGTTTGACAATTTATTGAGGTTGCTGCTGACAAATAGAACTCAGAAGATCAGGAAAGAAAGAAAACTCATATGATTTGCTGTTGTCATAAAAATTCAATTTATCCACAATGTCTGGACATGACATTTTTGATACATGTAGAAAGACACTTCCTAGATTGAGAAAATTAAGGTAATTAAATTTGGTCTTGTATTCCTTGCCACACAATAAAAAATCTAAAATATTAATAAACCGAGTCAGAATTTGTTTATTCAAGACATCACAAGTGATTTAATAAACACCAATGACAGAAGTTTCACAGAGCTTGAGGACTGTAGCTTATTTTCAATGAAGTATTCATGTTATCGTCTAGTGTTTTAAACCTTCTACTCATCCTTGCAGCATATTTCTTTCCTTTCAGGCAGTGGAAGAAGCTACTCATGTCTTAATGTGACACTTTCTCTTCTGATGAGAACATTCCCGTGAGCTTAAAACCAAAACATTTTGCTATTTCAGTTGTCATCTGATGCAATTTGTTGTCAGAGAACTGTTTACAGTATCTTATATGGAAGTTATATCATAAAATGCATGGACAGTTATGTATGGAAATGTTGTGGAACAACTATATGGACAGATTAGGCATAAAAATGTGTGCCAATCTTTGTGCTTGCAATTACGTCTTTTTGAGCAATCAAACCTTAATAAATTTTTAAAAAAAAATAAATAAAAAAAGCAAGTTAAACAAACCTTTTCAGCTTATCTTATAGTAGAAAAGTAAAGTCTACATTTGAAATGAGAAGCAAATAACGATGCAGTGTTCTGCATCATTTTTAAAGCAGTCAAATAAATGTATGTCCAATAATAATAGTGGTAATCTGGATAATGACTTCTCATGATTCATGGACTAATCTAGTTGTCCACTGGGAGCATTAAAAACATCCTGCCTTCCTCTCATTTACATCATGGATATGTGTCCAACTGGCCACTGCTGGAGTAAAGATAGTAGACACCATTAATCCTAGTGGTCTGATCTACTGAAGCCAATTCCTCATTTCTATTTATGAGTCATCTGTACCACAGAAAACCACTTGTGCTTTATAACTTAAAGAGGAGAGAAAAAGGAAAAGAAAAGAAATTTGACTTAGGTTATCCCCTTTAACATATTTCATCAAAAGAATGAATAAAATATTTATTCAGCTACTGTCCTTTGCAATCCCATCAAAGTGAATATAGAGACATTTAATAAGACATGGAAACATTAAAGAAGCCTTTTATCAGAGTGGATAGGAACCTGCTCAGAACAAACATTTTGGCCTAAGGGAAAGTTTTTGATCTGTGAAGCTTAAGCTTTTCGTGCTTAAAACACTCTCGTATTGGATCATATGGTCAATTTGCATGAAATAAATTATTTTCTTAAAACTTGTAAAACTATAAAATAAAACTTGACGAGTCATTAGCAATAAGTGGCACTGTACTGGCATTATACTCACACTGGTGCAATCATTAGAAAACTGCTGCTACAGCAAAGAACAAGAAGATAGTGGAACCAGCCTACAGTTTGACCTAGAGGTGTTATATCATTGCCCCACACTGTAGATACTACACTGCAGTCCAAATTATTTACTATCCTTCTTCATTACTCATCTACTCAATATTCTGAGCCAAAACAATTAGTCCAAGGTATAAAAATGATCAGTTTTCCTACCTGGGGATAGGTGATCTAGTTTAGGGGGAAAAAGAATCCAAAAACCCCCAATAACTCAGTAATCTTTAATCTGATCAAAACTAGCAGAAAGAATAGGATTACCCAATCTTTATTAATTTTATGGTTTTTTTATTGTTTTTATTCTGAACTAGAAATTCAGCTGATGAAGTTTCTATATTTTGACAAAAGTTATGGATATAACTTTTCTATTCTGGTTGGTAACAAAAGTGTTCAGTGGTTCATTAGTTCAGTTTGCAAATTCAAGATTTTTTTTTTTAAGACATAAAGTGTTTGGAAAATCATGGTTAAATACCTGGATTCCTAAAATTTTCCTAACATTCATTTTAAGGTTATAGTTATCCTATTATGTGATTATTGCCAAGACAGGAATTATGTGTAAAACCTAAGATTTTTACTATTTGTTGCAAAGCACCTTCAAGCATTGATTTTACCAATGTGTCAACATTTTCTCAGTAACTCAGGCACATGAATCAAGTCTGAGTAGCTCTGTACGTGGTATTTTATACAAATTACTGAATGAACTAAACCACATGCCTGCAATTGTACATATGCTGATGAGGTGCAATAACATTAAGACCATGATGCTCAAATCCCACTGCTGTCTCCAAGAGGATGTTTTTCTCATGCATTCCCCATGAGTACACATACCTTTGTAAAATGAGAGGAGTAAGTAAGATACTGCAGGTTCCAAGGCCCATTAACATCTTAATTTCTCTTCTGAGTCTGTATCAAGCATGAGGCATGGCTTTGAGTTTCTGATGTGGAGCTGGAGCTGAGATTTAACAGCCTGATTGCATGTGGACTCTGGTGCAATGAATGTATGCTGGTGCATAAGACTGAATCAATATTATATGTAACTACTTATTTTTATTTCTTATGTCACAAAAAATTGTACTTTCCAAATGACAATGACAATAAAATGATAGCTCCTGAAAATAAATGTAAGAGAAAGGAATTAAAAGGAAATAAGGGACTGCAAACATGTTAGAAATCAGAAAATAAGAATAAGTAATAAGAGTACACTAAATCTGCTTATGAATCTTTGGAGAAATTAGGTGAAAAATGTTTTGTTATAAAGCATGATATCTGCACATAGTCTAAAACAGTACAGAAAGTCCCAGTTGAACACTCTGAGAGAGTAGAGGTGTTTCAGCCAGCAGCTGGAATCAAGACCTCAGTGTTTACAATGCATGACATATTGGTTGATATTGCCTAATTAAGAATAATCCTAAAGGATGAGAAACATCATAATTTTTACTGGTATTTCAAGGAGTTCATAATAAGTGGACTTGAGGGAACAACTGAAGATCATTTGTTTGACAGAAGAAAATAAGACTTTACTGTAGAAGAGACATCATGAATATGTAACCTTATTATCAAAGTATTATAGTTCAGTTTTGAGTCTAATGAAGAAAAATAAAACTGAGCATTTCAGCATATGTTTGAGTCATCTGGACTTCATTGATTTCAAATGTGTCTCTTAAAAATAAATTACTCTATTTGTTGAGAAATACATTTCCTTCCTAAGGTATCTGAAAGATAATAGCTTTTATGCACAGTGTAATATTTTAAACATGAGCAATTTGGAAGGGAGTTCAGCCTCCCAGTGAAACTACTCAGCCTGTTAGTGGATACATTTTCTATGCTTCTTAACCAGTATGCTTGTGTGCAGGACATAAGGACCTTGTACCACCTCGTCTTCTTCTAGAACACAGTCCAAGAAAGAAACCAGCAGCTATTGAAGGCAAGTTTGAGTTTTTCTACCTTTATTGGCTTCTTCTCATTAACTTGACTGTCTGTCCTAATGGATTTTTTATTATTATTTTTATTTTTTTAAGTATAATCTATATTACAAAGCTGATCAAATAATTAGAGTTGGGACAGGAATGGCACACTGAAATATGCACAGTACCTGAGTGTTCCTTATGGTAGTCCCACAGATGGCTTGGGGGATTTCCTGAGTGAAACAGATTACAGAATTGAGGCCTAATATGTAAAATGCTTTGAATGGTGTTCAACCATGAGTTGTTATCTAACTATAAACATAATCAACATTATCCTCTTAAAATACTTTGGATTACTCTTTCAGCTATTGTTATTCAATCATGTTTCTGTGAATTATCTGCAATAATGAACATAATATTTCTGGCTCTGCATTTATCAACACTGTTTCTATTGTTAAAACCACTAAAAGAAAAATGAAAATTCAGATCTTCCCTTCAAAAGATTAAAACATAATCCCTGCCATTGAATAACATTGTTTATAGTCTAACCGTAACAGTAAAATGGTGAAAATATGCATTTTAATTTTAAGATGGACTAAGTCCAATGGCTTAGAACTACTACTGCAATATACATTCTTGGTCTTTATATCATACAATTTAATAATACAAATTTAATAACACATGACTCTTTTCATGTAATTATATAGAAGTTTTCATATGATAATTCAGTGTCATTCAGTCACACCACAGCACTTGTTAATTTCTCTCACAGAGGTCTTAGTTCTACATTATCCAGAAAGAAATTGCAGTCTAAGAGAAAAACAGATGGGATGGCAGCAGAATAAGTAACAAGAGCAACAGGATTTAACTGCACTTGGAAACAGAAAATGAGACTTAGATTTTGGCAGGACCTGTGACTATAACAAAGCATTAATTAGATATTTCTGTGTTGTGATTATTGTGACCAGAACATTTGGACAAAAATAGTTATGTGACTTATTACCTCTTTCCCCAAAATCTTGTTACCTCAAATGAATATTTCTTTTTAAACACATTGTTTAAAAGAGTATAAAACTGCAGTTATTGTGACACAATATAGTATATAAATAGATATGCAGTCCTATTTATTTTAGGAAGACGCCTGATCCCTGCTTATCAGCAGAAAGAAGTCACTGCAATGTTAAACACTGTTATCCACCAATTAACTGTAATGGAAAAAAGACATAATAGAACAAGACTGCCACATTTGCTGAGTGATAAACTTCTGCTTTAAATATAACTGTTATACAAGATGAACTAGCATTAAATTAACATTAGGTTCTTGATTTTCAAAATCATGAGGAGCATGCAATTACTGCAATTGCACTTAGAAATGACTATTTATGACCAGTTACACATTTGTGTGTTTCATTAGCTCATTTATGTGTGCAATTGAGGTAATTGGGAATGTAAATTAGACACCCATTTGGCAAACAAATTGGGGGGGGCAGATTTTCTGCTCAGAACCATACAAGTGAATTCCCTTTAAAGCTCAAGGCTGGTCACTAGGATACAATACTGCTCATGCAAGAGTTTTAGAGGAAACAAAGAAGGCAGAATTACTTGTAAAATGCTACCGTGAAAAGCTGTTGTACTGTGCTATTCTGTGTTTTGCATATATGAGAAAATATGTCACACTGCCTTTAGGAACCCTAAATCCTGAAGCTTTACTTCAGCCCTGGGGAAAAAAAGAAAAAGCAATTTTTAGGAATATTTGGCACAATGTCAGGAGGGAAAAAGAGGACTAAGCAGAGAAATATAAATCTCTGAAATAGCTAAAGAGACATCTGCATGTGACTTCTAAGTGTTTACATACCTTTAGGACTAGTATATCACTAAATATCCCTGATCAGGCAAAGGGTTAGACTGAAATAAAAGATCCTTCTTATCATAAATATAACTGAAGGTAGTATATTAAGTTCTCAGAAAAGGGAATAAATAGAAGTATTTATTAATTGAGAAATGTACTCTTTAAAGCATGAAAGACTGGCCCAGCCTTCGACAGAAGAAACCAACTGCAAAAAAAATGTAAAACCGTAGGAAGTAACAGAATGGTTAACACACAGAAAATGTAAGAAACCAGTCTATTTACATCCTGGGCTTTCCAACTCAGTGATAGTCAGACATTATATACGTAATCATCCAGCTGGTGAAGGCTAAAAGGGTCTTAGTCTTTTTCTAGATTGACATATTTTCACTTTTGCTCTGTTTTGCCACTTCTTTCTTAGGTAATCTTGGACCATTCTTGATTTCTGATAAGCTGAAAATAGTGGTAGTATATGTTCCAGATATCTCCAAAATTATTAGATTATTTGATACTTTCAAATAGAAAATTTTTCCTGGATAGTATCCAATACCCTGTAGGTACTATGCTCTGCTGAATTCTTGAGGTGTTAGAAAAAGAGCATATTGTTATTATGTATTAAATCTCAAACTTTCTCTCCTTGCCATTGCCATTTTCTCTTCCTTCACCTGCACAGTAAATTTTTTGGAAAAGGGGTAATTATGTAAGACAATGCCAATTTGTACACTATATTCTAGGAGTATGCAATAAACAACATTAAAGTGTGTGTGTGTGAGTTGAAATTTTCAGCTATCTCCTGATCAAAACGCGAAATACTTTGTATTCATCCAGTCAGAAAGAAAAAGAACAGATCATTGCTCTCCTATTTCATGGTTCTTTTGCTCTTTTCAAAGATCTTACCGTCAAAGTTCAATGAAGAGTTTGAAGTTTCAGGTCACCAACAGAAGAGAATAATAAAACAAAAGATCTTGTAACAATAAACAAGAGAAAGAGGAACAGGAAATTTGTGAATAGAAAGGCACTGGTACCTAAATTCTACCTAAGTTTCAAGCTTGGAAACCTTGTTTGGTAAACTGTGAAGTGAAATAACTTTTTAATTCTTTATCTTATCTTTTTCTGGAGCTTTCACAAGGACCTGGAAGCAATGTTCTCAGCTTGGCTGACACTCTGATGCTGCCATCTAGGGAGGACCCTGGTGTTGCCTGTAATGTGAACAGATCAGTTTTCCGTGGCTGCCTGAACTTTGACTTTAATATGCTTCTTCTTCCTTGGCTGTAGTCTTCTCCACCTTTTCAACTCTAGATTTCTTGTATTTTGTTGTTCACTGGCAACCTAAAACTGCTTTGCAGTGTATACTGATTCTCTGTGATTCTCTGTCTCAGGTCTTGACTTTTTCGCTCAGCTCACATAGCTTTTTTCTTCCTCTGTTTCCCCATTCACATAAGAAGGACTCTCCTTTCTGAGAGTCCTCTCATGTTATGCTCTCTGACG
This sequence comes from Lophotriccus pileatus, assembly GCA_035583135.1. Lineage (NCBI taxonomy): Eukaryota > Metazoa > Chordata > Aves > Passeriformes > Tyrannidae > Lophotriccus > Lophotriccus pileatus. The sequence goes on from JAWWES010000115.1 coordinate 63,206,796, forward strand.
TGGCAGGGTAATCTCTCAGGAAGATGCTGCAGTTAGACAAGAAACGTCAAAACTAAGCTCAGAGGCTTAACCAGTTATCCATAAGGCTTCATGCTAATTGCCTCAGAATAGCCTGTCTTTGCCTTCTCAAAAGATCACAGCACCTTTGTGAGAAGCCTTTATCAAAATGTTTCTGCTGGTGGAAGGAATCAATGAATATTACATATGATCTCAAACAGACTTTGCTTTGTAATACTTTGAAGAGCCCTTGTATCACAAAAAAACCTTTGAATGGCATTGTATCTGAGTATGATTTTCCAGGCTATATTGTCCTAGAACTCTGTGCTTGTATCTTTGAGTGGGAGAGGATTGATCACGGAAGAGTCATCATCATTACCATTCTGATTTGTTAACGCATCGTGACAGGCTCTGAAATATCCCCCTTCTACGACTGAAGTATACTGGCTGTTCCTTGCCATCTTGCTGGTATTTGTGATATTAAATGAGTTTAAAAAAAAAAAATAAAAGAAAAAATTAAAGTTTCTGTAGCATCTTCAGGGAACCTCTGAGGAAAAAATATTTTTCCTAGGTCACTGTTTGAATCCTCTAATTACAAATTTTGCAGACTGCAATAAAGTGAATTGCTGTGAAATGTGTTTAACTTCCTCCAAAACTCCTGTGGAGGCTAAATTGGCAACTACATCTATGTTTGTTGCGGTACTGGATGTACACTCTCCGACTATCTTAAGAAGAATTTCTAGTCTATACTTCTGTTCATGAATATAATATTATGGGATATAACCAAGAATATTTGAATTACTAAAGTCAACACAAATTTTGACAAAGCTTTTGAAGTATAAAAGTGTTGTACAAGAAATCGTATACAAATCAATCTGCTTCTGTTCAGTCTGTCAGTGTCTGCCTTCTCTTCTGTAAAAAGTGTTCTATAAAAAAACTGAGTTTTTTTCTTTTGTATTATAAAATCAATTACCCTTAAAAAAATCCTTCCAGTGAAAGACATTGATTCAAGATACAACAAAAACCTTTCCAAAAAGCACAATTTCAAAAAATTTCTTCCAATTTAGAATATTCTTAATAATACTGACATGAGTTATGGATAAAAATCCATTTTCTGATAAATTTTAATCCAAGAGAGAACAAAGAAAAAGAGAGAAAAATAGTGCTATGAGAAATAGCATAATACAACAGGCTAGGTTTTAATCTAGGTTATTAGATGGAACAGTTTAGTCAGCTTTAAGACATTATATATAGCATAACAAGGTTTTTGGAGAAACATAGGCCCTACATCTCTGTGAGTCTGTACTGAAGACAGTAAAACCTTTGAAATAATATGAACGAGGTTTCAAAATGAGTTATTTAATGATTTAGATTAGACATTTAAGCAGTACATTTAGCTATGATGAAAAAAACCCCTAAATTTTCATGGTTTCAGAAAGCCCTTGACATTTTCCTTAATGACATGAGGCTCTCCTGTACCACTTTTTTCCCAGCATAAAATACAAAAAGTTAAACAGACATTAGAAAAAAAACTTACTAGTATGTAGAAAAATATTTATATATTTATGTAGATAGATATTTTTTATTAGACATATTATTTTCTCATCATTAATAATAATACTACAATTTACATTATTAGATTATGCATTTTAAAGTAAGTATTCACCAAATTCTAGCCAATAAAATACAAACAAATAGCTCTGAAGATTATTTTAACTTTTTCAAGTGCTTTTTAAATGTTACAAAAGCAATAATATTTTGTATATGTTGTACCTGCAAATGGAAAATACTTACTTGGTTGAGATTCTCTGGGCTTTCAAAGGCAGAAATTCCATTTTTCTTTGGAAAGAAAAGGGAAACTCTTGCAGAAGAGGTCCTACATGACCTCATCATCCCATTATTAAAGGTCAGACATTCTTGCTAAAAAAGAATGCCCCATGAAAACTGTCAGAAATACCCTTCCCATCACTGGTAATGCAATTGGCACTGCTGTTAATTCATGTTGCCTAGTAGGAATGTTAATCATAAGGATAGAGAAAGCTAAGTGTGCTGTCTTAGCTCTGTTGGTTTGGCTCTTGCTAGTGCAGGTTCCCAAGTCAGTGTTCCCCTGGGAATTTAATTCTCTATCAAATCATATTTGCATCATATTTGCCATTGACCACTGTCCAGTGGAGATCCTTTTGCTGGTCTTGTCCTGTAAGTTGGCCTGCCCTCTCTTTTTTCTCTTGACGTGCATGCTCTGGCTTCATTGCACTGGCATTTTTATCCCTTTGCTCCCTACTGTGTTGTTTAGTGAGGGCAACATATGGCCTCATGCTATTAGCAAACAGTTCTGATGCTTAATTCGACAGAGCCATGGAAAAGGAGCCTATAATCACTACAGGAAGAAATGAGAAACATTTATGTAGGTCACATGAAAACATTAGGAATTTCAAGCATGGTACTGCTATTGCAAAGATTCTGCAGACCTCGAAAATATCTCCATAAGCAATCTTCACGGCTGCCAAATAGTGTTTCAGACTGGGATTTGAAAACAGTAAAGCAGTTTCAAAAAGCAGAGTCAAGCTGGAGAAATTGCCTAGGATTTCTGCTATACCTCCAAGTATTCGTTTGCCCGAATAGTCTCTCCCTTGCTCAATATGAGAACAAATTGTATTTCATTACTCTGCTGGGAAAAAAAAAAAAAAGTGCCACTTATACAGAGCTTTGCAAAAAAAATGCACTTCATTTTGGCCTCAGCATTCACCTGTAAGTTAGAGAGAGCATGTGAGTGTGTATGACTGTATATGTGTTTGTGTGTTAAAAGAAGCTATTCTAAGAACTTTAATTTAATGTTATTTAGGCTTCTTTGATCTTTCTTGACCTTTCAGTAGTTTGACTGAATCTAAAGAGGATTATTTCCCATAGAGAAAATAACTGGACCAACAAGGACACAGAGAGGGATTTTTTTTTTTTTTTTTAAGAGACAGCTGAGGTAAATTTTTATTTGAAATTTAGATTTAATCTTAAAAGTATGAGTTTCTATGAAATCCTAAACTAAGCAGAAATATTTGCTTGCATTGTTTTTTATTCCCTCAGAAGCTTTGTAACCGTAAAGAGGCCTTACTCTGTGAATGTGTTAAATTGTTTAGAATCAAAAGTGCAATTGACCAATCATTATCAGTCTCCACTCTAAGCAAAACACAAATGGGAAAGAAATATCATCAAAAACTGAAACACAACTAGCTATTTTAATATTTAAAAGGGTATCCAAATCCCACTGAAATCAACAGCAAAACTTTCAATGAGTTCAGCAGGGAAAGTGTTTCAGTCACCAGTAAAACAAAGGGCAACTGTAATCTCTTCAAAATTAATAAGGAATGGTCTTTTAAAATTATGTCAGTGACAGCTTAAGATGTACAGAGCTGTTTGGAGAAAAACAGAATAACATTATAGCTGGAATGAAGTTACTGTGTTCGCTCTGAATTCTTGTTTCCCAGGAAAAGCTAAGTAAATGTTCATTTTGTTCTGGTTATATGTAAGTGAGTATACATGCACCTCTGTCGCTCTTTAGTTCTGCCAGGATGAGAATCAGTAGACAAGAAAAGCTGTTGTAGTATTTCACAAAGTCAGGCAATATCCAAAATCTCTCACAAGAGCTTTTCTCCTGAGATTTCCTGGTAACAGGTTTTTAGAAAAATGCAGATAAGCCCTGAACTTAAGAAAGCTTAGGTAAACCAAAACATCTCCAAACTTCTGGCATTCAGTCCCACTAGTTAGTGTTTGCTGTCTGCATACCTCTCCACAAGAAGGAATCCATGGCTGTATTTTGCTGCCCTCCTTACCTCAGTTTCTCAGAGGGGATGTGATGAGCTGACAATTCCTTTGAGTCAGTCTTTCCATAAGCAAATGAACCATCAGGAGCAATTCAGAGAAGAAACCCTTAGAGCACCTTCTTCTTCCAGTTCTTGTGCAGTATTCCCATGACACTATGCCCAGTAACTCATGAGCATCCCTAAATTTAGATTCCACTCAGTGCTGGCACCGTAACACACCAGTCTCATAAGGCCTGTTTTCAAGTGCTGCATTGTTAACATGCTTCTGTTATGTCCTCTCCCACTGTTGTCCAAGAATTAGTTGCTGTTCAATGAGAAAAACACAAAGACATTGTCAAATATGAGTAAAGGCAATTCAGATTGAAACACCTCTTTCTTGGTATGTGTTGAATCTTATTTGGATTTCCACTGGCCTCAGTCCTTCACCCCTTATTATTAAATAATTCTATCTTAGATGTTACTTTTCTCTAAAGGCTGTTCTCTTCAGTCACTTCTCAAGAAACCTGTTCTATGCTGCTTCTTTTTAATTTTCACCCAGGAAAATAATTTTACCTGAATTTCCCATTCAGTAGTACATCACTGCTTTAATTCACACTTCTCATGATCACTGTACTTTTTATACTACGTAAAGCTCAACTTCTGCAAGAGTCTACAGAAAAAAAAGCCTTGACTAAGTGAAAAGTCCATTGCTTGCCTGATTCTATCATGTACTCTGCCAGCTGCATATATCACTCTTTCATTCTTGTAAAGGTAGTGGAGGCTTTTAAAGATGAGGTATTTTTGTACCCATATGTCTTACACCTTAACCTAGTTTAGGATTAGCACTCTGGTGAAAAAAAATATACTTGGTATATTAGTTACAATACCAAGAAACAGGAGCAATAACAATAGATTTTTCAATACTCAATTGCACTTGAATTCTATATTGTGGTCAATGTTGAACCATCAAAAGCACCTTGTTTCCTCGTGTAACCCACAGTTTGTGGATATTATGATCCCTCTTTATGCGGCTGACCCATGGTCATTTGTAGTTCTGTTACTGTTCTCAGATAAACAAATAAGTCCTTTCAATTAACAGATGGGGTTCATATTTTACAGTACAGAAGACTTGTTAAGCTCCTATTTAATTACTTGCTCTGCCTCTTCATTTGGCCGTGTACATATCTGAAGAAAGGCCACTACATTTACTGCTTCAGAAATTATAAATTTTTCTGGTGTTAAATATACACTTAATATGTAACATTCTAAACGTGAGCTCCTCAAATTGAGAGGAAATAAATTTATTCAAGAAATGAGATCACTTCATTAAATCAGAAATAACTCTCCATAATATCCATTTACCAAGTCCATCGCTCTCATTTACATAAACGTCTGTCAGTAGTATCTGTGAGGGACAGCAATGGAGCTAGATGCAGCTGAGATGTGAATGCAGGCCCAGTGACTGGCTGACCAGGAGTGCATATCTTGCAATTAGGCAGTGTAAATGGGAAATAGGGGCCACATTCCTTTAATACTTCTATGTAATCATTCTCCAGAAATTTCGTAATGAATACAGATGTCTCTAGGCTGCCTGGCCATTCTGAATAATGCAGCTTGAGAGCTTGATGGAAGAAAATTTTGTCAGTGGGATTAATCGGTAGAAGGACTTAGCAATGAAGACTCTGCAGCCAGGGATGCAATTGTCTTTGCTTTAGGTTATTTGCACTAAAAATTCCCATTACTTCCTGTACAGCTTCCATATGAAGCTCCACTTCCCAAAGCTCCATGCCTCAGCTCATGGCTCTCAAGACACATATGGCTCTGAACCTTGCTGTGAAACTCGAGGCAGATTTGATGTGGCTTTTCTGGGCCCCAGAAGCATGCAAAACTCTACAAATTCAAAGGCAGAAATGGTCTTGGGTTAAAAAAAATCTTGTTTGTTGTAAAGACCCAGGCTTACAAATTGTTCCTCTGCATCACCTAGCACTAGAAATATAAGAAAGCAAAAAAAATCGATCTAACTGAAAAAAATGGAAATTACAGAAGTACCGGTAGCACTTCAGCCTATAGTTACTAGGGTAAAGGTTAATGGAAGAAAGGCAGAAGGAAACGTGTTTCTAACAGTAACTGACACAATGGTACGTTCAACAGTTTGGGTTAATTGAGGAAGAGTAAGCAAAAAAATAAAGAAACCACATTTTGGAAATTAGAAGAGATCTACATTACATGTGGAAATGAAACACTGAAAAGCCAGGTGGCACAGGAAAGTGGAGCTGTGGAACAGCTTATGTGAAATCTGAAGCTGGAGACACTTCCATTTTGAGGAGACATCCACAGTTCCTAGCAAAATTCTCTGCAACAACATGTCAGAAAGAGAGAGAGACTCCTTGGAACCATAGAGATAGCCAATAACAAAAATATTCAAATATACAAGAAAATGAAACTCCAAACAAGTTAGTGGAGGATGAATACAGCTCTATACATGCCTAAGAAACCTGAGTATTACAAAGCATAGTCCCGAAGAATTAAGCACATAAAACACTGGGAGAAACATTCTGTAGAATACTTGTAAGGATTTTCTGTTTCATTTTCTGAAGACAACAACCAAGGAAATGTCTTGAACAAATCTATTTAAAGCAAGAAAGAGCTGTAACACGTCAATATTACGCTTAATGTTAAATCCTATAGTCAGAAAATCAGCACAAGAGCGGTTTGGGGAGACCCTGAATATTGGTAAATACATTGCCTCCATGAGAGGCAAAATAAAAAATTTATGAGATCACCGTGGACAGATTGTTGAATTCATGTACTATATAAAGCCAGCAACTTTTAAATTTTTCAGAAATCAAACTTGCTCATATTTATTTTGGTTTAGGATGATGCTGTACAGATTTTAATTTTTTTCCTTATTTGTATCTATTTTTCCATGCAGAAGAAAAGTCTATTGTCGTACCTAGAGAAGTGAAAAGTAAGTTGTTTTTTTTATTATATTTCCTTTATCTTCATGTTAATTTTATGCAAGGGGTAGGAGTATATTTGCTTCTTGGATCTGAAAAGATTTCCATACCTTAAATATTTTTCAATTAAAGAAAAGACTTTTGCTTCAAGGCTTAGGGTTCTGTCTTTTGTAAGATAGTAAAACTTGGTTTCTTAACCACATATTTAAGAGTAAAGCATCACAAAATTTTAGTTCCACTGTGTATAAGTACATCAACACCCAAAGCCATGCAGCACAAGCTGAAGGTAAGAAATTTGGCTTTTCATGGATGAGCAATTAAAAAAGCACTTAGATTAGCTACTCTTTTACTCTTGTCTCCTTCCCCATCAAAAAAGGGATTCATTTCCCAAAGGAAAACTAAGAATTACAGCTTCCTCATATCCTCTACTGAACTCTCAATTTTCTATTTAACACATGAATGAAATTAGTGATTAATTTGTTGTAGCTTGTTGTAAAACAGGGAAAAATATTCTCCTTATTTCTCCTGTTGTTCAATTAATTGACAAAATAGAGGCAGATGCTTTTAAAAGAACAAGTCATGTTTTTTTGTAGATGATGCTTTGACAGCAACTCTCCGCGAATAACTGAAGTTCTGTAATGACAGTTTCAAAGATTCAATTCATAAAAGGTGTTATAAAGATATATTGTATATGCAGGGTTTTGGTGGCATTCTACACTTGTTCCCAAGTACCACTTTCAAGTTTTGCTGCCATTCCGTTAGACTTTATAAAAGAGGCAGAACAGGTGCATGGCTATCGAGTCAGCACAATATAGTCTTAGATTTACCATGTTAATGGGCGTAATTTCCTGAATTAGTAGTTACTTAAGTAATAATCTGGTGTACATACCTGTTCCAGTTCTATGCTTAACACCATATTCACTCAGAGTATTAACCTGTATTTCTGAGCTGCTGGTAGTGAGTCACCAGCTTATCAAGTCTAAGTGTACTGCAGTTGGTGAAGGAACCCTATCCTGAATGTAAACACACATACAAACATACGTGTTTGTGTATCTATGTAAAAATAGCTGAACTTCTATTTCCTATTTTAGAGAGAAAAGAGGAAAAGAAGAAGACTGATGAAAAAAGGAGTAGGACTGAAACGAAGATGAAAGGTATGAGTTGGAAATGGTTCTCACTGGGCTTACTCAGCTTTTACTTACACTCCTGGCTCATTTCTCTTTGTTTTTTGTTGTGTTAATCCTACACTTCTGGTTCTGTATTGTCCTTCCCTTAGTTGCTTAGTCACTATTTGCATGTTACAGCTTCTTCAGTATCTAATGTCTGATGTGTTCAGTGTCCAATATTTTCTAAACTTATTTTCTGACAAATAAAATGTCTTCTTTAATGGAATTCGTGTATAGTAGGACATAGTGACACTGCAATACACAAAACTCATGGAAGATATCACTCGATTCATGGTACACCACTTTCCAAAAGTGGGTTACATTTATTTATTTATTTTATAGAATCACAATCAAAACTTGCAGTGACCAAACAGCAAAGCCGTGATATCCATCTAAATAATATTTTGATCATTAATTCCCGTGAAGCATCTGAAATCCACTAAGGTCTTGTTTCATTTGAAAATATTTAAGTCATTCATTATTTTTTAATGATCTCATTGCTACTGGAGCTTAAGCGAAAAAGGTGCCACATTCATGCACTGATGGTTTTCACCTAGCCTTTGATGAATTATTAAGGGTCCAAATCATCCATAGTTGATGCATACTGATTAATTTTCATTTTCAGCTGATTGCTCTGTGGCTAGTTGGCTGCAAATGTTATAAGGGAATAATCTGGACTAAACTCCCAAATAAGTCACACTTTTTTTCAGCATGTGCCTACCAGGACTTGGCTGACTACATATTTGAGTGTATGATTCAGAGTTCTAGCATAGTAAATTACTTTCTTTAATTAAATCTTAGAAAAAACGGGAAAAAAAGAGAAAGCTCATGAGAAGACAGCTGTCCCTGAAATTAAAAAAGCAGGTAAGAAATTGAACTTGGACTTTCTCTGCAGTTAATATCTGACTATTTAGCTTAAGTGCTTTCAAGTTTTAAGCATTTGAGATATGGGTGTATGTAATTCATTACCATTTAAGAATCCAAGTGGGAGATATGGATACATAGATACAGATATATCACAGTATATTTACATAGTTTTATATATATGTGTATCATGTTCCTATTTATTATATTATATTGCATTTTTGCATATGACATATATACATATTTTATGCATATTATATATATAAATACATAATACATGCAATTTTCAGTTCTATGAGCTTAGGATTTTTACAAAAACATTAGAAACACTGCTTTTCCTTACATATTAAATCAATCCAAAGCATAAGTAGTTTCAAAGGGTACATGGCATGAACAGACTGAATGGAGAGCATAGCTTTTTCCATGAATTATTTTACAAATACAGCTCATTTTAAGTAATAAATAGAAACATTAACATATTAAACCACTAAATGTGGTAGAAAATATATGATTATCTTCCTGAGGCTTTATTCATGCCCAGAAAAGATTTTTTTAAAAGTTAAAGTTAGTGAATGTTCTAAACATAATTGATTGTCATTCACAATAAGATAGATTTGTCCATAAGATTAGAAATCAACATTTTGGTCTAGTCTACACTAAAAATGTTGTAATTCTTTTTTCCTGTTATTTCAGTAAAGTTCCAAGTATGTTTGATGCACAAATGCAAAGATATCTCCAGTAAGTGACACAGTCTGTGAAACTGTCTCATTAAAATCAAGGAGAAAAAAAAATTATTAGTCTAGTGGTTTGATCATCATCTAGACACCTAGAAACTCTAGTTCTACTTGCTGCTTTGTCACTCACTTTTCTATATAAACCCCTACAAGCCATCAGGTACTCAGATTAACCTTTCTGCGGACTAGAGTAATGTCTAAAAACATGGAGAAAAGTTCAAAATAGGACTGAAAGATTCAGCTGTATTTACCACATACTCCAGGCAACCTTCTGCTCTGTTTTCTAATTATTCAAATCTGTTGAATGTTATCAAAAGCCTAAAGGACCTATATCCCATTGTTTACTAATATTGTGGATTACATATGCAAATGTCAATAAGCAGCTGGTTTTTTGCCATTGAATCATACATGGTCTGCATAAGCTTTCTCATTCAAGTGTTTATGGATAGGAAGCAAAATGGTAATTTATGTTTGGTACAATATAAAAATACAAAAATTACCTTGGAGAACTACCCCGGTAGCCCCATATTTAAATGTCTTTTATAGTAGGGAGTTGTACACACTGGAGAAGCGGTGGGGTAGAAAGGGAATACTCTTTTCCAAGTTGCATATTGAAATGTATAAACACAGATTTAAAAAGAAAATAAGCTGACAATTCACATACCTTTTCTAATTTTATTCTGATTCTAAGCTTGTATTTCACTTGAGAATACAGAATAGTAAAAGATTACATTTTATGGCAGAGCTACAGCATAAAGTTATTAATATGTTCATCTTCACAAGCAGTTGCTAAATCCAGTGAGTCATCCTACCAATGCTAGAAAGACACAAATTAGACAAACCGAGACATCTGCACATTTTTATCCCTTTTATTAGCTCTGTAGGTTGCTGCATTTTGAAGAGTTTACCAGCCTTTGTGTAAGAGGATGGTAACCATAATATATTCTAGCTACACATGTTACTGTTATTCCTCGTTCAGCTTGCTCTGAATGCATGTGTACTTTCTAGCTTTGACTGGCAGCACCTATTGTTATCCCTAAAAGGTTTTAAGCCTGAAATAATTGCCATATTTGATCAACAGAATAATAGTGCATAGCCCATTTTGAAAGGAGGCACTTCAATGTCTGATAGTATTTATCAGATGCTTTGGACAGAGAACCTCCAAGTGCTTGTATCAGCAGCAGCATGGATAAGCATCCAAAAGCAGGAAACAGCTTTCAGTTTTTTTACCTTTTCCTTTTAAAAGGCTAGGCAGAGACCACTGCATGGAAAATAAAATCCTCGCCCCTGTTCTCAAATTCTGCATTGCCTCTGGATACCTCTGATTTTTGTCTCATTTTGCTTCCCCTGACACTTGCAATCCCTGAAGCCAAGTCCCTTCTCACCACCACCCACATTCTTCCCTATACCGACAGGCAGCTCCTTTTGCTCCAGGGTCCTTCTGGCACCCAAGTGTCACCTCTGCTCCACATGCTTCATACTTTCTCCCAAAAGAGCTACCTCTGACAGGAAGCCCATTAACCAGGCTTTCCCCATACACAGACAGTCAGGCATGAGAGAGAGAGAGGAGGAGATGCTCTGTAAACACTAGGTGATGAAAACATCTCTAAAACAATGCTCTGAGAGGAGCACTTCTCTTTATTCCTCTCCATCTCTCTTCCTCTAATGTGGAAAACTTGTAATTTCAAATACTGAATATATTTGGATGTTAATACTTTAAATAAGCCCTCTGGTCCAAGAGACAATTTTATCTCTAGTGTTACCAGAATTAATTTTTTTATTGCTTTCTACTAATTGCATCCCTATGATGTATTTGTTTATTTGCATGCCAGCTCATTCTTTCTCCAGTTCTCTCTTCCTCCATTCATTTTCTCTCTGCCCTTCTCGTCAGAGGATCAAGAGTCATCTAATGTGAAATGTTCTCAGTATTTAGTACAGAGCAAACTGAATGATTCTTAATTAGCCTTTAAAAGTGCGCTGTAGATAAAACCACATTAATCCTCCAACCTTCAACTTGTACAATAGCATTGTGTTAATTGTTCTGAAAAATAGATAATTCCATTGTTACAAACTCAGAGGTCTAACTTGAGCAAATATAATCATCAGACACAAGGGTCTGGCACAGTGAGATTTCAAAACATTTTGCAAAAATTTATCCAGTGCTACTCCGGATACAGAAGGAGCTGCATCTCCAAATCCCTGTGAAGGTGACTGCTACACCTCACCAGGCTCTCTCAGAGTTCATTGCAGTGCTTGGGACACATGAGCTTGGAGGGGTCCAGCCTATAGTCTGACTGAGATAGGAGGACTTCTCTGTCAAAGCTTTGGTGTCCAACACTACATGAAAATGAATATGCAGAGACTGATGTTTTCAGCCATAGTTTGCTTGCAGAATGGTTTCTGATGGTCTCTTTCCCAGAGACTCAACAGTCTGGAACTTCTCTGCTCCTTCTTGTATCAGCTTTCCTAGAATGATCACCAGCCTTTGTCTCTAAGTTTGATTGCTGCAAACTCCTTTCCCATTTTGTTTTGGTTCTCAAAACTAATAACATGGGTAATAGATGAGTTTATAAAGCAATAAAACTGTCAGCTTGGATTATCATACCATTTCCTAACTAAAGGTCTGCTCAGCTGCCATTGATGATCTTTCCTTCCTGTCACTCCTGCATTTTTTTGATAGTAAATCTTAGCAACACTTTAGAAAGACAGTCAGTGTCTTTCTCTCCACTTTCCCCTCAACAACATTCAGGTACAGACATATAATCCAGGCCAGTTATTCACATATTTTATCTTCTGTTCATACATATCTTCTGCAAGTTAAACCAATGCTATCTGGTTAAAGAACCCAAATATTTATACACCTTCACTATTTCCCTAACAATAAACCACAGACATCAGCAAATGCAACTGACTTTTAGGAAGAAAACATTTTTGCTATAAAGCATAAGGCCTTATCAGCTGGACCAGTGCTCAAGAATTCCAGGCTCTGAAATCACTGAAAAACCTTTTAAGGGAGTCCAACCTAGGTACCTTCCTGAGCAGTTCTGGTGTGCAGATCCACTCATCCCAGATCAGTCAGCATGAATTTGATTTGCATTTTGCTGTGTTACACACACGCCTCCAACAGAACATACAAGCCCTTACACAGCAACATTACAGCTTCTCTCTAAATCAAGGAACTAGGTTGCAGTGGTTGTACATCCAGTGTTGAGGATGCCTCTATCACAGAACCATTTTAGGCTATTTTAGGTTGGAAAAGACCTTTCAAATAATTTAGTCCAACTGTTAACACAATTCTGTCAAGTCCCACTAAATGACATCCCTAAGCATCACATCTAAATATCTTTTATATGCCTTTTAAATACTCAGGGTCAGTGACTCAACTACTTCCCTGGGCAGCCTTCTCCAATGTTTGACCACCCTTTCAGTGAAGAAGTTTTTATCTCCCCCCACCCCAGTGCAACTTGAGACTGTTTCCTCTCACCCTATTACTTGTTATGTGGAAAAAAAGATCAACTCCTCTCACGTAGTTGTAGAGGGTGATAAGGTCCCCCTTGAGCCTGCTTTTCTCCAGGCTAAAAAATCCCAGCTCCGTCCATTGCCTCTCATAAAACTTTTTTTCCAGCCTCTTCACCATTGCCCTTCTCTGGACATGCTCCAGCACCTCAATGATTTTCTTGCATTCAGGGGCTCAAAACTGAACTGAAGCTTCAAGGTGTGACCTTACCAGTACCAAGTGTAGAAGGGCAATCACTTCCCTAGTCCTGTTGACCACACTATTTCTGATACAGATCAGGATGTCATTGGCCTTCTTGACTATCTGGGCACACTCCTGGCTCATGTTCAGCTGCTGTCAATCAGCAATCCCAAGTCCTGTTCCACCAGGAAGCTTTCGAGCCACTCTTCCACAGGCCTGTAGCGCTGCATGGGGTTATTGTGACCCAAGTGCAGGACCCAGCACTTTGCCTTGTTGAACCTCATACCATCAGCCTTGGCCCACTGATCCAGCCTCTCCAGATCCCTCTGCAGAGCCTTCCTGTTCTCAAGCAGACCAACACTCTCACCCAACTTGGTATTGTCCACAAATTGACTGAGAGGGTACTTGATGCCTTCATACAGATTGATAAAGGCATGAATATGGTATAGATGTATCTCTGACACATGATATGGCATCATATGTTTCACACCAGGCCGTTTTAGCTGAGGAGGGGAGTGGTGATGTCTCTCTTTAGATTCACAGTAAATCTTTGCCTCCTGAATAGGAAAAGTCTCTGGGGGTTTAAAGTTACAAATGCTGAGGTACATTTTAATTATGTCACTGTAAAAATCAAGTGAACTCCTTCCACAGTCATGAAGAAAACAATCTAAAAGTAAATCTTAGGCATAAAAGCTGAAAACAGAACTTCATGACTGCCACAGTACTGGGTTCATATTCTTGCTACCCTGCCACAGAGTGAGATCAAGTAGCTGGGGGGAAGATCTATATTTAACATTACTTTGGAGTTAGTAATAGGTAGGTAGAGCAAAGTGGAAGTCATCAAACAAAAACAAACAGGACCTACCAGTGACTTTTTGCATGGATTGACCACAGATGCATATGGATTGACCACAGATGCATTTACATCAACTCTACTTTCTTTTCTTTAAAGAACAGTGTAATTTGAAACAAAAAAACACACACCCAAAACAATGATTTAATAGAAATTGGAGGGAAAAGAAGAATTTATACACCAACAGTGTGTTGTTATTGTTCCTTTATACATGCAGGAAGACAAATTCCCTTGATCATTTTTAAAGTCCTGGTCTGAAAAAAAATTTAAAAATCCTTTTAATTTTATGACTTCCTTGGCTTAACTGCTACCTTTTCAGTCTTGCTATTAAGCTTTCCACTACAATAAAAAACCAACTACTGACACCTGGTGGCAAATTATCTTTTTCTTTCAATCTATATGCCTGGGGTTTTTTTTTTGTTTGCTTTCAAATGAGGTCATTGAAAGAGTTTTCTGATGAAACGATGAACCTATCACTTATGTTACCCACTACACCCACACTTCTTATCCTACTGCTTTCATGGCTAGAAATATGTTAGAATGTCATCTGAATGTGACACTCGTCTCAGAAGAAATATTTTGGCACGCAAATAGTTTCAGTATTACTGCCAGAAAAGTAAAAATTAACTTACAACATAAGTTTATACTTAGAAAAAAAACATGTTTGGCTAATCCCCTGATCTAGCTAAGTAGGTGCACACCACAGTGCCTGAAATGCTTTGGGGGGATGATCCATCTGCAGTGGATTGAATGTTTCATCTGGGATCCAAATGTTGATCTCAGATTTTTCAGATGAGCAAAGGGGTTGCACTTGCAGACATTTCTAGGAAAACATCTCTGTTGTCTCTCAAGAACAGGGTTTGAAATCCATCACTCTACCCTGCCCTCTGCCAGGAGTGCATTTCCAGCTGAGAGGATAACAGCTGTAAGCAGCCCAGCTTGGGCACTGCTATGGGCCTCATGTTCCCTAATGTGATAGATGTCAGCAGATGGCAGAGTGATGGGTGTTTCTGGAAGAAGACCCGATATATGCAATAGCCAGTGAGATGTAGAGGCTGTCTCAATTTAGGTTGCTTACAGGGACAAAATGGAACCATGAAAACAGAACGAAAGAGCCTAAGCTATTTTGAAAATGGTTGGTCACATACAGAAAAGAAAAAATGTTTATTCAAAAATTTTCTTGTGGCTTATTATACAAAATATGAGGAAAAACTAAAAATCGTGCATTTTGGTTTGGCCAGACCTGTTTTCAGAACAACTGTTACAGCACGTAGAAGGTCCAGAGCTTTGAGAGGTAGAACCCTGTCTGACTGTTTCTTTGCCTTTTTTCTTTTTTTTTTTTTTTTTGTTTAAAAATGAAGAAAAGACACTGTATTGGGTTGACCCCAGCCAGCAGCTAAACAGCCACACAGCTGCTCCTTCACTCCCGACTCGCCAGCAGGATAGGGAAGAGAATAGGAAGAGCAAAAGTGAAAAAACTCATGGGTCGAGGCAAAGACAGCTTAATAAATGAAAGAAAGAGTTAAAAAACAAGTGATGCAATGGCCTTCACTTACCCCCTCACCAACCAGACCAAAGCCCATCCAGCTGGAGCAGAGGCCACACTTCTTTCTCTGCCCTCAGTTCACATTGCTGAGCTTGACATTAGACGGTAGGGAATACACCTTTGGCGAATTTAGTTCAGCTGTGTACCCTCCCAACCTTTTCCCAGCCTCCAGTAAGGGCAGGTAGAGTGAGAAAAAGAGAAGGCTCTGATGATGTCCAAACATTGTTCAGCAATAGCTAAAACACTGATGTGTTAAAAATTTCTGAAAAACAAATCCAGACCACAGCACCATACAGTCTGTGGAAAACTAACTCCTCCATCCCACCCAAACCCAGTACAGGAACCTGTGGTTCAAGTTTATTTGTAGGTAGATTTAGAGAGATTAGGAGAAGAGACAAATGTAAAAATTAAGCAGCAGAAATAATAAGCAATGAGTTGCCTAGTGATTCCTCATGCAGATGAATGAATAAGAACAATAATTAAGGGAATGCCCTGTGTTATCAACTGAGAGTAAATTTAGGAACACGCACACACACAAAAAACAAGGAACAACTTATGGACCTTAGGACTGTGTGATCCTTCTCTAGGGTGTTACTGATATTCTTTTGACAGCTTTCTCTGCTAGACTCATCATCCACTTGTATATTTCTGTAAAGGTCATGACTTGGCTTGTTGTGTGTTTGTTCAGCCCTTAGCAAAGACCCTGGTTTTGGTTTAATCTTAATTATTACTTCAATTAGTAATGTGAATTGTATGAATCAATGCCCATACATCAAAGCCTATAAGAACCATCTAATTTTCCCATCTGGATGACTGCAGCTTACAGTTTCATCTACCCTACTACAGGCTGATCTATTCCTGACTAATAACTTGATCATGGCATTATTAGGCATGTCAGGTACATTCTGATTTTTTCTTTCCTACTCCTTCTCTATGGGATCCTATTCATAACTCACTTGCTGTTTGTCCTGACATTTTCGCATTAGTAGATGCTTCTGCTTTCAGACAAACTTTGCATGCAGCCCTCAGAACTGGTTGTTTTACTGACCCACAGAAATACTGGATTAGGATTCCTGCGCAGTTACCAGCAAGTGATGTAATTCTTTTTTCTCTGACACAAACAGGGTTTAGTGGCATCTCTTGACTTTGATAACAATTTCCAGTTTGTGGGGCTTTGTACAACAAAAATCACAGAAAGTGGAGATGAAAATGACCTACTAGGTCATCTAATCCTTCCTTCTGGCAATTCAGGATAATTCCTGACAGAATATCTTTAAGTGCTTTCACCAGTTTAGTTCTAAATGTCTGAAGTAACTAGGCCTCCATCAATTCCCACAGAAGATTATTCTACAACCTAATAGATCTCACAGTTAAGAAGTATTTCATTCCAGTCTGGCTAAATTTTCCCTTGCTTAATTTTATCCCATTACTCTGAGTTATGCTCTCTTGTGACACCCAAATATAGTCTTTCTAACCTCAGGGCCCAATTCCCTACTGCCTCATGCATTATATTGCCACTTATATTTATATTGGGAAAGTAGCTTTAAAACTGACAAGGTGAATGGCAAATTGAGGTTGATATTTTTTCATGCAGCCATGAAATTATAAATCTTGTAACAGGAGACACTGACCATGGCCACACATCACCTCTGTACAATGCACTGAAGAGATTAAAACTTGCACGTCCAAATTGGAGAACACACAGAAAAAAGTCACTCAAGTTATTAACAAATTAAGGATTTTTCCCACACAGAAGAATAAAGTATTCTATTCATCTCTTCAGAAAGAGGTGACTTTGTTATTGTGGATACTAAGTACCTTTGCAGAAAAAAAGAGAAGGATTCTGGTTACAATGGCTCCCTTTAATATAGTAAGGGAGAGTTAAGAATGAATGACTGGGAGCTGAAGCTAACTGAATCCAGACTGAAAATGAGGTACATGTTCTTAACACTAAGAGTGATAAACTACCACAGCACAGAGCGGGTATTGCTTTCCCTTGTGTCTGCAGAAGATGATTGTTTACCTAATGGAAGATACAGATCAGCCTGAAAAGTTGCCTAGCTGAAATATAGGAGTCTGACAACAAAGTGTCAGACTAGATAACCTGACGGTGTGTTCTAGCCTTGAGCATTATGGAGGTGTATCCTCAGAGAGATACATGATAAGCTAAAAGAGAATACAGTGAAGAGTCAATGCAGGAATGCGCTGGAGACAACTGGAAAAACAGAAATTCCTTTCTGCATTACTTTTATAAGCCTTTGTAAGCTGAACATGTGATTGGTAGTCACCCTGTAAGTATTTAGTCTTCCATGGAAAATCAAAAGTCTGCTTTCCTAGTTGACTTTCCAGAAATCATCAAGACAGACAGAGCTTTTTAGTAAAAATCAAATTGTATCTCCCCAAACAGATAAAAACAGAAGAATAAAACTAGGGTCACACTGAGAGACAAGGCAAAAAATCCAGCAGAGTAGAGATGCAAACACAGCAGAAAGGCAATTCCCATGGACTCCGTGTGACTGGCTGTTAAGGAAGCCTCTTCCTGAAAGGAGACAAAAGGCAGTTTCAATACGTCATACACTGAATCTTCAAAGCGCTCAGTGGACTTTGAATTCTGTGCTCCATTATCATCAGTGATCGACAACGTGATTTCAAAGTGCGCCTAAAGATGTAGCATGGCACCAGGTGGGATTTACAAACATGTCACAGAAGGCCAGACACATAATTCTCATCGATTTTCTGTGAGAACTGAGCCCCTGAACTGCTTTTGTAAAAACATACAGAGGCTGCAAGGTCACTATGGTCTTGAAAGAGTCCTTTAGAGTTGAAAAAGTTCTTCATCTGGGAATAGTAACACTATTTATACCAAAACAAAACCAAACACTTGTGCCATTCCAGGACATGGTTAGGATTCAGTGTTCAAGAGCTAGAAATTAGATGAAATGTAAAGAGACAAAGAGTAGAAAGAGTTAGAAATAAGTTTTTCCTGCCTTCCTCTTGTTTCTTCTTTACCTGGCAGTAAGAACTGACTCAATTTAAGACTGAGTTTTCATTGCAGTTGATGTGGTGACTCTAAGTGAGAGGTTGACTTCCTCTTCCATTCACTATGTATCAGCTTTAGAGGAAACTGCAACTCCCTTCCCATCCTTGCCCACTGTCACATGAAAAGAGGAGATTTGCTTAAACCCCTAACGTTTGACTAGTTTTTCAGTGCCCCGGGAAAGCTGAGACCCTTGTGTCTGACCAGTCTTTCAGGGTCCCATTATGGGAACTCCTCACTGAGCAGTTCACCGGATCAAAGGTGATCCATTGACTTGTTCAGGGTCACATGCCAAACAGAGAGATCCCCTCCTGGATCTCCACACCTTTACCCACTACCAGCAGCTGCTTGTGCCTGTGAAGGACTCACATTAACAGTTTACAGAATAACTCTCTTTATTAATAAAATTTTGACAGGTTAAGGTTCAAGGATTTCCAGTGATACTATCTGACTGCAAAATGTATTCAAAGCAATATACTGAAAAGATAATCATCCAGCATGCATAGAGTGCAGTTCTTATCTGATAGGTACTCCTATGGAGGAGAAAACAAGTTCAGTCCGTTGACTGATCTCAGAAATTACAATGGAGTCTTCCCTAATTTTTCCCATTCTTAACTTTTATACTATTTATTTACTTTTAGGTGCAGCTTGAGTGACTTTATTCAGGTGAGGGGTGGTCATACCTTGGGGGCAGATTTCTCAGTATTGTATCTGAGATAACCTTGGGATGAGGACGTGCATCAGTCCAAGGAGAGTGATTTTGCCACAGTTGCTGATTCAACAGCAGGACATCTTCCTTTATCTCCCTTGGTTCAAGCTGCTGTGCAGCTTATCAGCTAGAA
Organism: Lophotriccus pileatus; assembly: GCA_035583135.1. Classification (NCBI taxonomy): domain Eukaryota; kingdom Metazoa; phylum Chordata; class Aves; order Passeriformes; family Tyrannidae; genus Lophotriccus; species Lophotriccus pileatus. Next base: position 63,226,283 of record JAWWES010000115.1, read on the forward strand.
AGTATCAGCAAGTTCCTTCCTTTGCAAGGGTTTTGACAGAGCCTGGTTGCAGTGTCTCCACTGCATTTCACCCTCTATTTAGACTCCCTTAGATTGTATTGTGTGTGTGGGAGGTTGAGTATGCTGACCATATTTCATCCAGGGAATAGCAACCCTATTTCCCCCTGTAATTTCCATACCGTTAGCTTTTTACCCCCAGTTGTCTTCCCACACCCACCTCCATGTGTTTTGTCAAAAAAGCTCTAGCATAGAAGGAGGTAAGTATTCACTATCTGCAGTGCCTGCCCTGTCCACGAAATGTTAGTAGCAGATGAATAAGCTTGATGCACTTTTCATGACGCATTTGCTGACTAGTGGGAGTTGAGTGCTTTCAAGGCTATGCTGAGTATTGCTCAGTCCAGATCTGGTGTTCTGTGTTTGTTCTTTTCCATCTCTGACTACACAAAGTAGGGAGAGATGTGAGAAAGGCAATTGGTGAATGATATTGGTAAGATCTGGCTGGCAAAGAATTAGAAATTTTTACCCTTTAATAAATACAGATAAAAGGGAGGTTTGGGCTTGTACTATTAACTCACTTTTTGATGAGTTGGCAAGAAAATCTTCCTTGAGCAAAGGGTAGAAGTTGTTTTAGTGTTTGACAGGTAATTTCTTCTGACACTGTATTGTCAATCTCACAAGGAACTTTTTGAGGATAGATGATACTAGAAATAATCAAGCTAGAAGGTGATACATATTCAATCTAAAGTCCACACAGGTAAACAAATAAACAGTTTGCCTTTGGTCTTTCAAATATGTAGAATGAGCTACCTGTGCTGTGCAAGCAGCTGGGTGGCGTAGTTTCAATTAAAGAATCTAATTTATTACCCTAACCCTCTTTTTGTTGGTCTGGGGACTAATATAAGGTTTATTTTTCCAGTCACATCCAGAAATAACAGGATTAGAATATGCCTATGCCTAAAACAACACAAAGTTAATCTTTTTAATGAAAGAAAAAGTTTTGTGTCCTCAGAAAAAGATGTGCATCTGAGTCAGCAGGCCTGATATTTCAGATAATTATTCTGTGTTAAACACCCATGAACAGATGCATCAGACAGGTTGAAATGACTGCTGCTGTTTGCTCCATGGACTAGTTGAAGGCTTGACTCACAGGGAAATCAGTCAATAGGAATACTCAGAGTCTGGGATCAGACTGATTTTCTTTCCTTTCTTTTGCTTTACTCTTAAAAACAAAAAGAATTTTTTCCCTTGACTTTGAAATGCAGCTTTGAAAGCTTTAAGTAAATTTTGAAGAGCACATATTGGATAAAGACGTTCATGTCAGTGATTTGAAAGTATACTTCAGCCTCTTGTGTACCTTTACCCTAGAAAGCTTCATAGATCAGAGGTATTCCTGACTTATAACAGGACAACCTTTACACTTCAGTCGCAGTTACAATTGTTTAACCTTTCAATAAATGTTCCCAATGGCCATGTTTGTTCTCCTGATGCATTTTCCAAGAAGCAGAGCCAGTTTTGTGACTTTGCTATATGTAATTCTGAGAGACTAAGTTGGATGAAGTATTATTGAATGATGAAGAAAATAGAACAGGCAAATCTTCTTTAACAGAAGAGCCATACAGAACTGTGGTTATAAAAGCACTGATTTTTAGCTTGATTGCCATATTTTCTGCATGAGGTTCCTTTCTCATAGATTCTGCTTCACTTACAAGAGTGTAATTAGAGTAGTGTGCCATCTATAAAGATGAACGGACAGACATTTCATTATTTAAGATCTCCTTTTCAACAGAGTGAGAATGTTGACTGCATCTATGTTGAGAAATACAAAAAATATCTTCATCCTATTGATAATGTCTGTAGATGCCATCTGTACATCTATCTATCCAACAGAAAGAAAGGAATGGAAATATGTTGAGAAGTACAGAAAGAGTATCACAAGGATGCATAGCAGACGTACACTTTAAAAAGCCTATTCTGCAAAAAAAATCCAAACTTCTCTGAATCTTTCAAAAGGTATTGGTGCTTAGCTTTATTAAGAAAAAATTAGAGACTATATCCCCCACACTGTTTCAAGAAAAAATAAAAAATGCTGAAGAAAATTTTCAGGGTTTATAATATTTGCACTAATTCAAATGACAGTTTATTCCAGGAAAATATCTGATTCCTAAATTTTAGGAAGTAAAATTATTACGCACATTTGCTACATTAAAAAAAAAAATTACCTTTTCCCTAAATGACTGCAGTTTCTGTAATTAACTGCACTTACAGCTTCCTGTGTGTGGATGACTGTGATCTCATATCATGCTTCAGAAGTTTTGCTTTTTTAAACCATGCCTGATGAGTACCGAAGGAAATGGAACATAGAAACATTGATTCTTTTAGGTTGTAAAAGACCTTTAAGATCATTGAGTCTAACCTTAAACCCAGCACTGCCAACTACACCACTAAACCATGTCTCCAAGTGCCACGTGTACACTTCTTCCAATGCCTCTAGGGATGACGACTCAACCATTTTGTCGGGAAGCCTCTTTCAGTGCTTGACCACTCTTTTTGTGAAGAATTTTTTCCTAATATTCAATTTAAACTTCTGCTGGCACAGCTTGAGACCACCTCATTTTGTCCTAGTTCTTGTTGTTTCCTGGGAGAAGAGATCAACACCCACCTCGCTGCAACCCTTGAGGTTGTTGTACAGAGTGATAAGGTCCCCATACCCCCCACCAGACTCCTTTTTTCCAAGCTAAGCAACCTCAGTTCCCTTAGTTGCCCTTCACGTGACTTGTGCTCCAGACCCTTCACCAACTCTGTTGTCCTTCTATGGACATGGTCCAGAACCTCAACGTCTTTCTTGCAGTGAGAAGCCCAAAACTAAACAGAGGGTTTGAGTTGCAGCCTCACCAGTGCTGAGTACAGGGGGATGATTACTGCCCTACTCCTGGCCACAGGAGTTCTGATACAAGCCAGGTTACTGTTCGTGCATGAGCATGCATTTAACATGGACATGAACATGCTTCCACCTGTTCTGTGGTTGTGGGGAGGAAGGCTGAATCCATTCCAACAAGTAAAAAGTAGAAAGGAGAAATCACCAATTAGAGGAATCATGAATCACTGGTACAGTTGAAACTGGCCATTCCCAAAAGTGCAGGCTGTTTTTTACTGTAACTGAATCACTGGTTTTCTCAGATCCCTCTTCTACTTGCTTTATTTTTTACTCTATTGGGTGAACTTTTTTAATGATCTTGGGAAATCTGCTTGAGGTAACATTTAGTATTTCACCCATGTGCATTGCCAAAGCACTTTCTGGAAATCTCTATGGGCTTTAGGCTGCTACCTGCTTCTGATACTCTGCTTCAGGGTTTGCAGGCACTCACTGGCTCTGCAGAATATAGACCTGCTTTGTAAATGGTGATAGACATGATGGTGCAAGGAGATAGCACAGAGGAGAAGCAACACACATAAAGGGTTAATCAGAAGGGACTTGGAGACACCACAGAAATTTCAAAAAGCTTGTTACTGTGAATGGGGAGGAAATAGAGGTTATGGTGAGGTGAGAAGGCACCCTTAACAGAGAGTGGATGGAAGGGTTTGATTTTTCCTACTCCAAAGGAAAACGATCTGTCAAACTTTTAGAGTACTATCACCAATTTTCTATTGTAGTCAACAACAGAGGAATGTTAGTTAATTAATTCCTGTTTCATAGTCCTACATTATTCAAGCCTCTTTATATGCCACATGGGTTATCAGTACATTTTAAGAATTCTTTCTTATAGTCCAGTCTCATGTTGCGTAGCAAAATTTGATTTTAACTTCCAGGAGCTCCACATTCTCCCATTTTACCCAACTATAATAATATCATCTGCAGTTTCCCCTCATTTCATATGGGGAAATCTCTTCAGGCTAGAGATTTAAATGAAAAACCTTAAATCTGGGATTCAAGGCTTACTGGCCCCTGCCAATAAATTTCCCTGTTATTCCCAAGTTATTCTCAAAGGAAATTATTTAAACTCTGGTCTGCTATGACCAAATGGGTCAGGAACAGCTCTGAAACAGTAGTATCTTGTTTTCCCTTTTGCATATCTTCAGCCTCTTTGGTACAGTGAGGTGCCCTTCATACGCTCACCAAGAAATTATATTTTGGAAAACCAAGAGGAGTTCTTGTCAGTAGTTGTCACAGAGCATATGGCAATACCATGCTCAGTGATTAAGATAGGGAACAAAATCAAGTGTTGGTCCAAACACAGAACTTTGCATGTGGGAGAAATGTTGATATTTCTAAACAGCTTTTTAATGCCAACATCAAATTTTAGGGTTTTGGGGAAGTATGTCAAAAATCTAATCTTACATTAGTATGAGCAGTTGTGATAGAGGCCTCCTAGATTTTAATTACACTGAAAAGAAGAAACAATATTGCTTTAATTCTATGTAATATGGATTTTTTTAAATCTTTATTGTATGATGGAGACATTACAACAGAATGGGTAGATACTCAGAGGAAACACACCTATATGTGAGCATCTGTTTCAGAAATGATTGAAATCAAAATAAAGAAAATACTCCAGAAAACCTTTAGATGTGGTAAGGTAAAAATAACTTCATTAATGCCATGTAATTAGTGTAAAATTATCAAAAATAATGTAAATTAAAAAGCAACTGGGTAAGAAATTCTTAAAGACAGCTCAGAATTGAACACTTCTCAAAATTATTGTAATGTTAGTTGAAATCAATATTGTATTGTGAAAACTATTTTTAAGAACTTCAAGTAAGTAAAAAAAAGAAATGTTTGACCAGAGCATATTTTAATAGGAAGTTTGAAAATCCTTGCTTAGTTACTATATGCTCAACAGCAGCTTATTTTTCAAAATGCTCACCTATCTGGGGTGTCTTCCTCGTTTAGGACTGTAAATCACATTAACTGCAAATCTTGCTACTTAATAAGTTGTTTTTAAATTCTGGTACATTTGCTAGCTTGGGAACAGTCTGTAGTGAGACTGGTCTCTAGGCTACTTTAATTATGTTTTCCATTCACATGATGGAAATTCTCAGCCATCAGATGCCACCTGTCATCATTTTTATTTCCACTTCCATGAACTCTTGCTCAGGGCAGCAAGGGGAACATTAGCTGTCATGCTTGTAAGGTGTGGTGTCATAAAAGCTCTGCTATTGTATTGCACTTGCAAATCCAGAACCAAGATCCCAAAGCTGGCACTCAACTGTGCTTTGGTCAGTAATGAAAGCCAGGAGCCTTTTTCCTTTCCTTTTCTTTCCTTTTTTTCTTTTTTTTTTTTTTTTTCTGAAAAAAACATTTTTTGATTTCAAGTAACTGGAAAATAATATTTTTGTTTTCAACAGAATTTTCTCTGATTCTTGAAGTTTCTATTCATTTTTCTCACGTCTTCTGTTTTTCTTCTCCCACTTTTAATAACAAGATAAATTGAATACCTAAGGCAAAATAAAGACTACGAGCCAAGCAATGATGCAAGATTTGTGTGAGTCTTATTAGGAACATTCTTCTTTGAGAGCTGTGGTCATGCTGTCTGAGGCATCTCCATTACACAATTTATTTTCTGTGGGTACATATAGACCATTAGTCCATTCTAGTACATGACCATCAACTAAAGACAGAGAAAGTAAAATGTGCTAGCTGAGGCTTAGGGTGAGAATTTCTCCTTTAGTAACTGCTTAATATTTTAAATTTCTCTTTAGTTTTTGATTCAGTGAACCATGTCTTTCAGAGACACCTAGTAATTCTCCAGGGTGCTGGTACTTAGCCCAGAGCATCCACAGAGGAATCTATTGGGTTACACTATGTTTGATTAGGGTATTAGCTATCATTCAGTTTGGACACTGTGATTTCTCACTCATGTTAGAATGAATTTCTGTTTGTAAATTTGATATTACTGTCATGTTCTTTGGGAAGATTCCAAATAAAAGGTTGGTTTAGATACATCATATACAATGATGTTTCCAATAGTAAGAGGGGTTTTAGCCAGCTATTTTAAACAGTGTATCATTATCTGAGCTATAAATATACTGCCTCTGACATAGTCACTTATCTGAATAATACTATTAATTTAAGATTTTTTTAATACCCTTATACGCATTTGAGAGATTTTTGAAAGGAAAAGGCACAGAGAAGCCTGTCAAGAGGGTGCAATTTGAGACCCATTAACTTCCTTTTAGATATCAGAAATATAGGTTGTATGGAGCTGCTGAAGATTTCCTGTAATGAAATGTACAGTGTACACTGTATTATAAATCTATTGCTAAAAAGAGTAAAAAGTTTTGTGAACCCCAGACCTGAAATTCACTTCAGAGCGGTGTTTGAAATACTCCATTTTGGAAGTTTGTTTAAACTCAAACAACCACACTCTGTATCAGAGTACTGGGGCATTCTTGTCTAATAGCTTATTACCAACCTCCTAGGGACTCACTGGCATGAAAGGCACTATATAAGCTTGGAGAGATTTTTTTTCTCGTCCCATGTGTAGTTTAGATATCACTTGCAGTTACTGTGTACTGCTAGTTTACTTCAAAAGAATTTTGAACAAGGCCTGAGGAAAAGATTGAGCTATGTGCTAAAAAGAGGCAAAAAAATAAAATACTGCTTTGCTGTTCTGCTGAGATACATCTGTGCTGCCTGTCAAACGCTCATTCTTAGTTTGAATTCAGAATTGATCCTTTCACCCTGTATAGATAAGAACAAAGTCAGATCATACTTGTTTAAATATTTGGTGGTTTTTAATAAAATAATTTTTAAGTATTGCTGTACTTTAGTCTTCACAAGAGTCAATAAAAGAAAAACATGTTCATTCACCTGAGGAGAGTAGAGCTTGTGAAAACATGATTGCTTTTTGAGAATATAGACCAGAATACAACTGTCTTCAAACACCTTTGTTGAATAACTGTAAAAAAAAGAGTTCTTCAGAACACGCCACAGCTGGCAAATTATTTTATCAGCTTGGTACTCAGCCTTCTAAAGTGTGTTGCATGTTCTTTCAAGAAAAGGTAATGGCAGAAGGTAATTACAAGAGGTACCCAAAACATTGGACTGCACAGTATTTTTGTGATTTACATAAGACCAAGAAGACTTGAATCTCAAACATGTCTTCAAAAACTTCTGAAAAAATGACTGCTTCAGATTGGGCACCAAATTATCAAAGGCATCAGATTTTGAGGTCTTGTCTCCTATTGTAAATCTACTAAAGGTTTGGGGGTTTTATTGCTTTACATTGCTGTAGAAATGTGGCTTTTCCCGAAAATAAAATGCATGCCCTGTTGTTGGATATCAAATAGTTCTGTCACCAGTACCAGGGATAGTCACAGTGCTTTTGACTGTACTACTGGTCAAGGCTGTTAAAGCACTTAGACTGATGTTCACGTGTTATACAGGTCCTAATGAAATTACATAGCTTCTGAGAAGTATAATAATCATTCTCATGTCATGCATTTGCCTTTCCTGTACCAGGCTTCAGATGTAAAGTTTTAAAGAGAAAATTACCTAGAGGTCTGAAGATTATATTTTCTAGGTTGATTGGTATTTCTAGGTTGATGTGTGTAGGATAATGTTCATAGATTGTCCAATACTAGTGTTTGAATATAAGTTAGTTTGTTTTGGAAATTTGTCTTCTTAACTAACATGAAAAATCAGACCCACCAAGAGTCCAGAGAGCTTATTGTTGTTTTTAAGAAAAAGACATAATAAATATTAAAACCTAATGTAATATGTGTTCCCCAACCACACTCCCACAGTTTAAAAGTTAAACCCTAGACCTGTGCAAAGTAAAAGTGAATGAGACAAAATGTTCTTTGTCTTAAATTGCATAAATTAACCCATTGCTCAATTTGTTTTCGTTATTGTTTTCCTTTGAGTTGTTTAGTTATGTGATATTGGTGCCTTATAACAGGTAACTACATTTAGGAACTTCAGAAGTCCTGATCAGTTCTCCCTCCTTCTGTAAGATCTACCAGTTACTCATTTCTTTGCAACTGGGTCATTTATTTCATTCAAGTATGAAGTGTGTAGATGTGAATGCTATATACCTTCAAAGGAACCTCCATGATTCAAGTTCCTACAAAACCTCCTCTGCACAATTTTCTGTAAATCACTGCAACCTATTTGGTTTAGAAATCAAATGTTAGGCATCTCGGTTTGAAAAGAATGTTCTAAGATTAAGAACACTTACATTTGCATATGAATATGTGCTATTGGAATCAGTTTTTGGTAATTTTTCTGCACTTTAAAAACAAAACAAAAATACACCGAACCCCCCAAAATATATAATTTTCTTACTGGAAAAAATTGTCCAGCGTTTTACTCAGATTTGCTATACATTATGTATTTCAGATGATGGGAAAACACATTGATTCTTTGAACATAAATTATGGTTTTAAAATATATAGAAGTATGTTGTCCTAATAAACGATAACTTATATGAAAAAAGGAAATAAGGAACCTGAGGGCTTTATTGAGATCCAGTCTGTTATTGTAAATGATGCTGTCAATTTATTTATTTTTTATAACCTCCAGCAATAGAAGATTATTTTGATAAATGATTCATATCACTGCAATATATACCTTCCACAATTTCCATATCTGGCAACTAATAGGCACTTCTTGAAGGCTTCAATAGGCTTCTTAGCCAGATAACATGGCTAAAAGCTGCCTTATGATTAATTTCATCTAAATGTGGTAATTATCATACTTTGAAGTTATGCCTGCAAAACATGCTTTCACAGAGAGTTAGAGGAAGTAGAGGATTAACCTAGAAACATTTCAGTTCAGAGCAGCATCTCGCCCAAGTAGAAATGTATTTTCCTCCAAATTTTTCATGATTTTTTATTAGACTACTTGGCAGTCATTTGCATTACCTTATCTCATATCAACTTCTTCATGGCAATTTAGGAAGCAACAGAAACTGAAATAACTTCGTATTTTTAGCAGTAACAGGATAGTTGTGGGTTTGCAGGCAACTTAATTTGGCAGTTTCTGCCCTGAAGTATTTCTTATGTTAGTATTTAAGAGCACAATTCATTTGTCCTTCATATATGCTGTGGACATAAGCATTATCCAGACTCATTATAGACTATTAAAGAGGATGTTGATTTCCTCATAGCTGCCCAGGGCAGTAACTTCTACCACTGCTCTATGCACACCTTTGCTCCTGTCTCACAGGATCTCCACGCACCATTTCTTAGTTGTAAAAGTGAGACTACTGAAAAAGGTATGTGAGACTCCTAGCATATTTCTAAAAATAGATGATTTTTGTACCCATTTATAAGCCCTGAGGTAGCAAAAATTATAGTGGAGAAGGTATCGCTGAGTATTTCTGTCCACTTATATCTCCTTAGTAAAGATTCCAAATCTCTCAGCCATCGGAAAAAAAGTCCTACAAAAATTGTCACAAAAATGCTACCCTAAGTGAAGAGAAACTGAACAGCCTAGTTAAGTCTTTCTGGTAGACTTCCTGGCCATGATGCATTTTGATATAGCTAAGTCTTTAAATTTTATTTAAATCAACCAGGGACAGATTTTGCCTACTTTTACATGGTCCATACGTAGGACTGACTGAGTTTCTCCAGGTTCCAAAGGTGTTAGGTGGGAAGCCTTCTAAACTAGGTCTCAGTTGTACGATTGTAAGATCTGTAAGAAGAGAGTGCCTTTCATTACATCTCTATACTTAGGCTCCTAGCACATCTCCCCTTGCATTTATGCATCTTAACCATGTGCACACGGTGAGTAACTATAGCTCAGCCAGTACATGTAAACCATAATAACTCAACCACATGTCAAATCTCAGGGATTACTATACATAAATTAAACAAAATTGGTCATGCTTAGGCAGGTTTTGTTGTATTTACACTTAGGGTTAAATTAGTGTAACTGTACCATGAAAGAAACAGAACTGAATTGAGTCACTGTATCATTCAAATGTACTTTTTAGCAAATAAGCTATTTCACCTCTAAAGTACAGACTGAAGTTTTCTATCTATCTATATCTTTTCTACGTTTCATATGTGGGTTTTTTTGGTTGTTTTTTTTTTTTTTTTATCTTACAGATAAAAAAGAAGCTGTTGTGTCCAAAGAACTCAAAAGTAAGAAACTACTATCTCTTTTATATGCCATGAAGTTTCAAAGAGTACATTTCAATAATCCAAAAATAATAGTTATTGGATTGTTGAAAATACAAAGAAAACAATTACACCATTTATAATTGAAAAATGATATGTTTAAACTCCAGATGCCTCTTACTTTCTAAATCCTTTCTTATCCTACTTTTAATTCCACACTCCTCTTTGTGACTGACAGTTTTGCCTTCCCCTCTTCCCTATCACTGTCTTAAAACCCAAAAATTTCCTAGGAAAGGAAATGTCAAATTGAAGTGTCAGCAAAATATGCTCTCAGAGGCAGCAGTTTTCATAAATGAGCTGAGAAGGCTGAGAGTTCAACATGCTGAAGACCACCAAATTTATCTTCACAAATGCACAACGAGGGCCCTGCCTATCTAGTTACTACTGATTCCAACACAGAGACTTCTGAGAGACTTCTGCAGAGATGGGAGTTGCGTTCTTCTGAAAAAACAGCCACAAAATGCTCTGAGAAAGTGGTATCGTTAACTTAGGTCTTTCTTTTCTACAAATTTGCAAGCATTAATACCTCAGCGCAGTAAGGATAGTAAGACAGTTTCATCTGCTCCACTCTCTGTTCTGAAAGTACGGTATGAAGGAAAAATTAGGAAAATTATGGGGCTTCAAAATCTCATTCAAATTCATGATTAAAGAATAAACTGACTTTCCATGTATGATTTTCCTGACATGTATGGCAGATTAATCTCCTGCCATCCTCGGATTTGCAGCAATTTATTAAAAGATTTCTTTTGACAATCAAGAAAAGCTTATAAATTTGCTTCTTACTCAAATTTTGGAGGAATATTGAATAAAAGGTTCAATAGACTTATTTTACAAGTAACGGCCTGTTAATGAAATAATTGCCTGTTTGCAAGCAGGTTGTAAAAGTTCTTAAAACATCTTAAAGCTTAAAACATTCTAGTCTTGTTTCAATGCTACTGAAAATTTATTTAAAAATTAAACAAATCACAGAAATTTCTGACAAAACATACCCTTAATTTTATTTTTTCTCAATTATAATTATTTCAGTTGCTCAAAAATTAAATATTTTAATGAAAAGAAAAATCTTTGTAGAACAAAAAGGATCCTAACTTAGTTTCTTTTCATGGATGTTAAGAACAAAAAGTAAAAAAAATCTCACTGTCTACCATGCTCTAGCTCAGAGCTCAGAAGAGACTTACAAGAGCCTGTAATTTTGTATTAAATCCATCTTGACACTTGTAGAACATGCGAGTTTGATCTCTTCCTTCTGCCAGAATTGGCACTTGGAAAAGTAATACTAAGTAAAGTCTTCTTCAAGGTCTTCTACATATTTCCCTGAAGGAGGTGTGAGCACCCCAAGTAATTACAATGCTGTGGTAATAACTAAGTTAGGATATAATCATCTGCTGTGGGGTTTTAAATGGATGGAAACAAAACAATCCCACATATGGAAAGTATATTTTGTTTTCATTCTGTTTCACAAGACAGTCTATGCATCTTTTATGAACTTTTCAAAAGACTGGAGGGAAGAACTCAAAATTACATTCCTGATTTAGCGATGTTCTTTTTCTTTGTAATAACACAGAGGCAGATGTGAAGGATTAACTAACATTTTTTGTCAATCTGCAATTCAACTTGTGATTAAAATGATTAGCTATTTCTTCTCAAAATACAGAAATGTGAATTTTAATTTATAGGACCTTCTAGTTGATACACAAAATCCCTTATGAGACTTGGTGGCATTAAGTGATTTAAGTACAGTCTGTTTTGGCAGTTTCTGAGAATAAAAGCAATTAACTAAACACTAGTAAAGAGTAAATAAATCTAGTAAACTACTAAGATTCTTCTCTCTAGGGTTGAGATTCCTCAAATCCACTTGGGGATGCACATACCCTTCATGTGGACCTCCATTCTGCAAAGGGCATGTTCTACCAGTAGAGTATAGTGCAAGTGCACTGAAAAGAGCAGGAACAGAACTACAGTTTAATGGCCTGTGAGGGACTGTTTCTGTGATAGGAGAATACAACCCTTGCTCTTTGCAGGATCAAACATGAAGATCTTCTCCTAATGCTCCTCCATTCCTCAGGATGGAGAGAGATTCCTGGTACAACCAAGTCTGTTGATGTACTTTGCAGAAGTAGCCCAATTTCACCTTTTCTAATCAGGGAGACATTCAGATTAGGGGAAAGGATGGCACTGAATGGCTGTGAGATCCCCTGAAGCACCACTGCTGAATGCACAGGAGAGAAGCCTCAACATCTGATATAGGCTGGTTCAGGACCTTCTGCTTTCATAGCTGCAAGATCAGATGCAGAGGCTCCCAGCACACAGAGGGGCAAGGAGGGGCAAGGCCATGCTGGAACCCCTACATACCTCCTTTTCTCTGCTTTGCCAATAGTTATTGAATTACTAGGCAGAAAAAGTTAAAATAAGTGATTCAGTGCCTAGCAGCCAGAGCTTACTAGCACTTCAGCTAGTAAGGTTATTTTATTGTTGCCTCTGAGTTTATTGAAGACAACTCAGCTCTTCTCCCTTCAGGTAATCTCTTTGTTTAATTATGCAGTGAAAAAATTGCTACTGATTGTACCTCACTGGAAGCCTTTCCTCAGATTTCTCTGGTTTTTTTAAAGATATAATACTTTGTAATAATTGGTTTAATGTGTTGGTTTGTTTATGTTTTGTTTGTTTGTTTGTTTGTTTGTTTTAAGAGCCAGCAAAAGCTCCTGCAGCCAATCCAGCCATCAAAAAAGCAGCAGCACCAGGTAAAGGAAAAAAATGTTCACCTACAATGTATTTCTTGTGCTCTTGAACCAGTTTATTGCATCATAGTGCCATCTGCTGGATTGCACAAAAGCCACTGTTTGGATTTGGGTTGGTTTTTTTTTTTTTTTCTGTTTGCTCTAAACTATTGTGGTAATTTGTACATTAAATTTTTGCTAAGAACAAAAGTATTTAGCATTGATTTATAACATTATATTTACTTCTGAGGTTGCAGGAATATTAAATAAAAGTTTCAATAGACTTATTTTACAAGTCTGTTAGTGAAATAACTGCCTGTTTGCAAGCAGGCCTTAAAAGATCTATTAATTTGGGCCCCCAAAGGGGGGCCAACTATTGGGCCATTCTGCAGGTCTCGAGATTTAAAAAAAAAGTAATCTGAATGTAAAGACTGATTTTAAAAGTAATATTTACAGAAATTACTTTCCTTGTGAAGCTATATTCCAGCCCTTTAAGAAGAGGATCCTGCAAATTTTTCAAAGTGGTGCTTTTGCAGTAGGTTTTCAAAATGAAGCTTTTAGATAATAATAAATATGCACAGAAAAGACAAGTAAACTTTTTTCAACAAATTAATGGCATAAATTCCTATCTGAATTTAGACTGAATTGTAAAAATGTACTACTTTTTTTTTTTTTTTTTATATCTGACCTCCTCTGCTTCACGGCCATCTTCAAAAATGCCACATCTCATTTCTTCTTATTTAAATAAAACCTAATATAATGAATAACAATCGGAATATTTATGATATTTGTAGTTTGACTACATTTTATATTGACAATCAAAAAATGCCTAGGAATCCCCATGTGAAAGTGTGATCAGTATAAAACTATGATACTATCCTAGTCCAAAGCAGGGCAGCCAATGCTGCACTAGGCTCTGTGCTACTAAACCGTTCCTGGTGCTGACATTAGAGGAGTGGCCAGCCCACATTTCTGCTGCTACTTGCCTCCAGTTGATACCACGGTATGAATCTGGGGTCTTTTTATTTCCTTTTTCTTTTTTTTTTTTTTTTACTTTTTTAAAGGTTGTTTTCTGGTTATCTTTCTACAATTTAGAGCATGTCAATATTCTATCTCAGAGATCTATTCTAATGAAAGAGAGAATAATGACTTGCACCTGTAGGGGTGATTGGGAATTGGTCAGGGATCAGTGCAAGCCATGAACACCTTCAGTTGCCTCTACCAGCAAAGGACTTGTAGTCTGGACTCACAGTCGATGTAGGCCATTGTGGCACACATTGCTCAGCTGTAGGATGTGCTGTGTGAAGCTGGCCTAAGAAGCACCGTTTTTCTGCCAATGCTCCCCATCCCTGCCTGCTGTGTTTATTTGTCACCAAGTCCTCTTGTGCTAACACAACTGGGAAAACAGTGTAAATGACACCATTGCTGTGCCTTACAGCTAAAAACTATCCCAGAAATGTGTGTGTGGCAGGGCATTCAGTCTGGATCTAAGTCTGGCTCACCACACATTTATATCCATGTAACTGATAATTTCTTCGTTCCCCAAGTGTGTTGTAATTCTAGACTCTTATATGTTTGAACAGCACACTGCAGAAATCATTGCGTTACAACCGTATGTTTATAATTAATTCATTCCACCTGCTTTCTTCCAATATTTATGTTCATTTTTGAAAAATATTCCAATGAGTCTGCTTGTTGGCAAGAGTGGTGATGACAGTAATCTGCTTAAGACAACGAAAGGGGGGAAACTGGCTTCTTATGAAAAAATAAAAAAGTTTGTCTGTTCTGACATATTTCTAATTATCTAGTTTGCCTTAAAAGTGATAAAGAGCAGTAGGCTTTGACTTCCACATTTTTGCTTCCCCTCTGTTCTCTGAAAACTAATTTACCACCAGAATAACTCACCATAGCAAAGTATTAAATATGTTTGTTTGGTAACATCATAAGTAGACTGTTGCCTATTAGCACAGTAAATTAAATACATTATCCAATTTCATATTTCATTTTCTTTCACATATCTTATTACATCACAATCTGTACCCGAGAATGCCTAAAGCTGAAGGTTTACTTCTCTTAACAGACTGAACAGACTGAGAGCACAGCTGGTCATCTTACGGTGCATCTACATCACATATGTTCCTGATCATAATGTCACTGGTGAAGAAATCCCTGCCTAATTCAATGTGCACTATTTTTATCTCCATATATTTATACAGAGAAAGCAACAGAAGTGAACATGGAGTTTGGAAGTCTATGAGAGCTTCTGTATCTGGAAGCTGACAGCCACTCTAGGAAATCAGCCTCAGTGAATTTCTGTTACACGATTTTGAAAGTGGATACATTCAAATATTTCAGTTTTCTATAACTGAAAAAATTTAGCTCTCTGACAAACATCAGAAACTGGGCTGGAGAGTCCAGTAAATGGCTCAAAGCAGAATTGCTTCATAGGTATATGCAAGTGATACTGTTCCAAAGGGAGAAATCAGAGTTGAAGATATTTCATTACACCAGTCTTCCTCAGTTACTGTGTTGCATGCTGTTCCCATCCCAAAGCCTGCTGCCATTTCTTCTTCTTTCACCACAGTGTCTCATCTCCTGAACTGTGCCAGGCAGGACAGGTCTGAGAGTGACCTACCCTCACAAGATATCTGTCTACCCTTTTTCCGTGAGGACTGGTGCATATTTCTTTCACAGGTTTTCCTCAGGCACTCAGTGTGTGCTGGGCCCAGCAGGTTCTCTGGAGGATTTCTCAGAGCCAGGGGTGTAGGTGGTGAGCATCTGCCTCATCCTGCCATCCTTTGTCAGGACAGGGGGTGGGGAGGGAAAACTCCCTCTCCCTCCCATCCCTGTGGAGCCTCACATGGAAAAAGGGTCCTACACCTCAACACATATCACACCTTGCAGTTATAGCTAATTCTGCTGTGTCAATAGTCCAGCTGTCGGCAGTGGGGCACAGAGTCACCACACCTCAGCTTGGTAAGTTTGCTGGCTCTGTTTTGTCATGGGGAGAAAAGCAAGTGCATGGCAGTGCAGGACAGGGCAAGGAGCACAGGCTCAAACCATGCAGAGAGCATTTGCAGCTAAATTAGTGGCAGGGTACTGTGTTCCCCAGCAGGCAGCAAGGAACCTCGATGCCACCGAGCCCCACGCACCCCCTTAACTGGGGTGAGGGTTGGGAACAGCTCATCTGTAACTCCCTCTCATGGGATAACCTCTCATCATAGGCAAAACTCCTGCACCTTCTCTAAGCACCACTTTTTCCCCTGATGATTTGCCTGATTTAAAAATCAGTTCTAACTCCTTTCAACATTGCAAAAATTAAATCCTAATTGCAGTTTAGAATTTCCCTGGAATGGTCTTGATATTTTTAATTCAATTTTACAGTATGTTTAACAGATTTTGTGCTGTCACTTAACTGCATGATTACTGGGGTTTAATGCCTAATTTTCCCCATCTTCCTCTCCTCCCACATGCAAAAGAAAAAAAAGTCTTATTTTTTCTCCCTTTGTGTTCATAACAAAAGCTCTTTTGGAGCATAATTTCTCCCTTGAAAATCAATGAAATTTAGTTTGGATCTAGAAAGAATAAAATAAGTGTTACAGACAATAACTAATTTTGTGTACTCCGATGTCGGCTACATCCAATCTCTCAAGCTGACTACCAGTTGTGCCAGAATTATTATCAATTTATTATGTCTTTGATCATTCCACTGTTGGTAAGAAGCAGAAAGAGAACATTATATAGAAAATTATATAGGAAATGCCTTTATGGGTTAAGTACAGAATATTAGAATGTAGGCTATAATGAAAAACCTGGCCAGAGGATGTGTTGAAGAGGTTCAGATCACTCTTACATAATGCAGGAAGAACTATTGGTTCTACTGGTAATGAACAGTATTAACTTAGCAGAGAAATTATTTTAATTCTTGGTTCAAGGTAAACAATGCAAGTAAAATGGCAAAAGCTATTTCCGTAAAGTATAACCAGTGCTATTCTACATAAAAGAAGGAAGAAACAAAAGTTTATGCCATTTTAGTGCAGATCTGCAACCTCCTTGGTATCTTATGTCACACAGTGCCTCTCTGTGCCCTGAAATTTCTCTTTATAAGAAGACACTGTGCCTGATTAGAACATCTCTGCATATATTTCTGTCGTACATGTGTTACAAAGAAAATTATTCTGGAAGCTGCAGTAGTCTGTTCAGTTTTCTGGTCCCTGCCATTAACTGTCTCAGACTTTTCATAACACAACCACAACCATTCTCAGGGTTTTCATTCTGGGTTTACAATCTAACTCTTGAGGGTCAAATATTAGAGGTAACTTATTGATTGCATAAGGACAGGCTTTGCAGGTTTTTTCTGTAAAATGTAAATATTCACTTAGCAGGTGTTTATGCAGCAGTAAACAAAATAATGAAGCCCTACCTGTATTGATCTTGCTGCCTGGGGTCCTTGGATTTAGATGCAAGATCATTCTGTAGGTCTTTTGCAGCACCAAGGCTTTTTTTTTTTTTTTTTCAGTCCATATTAGCATAGTTCTTCCTCTTTCCCACCTTAACTGCTTGGGAAGTTAAACATCATATCTTCTATGACTTACTAATTTTCTTTCTGGTTTTAAATGGATAGTTCCAGGGTTGCCTGGTTTTGCGTAGCAGTTGGAAATTATCTGTTTTCAGTCGCCAGCAACCTGCCGAAGGATAGGAGAAACTGGGTCTTGGTCCTCACCTGTTTGTCCTAGGGTGCTTCCACTAGGCTTTAGTCAAGCCTTACAGCTGACTCTGTTCCTGGTCTGCCAGGAATGCACTGTACACTCAGCAGCTAAAATCTTGCTGCTATTGAAGTAGCCCATCACTCAGCCACTTCTTAGTATCTGCAGGACTCTATTATGTGGACAGAGATGTATTCCACAAATCATTCCAACCCACTGACATTTTCATCCCAGCTCAAGTCTGAGAAAATATTACAGAACAGAATGTCTTAAATTGCTCACATGATTACGTAAGCTGAACTCTGAATTCGTCTAACTCTGAATAGGAAAGGAAAAATGAATTATTGACTTATGTCACAATATGAAAGGAGCATAACTTTCTGATGTTAGAAGATTTTACTTTACAACCTTGAATTCTTTAATTATAGGATTTATTTAAATGGAGCATGAAATAGCCTGTTTTACACTAAGCTTTCTCATCTGAAATCCAGTTTTAATTCTCCATTCTTTTTTATTATTTTTGAGTTAATGTCCTGAAACCCAGGTCCTTTTTGCAACTTTTACTAAGATGTTGAAAAGCCCAGTCTCATAGCTTGGAATTTATACTTTCTTTACAACATTCTCTGTTCAAGGGTGATATAGAGTTAAAATAATTTCAAATACTTCCCTTCAGATCACAGTGTCTGTGAAGACACTTGTACTAAAAAAACAGCCTTGTTTCTTTTTTTTATTATCAGATATTTGCTATGCATCAAAGTACAGTTGTATTCCTATCACAAAAACAACATTACTTTAAGAGCAAGGCAGGGGGAGCAAGTTAACTACAAAACCGATTTTTTTTCCATACAAGAAAGTAACAATAATGAGAATAAAAGAGGGTGAAATTAGGTGCTATTTAAATACAAATCAGAGTTCAAAGGATTATTTAAGTGCCCACTCCTTACAGAAAAGGCATTTTAGGGCACTTTGTTCTGAGGCTGGCAAACATTCATAGACCTGAACTTTTTCATGATTTTGGCAAGAATGGGGCCAGATTTCAGCAAAGAATTAACAAATCTGTAACTCCATCTTGAATCAGCAAATAATTCAAGGGCGTGCTTAAATTGTTTTGGAAGTGGTGCCACCTTTACTTTTCTAAAATGGGAATAAATGGGACTTGTTCATTGAGACTGTTATGAAATCATCGTTTGATTTCCAGGGAAGCAGTGGTGTGGTTCAGCTTTTTTTATACCATATATGATTATACTACATCTAGAATTTATGATGTTCATTTCTGATGCCACTGCTTTCTGCCTGTGAAGAAAAGCCTCAGACCAAACAGATGAAACTGAAGGTACTTGCATTTCCTCTGGGCTTCTTTTCTTTCTTTTCTTTGCATAAAATCTTTCTCAGGTATTTCCCAACATGGTAGCAAATTTCTTATAAATAGGTACTGACACAGAGAATTGTCAAATGCTTTCCTTTTCTTCACAAAAATCCATCAGAAGAACTGTTTGTTAGTCTCTTCAAAAGATGATTTATAGAGGAGCAATTATATGTGTGGCATGATCTCACCAAGCAAGGGGTTTCCTTTGTGCATTCTTATTCCAGAAAGAAATGTATTTGTACAGTTCATTATCTTTATGAATCAAAGTGTACAGTGGTGGTGAGGTTTTCTACATTAATCCAGAAAATAAGAATAGAAGGGAACTATAGCAGAACGTATTCTTTTTGGGAGCAGGAGAAATGGAAGAACTTAGTTTGAAGCAAGACTTTCTCATGGGAATTATCTCAGGTCTAACAATGTGACTGAACTCATATTGCAAAGTTTCCATTCAACAGAAGGGACTAAAGGGATCTCTCCTGTATCTAGTTGCTTATGTTCACAATATTCTTAATGAAAGGATATCTTGGAGAGCTTTACCACTCTGTATCATTTGGTTTTAATTAAACAACATGATATGAAGGTCTGAGAAGAGAAATGACAAGCATATAGCCTATAAAACCAAGATTACGAATCTGTAAGACTAGGTTAACATTCTGCTGCCTAAGGATTTAAGTATTCAAGACACTGCACAGAATATGACAACAGTATGCTTCACTGAAATATTTGTGGTAAAAGTTAAACAATAGTACAGAAAACACGATTTCTATGCAACTACTATGTGCAAACAAACCAGTGTTTGTTAATTAACATGTGCTACATGCCACACAATAGCAAAGCCAATCAATATGCCATTTATTTAAACTTTTCCCAATCTGTGTCATTCCTCATAAAATTTTTATTTTCCTGAGCACTTCTTGAACATGAATGTTCTATATGAATTAGGAGATAACACATGTGCACACACATGTGTTGCATGCATGTGCACACATAGCTGTATAAATTATGGTGGGATATCAATTTATTCTCTCCTAAGGAGTGGCAGAGGGGCCCAGTTTGTGACTGTCTATCCTGGTAGTAAAGATTAAAGTGCACCACGACGAATTTACCAGCCTCGATGCTTTTCAGCACCGTTTGTGCTTGGGGAAGAGTTCAGAGGCAGGTTCAGGTTCTCTTCTATCTTCCAGCTACTCTGAATTGCCTACGAGTAAGTTACTAGTAATGAAAAAAACCCCACATTTTTATGGTTTTATAGGCATGTTATACATAACTTTGTCAGTTTTCATTAAAAAAACCCAAAAACCATTTTTTCAAAACATCAGAGCATATAAAGATTGTGAAATGTCAAACTAAACCAAATCTCAATTCCATGTGTGGTAGAAAAATAATATATTACCAGCAAAACTTCTCGAAATACAAACATGCTGGACAGCCTCATATACATGCAAAAATGGTTAAATATAAAAAGAATTACAAATGTCATGACAAATGTCTAACATGCCTAGAGTTGGCAATATCTTTTCCTATGTCATACTAACTATTTGGAAATAAAAAAAAGACATTGAGATCAAGCAATAATAACTTGTAACAAACAGGAAAAACCTAGGTCTGAAGTTTCTTGAAGTTTATGGCTCATGTAAGGAAAGCTTTCAGTTCATTCCATTCAAATTTCAGAGCAGGAATCACCTGAAATTTCATATCATGTCAGATTTCCCAGAAATCCTTGATGTCAAATTCTATGTTATTCATTTTTATAAAATTTGTCATAGGAAAGGATCTTATTTCACATGCTTCTGGAAGTAAAACTGATATAAAGGAAAATCTATAGGATTTCCTGAATGTTTGAAGTTTTGAAAAAAAAAAAAAAAAGTGAAATAAAGCTAAATAAGTGGATTATTTTATACTTTGCCAAAACACTTGCTGAGTGTTGTTAGTATCATACTGTTCCCTGATCTCATGAGAGCCGAAAGATCTTAGAATAAGAGGAAAAAATAATTGCCTCAGAACAACTGAAGACAGAATTATATTTCTTTCAGTTTCCAGGAAGCTATCTTGAGCAATAGCAAAAGAGAAAACCCCACAAAACTGATAAAAACTCTCATTTCACAGAATAAATCCTAGAATATCTGCATGAAAGTGGGTAGTTTGAAGAGTACTTGGGCTACACAAAACCAAAGCTGCAGCCGTTGTTGTAACTAAGATCATTGAGTCAGTCAAACTACTGAGTCCCAAACTTCTGTCTTCTCAGTTTTTTACAATATTTCTCATCCTTGACCTATACTAGGGTTGTCATCCAAGGTAGAATGCCATCAAGAAAATATAATACTTATTCAGGCAATAAACTATTTAATGTAAACTTGCTCTCTATCTACATTACTTTTTCATATTACTGGGAAAATTGTATTGATGACTCATTGCTTTGATGACATGAACCTGCTCCATGACCATTTCCATTAAATCTCACTTCTCGTTTACAATGTGTCTATCAAGAATCTATAATAATTTTTGTATGTATATGTTTTATAATAAATACTCTAAAATGGGCTTTATATAACTATATTAAATCTAGGTCAAAGATTTCATTCAACTAGTCTTGATGCTTTGAAGTGTACATTTTGTCTGAAAGATATTGTTTTTGAAATTGTGATGAAATTACATAAATATTTTTGGCAAAAGAAATAACTGGGATTTTTAAGAACTCAGAGCAAAACTTTATTTTAGAAACTATATTTTTCTTTAAAATGTGTTGGCGTGAGTTTGCCTTCGGCCAATTTCTTCCATCCCCCACACAATTGCTCTAAGTTGAGAGAAGGTTTTATGCAGACAAAAGAGATCTGATTGGGGAGAATAATATTAGGATTTATTACTAGTTAGTTAAAAGCTAAAGAACTATATCTACAACAATTCTAATTAGGCAAAAGTACTATGCATTTACATTAATTCTCTTCCCCCTTGTATCAGTCCAGGAGGAGAAGATATGGCTCTTCAGATAGGTTTAAAAACCCAGAAAAAAATGAGGCTTTATTTCAGAGAGGACTTCATAAGTTGCTCCATATAAGCTAACTGGGGGTTAAAGTATGCAGTAGTGACATATTTTGTTTCAAACTTTAAAACTGAGGGGCTTATATTTTAGATCAGTATGCCCTTTCTAATATAAATTATTTTCACAGCTCTGCATGAAGTTTACCTCTTTTAGTTGCCCATGGTGCAGTCAGTATTAATATTGATTATGAATTCATATTTCATAGGAATATTATTCATATTAATGTTCTTTGTAACTAATATTTAATTTTCTATTGGCAGGTCTTGTAGCTTTTCTGCTTGTTGAAATGAATGATAGCTCAGATTTATTAATAGGCTTGTAAGGATGCAACATTCAGAATCCCTTTAGACATAGAACTTTATTTCTTGATTCTAGAGTGGAAACTGTTGAAACATTAGTGTTGCTCAACTGTATATCACAGCATCAATACAAATAGAATATATAATAAGCATGAAGAAAATATAGGCATCACATACTGGTAAACGATGAGCAGGTATTTAAGAGTATTCACCTCGAGTCCTGTGTGCTGTTTTGAGTACCACAACATAAGAGAGAGAGCATCCAAAGAATGGCTATGAAGATGATTCCCCTTCTAGAGGGGAAGCCATACCAGGAGCAGCTGAGATCACTTGGTATGTTCAGCCTGGAGAAGAGGAGGCTGAGGGGAGATGTCATTGCAGTCTACAACTTCCTTGTGAGAGGAAGAGGAGGGGCAGGCACTGATCCCTTTCTTCTCTGTGGTGACCAGTGACAGGACCCGAGGGAATGGCCTGAAGTTGTGTCAGGAAGGTTTAGGTTTAGGTGAAGAGATTCTTCACCCAAAGGTGTTTGAGCACTGGAACAGGCTCCTCAGGGAAGTGGTCACAACACCAAGCCTGCCAGAGTTCAAGAAGCACATGAAAAATGTTCTCAAGTACATGGTGTGATTCTTGGGGTAATTCTGTGGAGAAACAGAAGATGCACTCAATGATCCTTGTGAATCATAGAATCATAGAATATTCTGAGCTGGAACTCAAGAATATCCCTTCCAACTCAGGATATTCTATGATTTAATGATTCTATGTTATATCTTGTGATCAGTCAGCTCAGATACTCTTGAATTTAGGAAATGTTCCTATGTGCATCCAAACCTGCTCAGCAGAGCCTTTCCATATGCTGTTTAAAAGCATTTGCAGACAGAAAAAAACTTAACTATTTTTTTTGCTACTGTGAACGCCAGCACTGACTGGCAGATGATGCTCAGTATCTGAGAGAAACATTCAGTCTCTCCCCATGGCAGGCTGCCTGCTCCCTCTGTGAGGATGTTTTGAAGCACATAGTGGCAGGATGAAAAGAGCTGTTACAGAAACTACATTAAGAAGTTTTAAATCCCAGCCATAGCTTGATAGAGGGTACAGAGTTTAGGCAGATGAAGCTTTTCAGCTTCAGGTTTCCAGATCCTGTTTTGATGGTTTCAACCTACACCATTTCTATAGTTTCCTTTCAGCACCTTATTTTACAAGGTAAATGCTTTGTTGTCCATTATTAAGAGGTAATCTCAGCCTGTTTATGCAGTGTGAAAACCACTGAAGATACTGATTGCAACTATAAAGGTTTTATTTTGACATCCAGGAAAGCAGGGAAGGGCTCATCTGAGTTGAGAGTCCAAGGGAATGTCTCACATCCAACCACCACTAGCAAGATGCAAAATGATTGTCCGGGGTAATTAAACAAAGCATTACAGGAAGAGAAATATAATTTACTTTTTTTTTTTTTTTCTTTTTCAGAACCACACAAGAAAGACAAAACAGTGGAATCTGGTGAATATTCTCCCTTTTTTATCTTACTTTTTAACTCTCCTACTGTTTTAAATTAAATCATGTCAAAAGTCAATATTCACTTTTTTGTTTGTTTTCACAGCCAAAACAGCAAAGAGAGAAGTAAAAGTACATGGTAAGACCTGTGAAATATTGTAAGTTTTAGAGTCTCATTTATCTGGTTCGATTTTCAGTTGAGACAGGATCAGGTAGAGCAATTAAAAAAGTAATACCATAGATAAAAATTTGCTGGTTTAATAAAAGTTACTTAAGTAACTGAATGGCTGTGGAACAGCCATTTGGTCTTCTGGAACTGCGATCTGATCAAATGATGTTGAGGAGTACAGGGGGTTGAGAATTCTTAATTTCAGCTTTTAAAGGGTTTGTCTTTTCATGGAAGAGGGCCTGCTTAAAAGTTACAGTAAATGGATGGAGAAACAGACATGAAACAGAATATTCAGAGTGTGAAAGGAAAGAAAAAAGTAGATTGTTTAATATGTTATTATTCCAAGCACTCATGCATTTTACTGGTTTATTTTAGAGCAGCTAGATGCTCTTATTCCTGACTGGAATCCACTTCTCCAGTTTATCTAAATTTGGGAGATCATAATGATTTTCAACTCCTTTTACAGCCAAGCTTGATGACTCATTCGTCAGATGACTCCATTTTCTCAAACAGAAATTCTGAGCAAGAAATACCTACAATAGACAGACAATTTATATAAAAATTAATTTGTTCTATTCTAAAGCATAAAAACCTGCCACAGTGCTTCAGAATGAAGGTACGAATAATGAAGAAAGAGGAATGTGGTAGTTCAATTAATTTGGATTTAGTTAATGCAATTATGAAGAATAATAAACAAATCATCTAAACCCATATTTTCAAGGAAGACTTTCAAAACTGGATCCTCCTCTGTATCATTACTAGAAGTTTTCAATAAAATAAAATAATTTAAAATAAGAGATAAAAAATCTTTATCCTCTGCTAAATTACTGGAAGTATACCCTCATACCCTCCATCTCTATTTAATATGTGCCCATTCTGAAACCTATTTTGTTCCTTTTCTCATTCACATTACTTAAAAATAGTGAAGCTATTGAAGCTCTGTATGTAACTTATATATTGACCTGGTTTTCCATTGCTCTTGATCTGCAAGTTAGTTAGTCATCTGCCACAAGACTATCCAAAAAAGCAATGTATGTGTGTCAGTTTCTTTCTGTACAAAAAAATAAACTCACGCTTCTGCATAAATAGCATATGTAGCATATTGACCAAGAGAAGAGATGTTAGGATCAGTCCTAATTTCTTTACTCATTTACAAAATTAGAGTCTGAGAATTTTCTTTTGTTTTACAGCAACTGTGGAAAATCCAAAGTTAAAAGGTGGGTGACTGTATTTGTTTTTAAAATAGAAATGGAAGAGATTGTTGTTAACTTTATTGTTAATGAAAAAAGCTTCTTGTGAAAAAAAAAAGCTGTTAACAAGTGTGACATTTAAAACAAACAACCTTTAAAATTATAATGGCTTCTTCCTTGCAACGCCTCAAAGCAGGTGCCTTTTCCTAGAATTATTAGTACACTAACTGTAAATCTCCAACTATATGAAATTCAGTTCCTAACCCTAACTCAAACCATAAGGCTTTTGTGAAAGGCAGAAAGGAGAAGTAACCTGTCTTCTCAGAGACATGACACAAAGAGTAATATTTCTGTTTTTGTCAGTCCAACTGCAACACAAACCCAATGACAGAAGTGTTGTTTTCTTTAAAGAGTGAAGGGAGTTTTACAGAGAGGTTCAGTGAAACAGATTTTGCCTTGCTTCCATACATGAACTGTTGATGACAGAAGGTGGGAGGTGTGAGAGTATCAGCGCTTGCTCCAAAGGTTGCTCCTTTCCACAATGCAAAGGGAACTGGGCCTGGTGAGAAACATCAAGGATGTAAGTTCAAGTTGAGCAAATATTGAGTTGCTGGCATCAGTGTCTGACTTTTTGCATGTGTACAATGCAAAATACTAGCTCCAAATTGCCTTCAAGAACATAACACATTTCAGTTGTAACCTAAACACAAATGGAAAATGGAATGTCAAGTTACAAGCACCATTCACTCTCAGTCCATGTTTATTCATACCAATGACCACTGTACTTTATAAACTTTCTCTTTCAAACAAATGGGACTGCATGTATCAGCTGCTTAGGCTTTTAGATTGTGGTCTCTGAGCTGTCCACCACAAGTGGAGAAATGTCCAGGTTTTAATACCTTGCTATCATTCAAGCATCATCTTTTATTTTAGAGTTCACCTCCGAAACCTCTGTCACGTTAACCAGTAAATACTGGCACAAGTAGTCAGGCTGCATTGCAAGGGAGTGCTCTTCTGGAGCACGAGGATGGGTTGCAGAATCACCACTGTGGTGATTAATGTAAGGAAATCAAAGTTGATACATGCCTTTATTGGATTTTTTTTAAGTTCCCTGCTTCACGGCTAAATTCCTAATGTTGTCATTGTTCTGCAGCTAATTGTATTGAGCAAAACAGAAACCAGAGTAATTTAAGCATTTGTTCTCTTTATACTCCCACCAGACAAAACACAGAAACTAAAGGGAAAAAATGTGGTATTAAGCTTTCACATTTTTAGCAAATTCTAGAAAGCCAAAGCTGAATATGAAGGTAGTCTTGCTACTATGTGTGACTGAACAAAGGTTGAAGAAAGGTGGATAGCCTTTTAATTGCTTGAAGCCTCTGAATAAATTTTTTCAGACGTTGTTGTTTCTTCTGTAATGATGTAGTATGCAGGAGACATCAACATTTCCATATCTGTGAACCCATTTCTGTCAAGCCTGTGTCCACCATGGTCTGAAAAGAAGTGAAGCAATTATTTCTTGCAGAATTAGGTCCCTTTCAGTGAACTTGAAGTTTTCTTTGACCACTTTTGGGATATGTTGCCACATACCTTTGAAAATTGTTATCCTAATTACTATATTTACCCTTTTATTAAAAGTTACTTTATTTAGGTCACTTGTAAAGTTTACAAACAAAATTAGCAGGGGTTTTCAAACTGCAGAGCGTTTAACTCTATGCTTCATTGCTGTGAGTAGCCTCATTTTTTTTTTGTGAATACCATATATTTTGAAGGATGGAAGTAAGCTCTTTCTTATGAGCTCCTGAATTAAAGAGCATTTGAAAAAAAAAAAAAACTTTTAGGAACTTCACAGTTAATTAAGGATAAGTAGAAATTTTGGATTTCCCTTATGTAATACAAGAATAATTCTCCTATTTCTGTTGTCAAAAGAACAGTCTCACAGATGAAAGTGCTGGTCTCAGCTATCTCAGTTTTACCATAGGATGAACCTTGTGTTGAACCTGAAATTGTTCTCCAGTGTCTAAGGAAATAACAACTCTGTTTTAATCTTCATGAAATAGAAAGAACTGATTTTAGCTCTGGGGTAATTGCTGATTTCTTTTAAATTATTTATTAACAAGCCAATCTAAATTTATTTGCTAATTTTGAAACTCAAACATAGCCTCTACTCCAGGGGAAAAATTGTATTGACATTAAAATGTTACAGCTGTTTCTTTTCACACTTAGTAATAATCACAAAGGAATGCTGTTATTTTCTTCTATATTTTTTGTGATGCAAACAAGTTCTAGTATTGTTTATTTGCTATAACTTTCACTAAATCTAACCAAGATCATTGCTTTTCAGTCCATATTTGTTTGTTCTACCTTGATATTTATTTGCTTATTTCTTATTTTTCTGCTATTAATCCTTTTAGATGTAGCACCTCTCTGGGCGCAAAGTAATTTTCAATATTCCGTATATGGTGATGAATTTTAAATTTTTAAGAACATTTTTGGAAGGCAAACAGTCCTGTTCTGAAAACAAGTAAGGCTTTTAATTAAATTCTCTTCTTTGGTAATTAAAACAAAATCATCTCCTGGCATAGAAAGAGGTCGTTCCCATTAGCTTATATTTTTGAAGAACTATCAAACTCATATGGAATTTTCTTTCATTTTCTCACAAGCCACTACAGCATGAATTCTTTTCATTTCTCCACATAACAGGAACAGTTTCTAAATCATAATATACATTTCTTGGGTTAATGATCTCTTCAATTAGTGATTTCACGATGAGGAGCCTCTGACCTCAGCGTTCAGTGAGTGAAGTGTTTGTTATTTCCAGTCAGAGTGATTTTTTTCAGCCTTCCTTCACACGGAGCAAACATCTCAAAGTATCTTTAAAATCAGTGACATTTTGGAATGCATATTTCTGTTGTGGATGCTAGTTATGCAACCTGACTCTTTTGGGATAAAAATATTCTGGTGAATATGATTGTAGCCTACAACTATTGAGAGTGCAGAAATATTTGAATTATGAAGTGCTCTCCTGGACACTTTCAGCATAAAACAATATCTGCTGAGTTGTCTTTTATTTAATTTCTAAGAGCTTATGATGGAATCAGAGAAACAATTATCAAATAAATTACATTATGCCAAGTTGTCAAGAATTTTACTGAGAAATAGCAAAAATATAAACAGGAGTTTTACTCCATTTATTTAATCTATTTTCTGAAACTATATCTTACTGAAAACACGGATCTCTGACAAATCTCTAGTTTTACCTTCATATGTATTTATTTTATTTTGTATTGTTTCAGGTGGGAGGGTTTGTGGTTTTTGATTTTATTTTATTGGGAGGGGGTTGAATCTCCTTTTTTTTCTTTCTTTTTTTTAATGCCTGATATTCTACTAAGGAGAATATGATACCTTGTAACACATTCATTTTGCTTAAGTCATATGGCTAAAGGATCAACTTTTCAAATAGGGAACACCTGCAACAGGACCATTTTTTACAGAGAGATCATCTTTCAGGCTGCCATTCAGAAGTGGCACGAACTTTGAAATTTCCCGGTGGAAGGGATGACATCTTAAGCTATTCAGAAAACTTGTCACTGTTATGATAGAAACAAAGTTGGAGTCTTATTTCAAACACTGACTATGTGCGCAGGCTTTCTATTTATGTATACTGTCAAAGTGACAACTATTACCTTGATAATAAAAGACCTCTCAGCATTACCAAAGCAGCTTACACCTCCCTTATTTAAAAGCAAAGAGAATAATGGAATATCCTGTTTGTCCTTCAATATGCTCTCTGCCATGTCCAGATGATGCTGCTTGGCAGTTCCCAAAAGTTACTCAAGCTCTCTTCTGTCTCCGCAAGTTCTTCTTTATAAACACTCACTCACAGATGTGAGTGCACTGATACACAGAATACTATAGTACAATAGTACTAGTTGTTATAGTAGACTCAGCAATTCTCAAGGGTGGCTGGTTCCTTCATCATAACCATACTCATGGTCTACCCCCACCACACAAATTGGGTGACTCTAAATACCTGATCTTCTCAGAAAGTTGTATAGTTCTTCTAGCCTGCAGTTCAGCATTCAGAAAATGCTTTTACTCCATTACTATTTTGGTTTTAGAAACTTTACAAACCAAAACTGCTTTCCTTTTAACTAAAAAGGACAAACATGCTTTGGAGAGAACAAAGTTCTAATAACTCATTTTACTCCTATCATAGATACTTTCACACCTTTAGAGGCTAAAATGTGTTTTGGAATACAAATGGGACAGGTTTCTGGTGCCCCTTTTTATATATTTCTCTCCATATTAAAATAAGCTTATTCTTCAAAACACTGACCATTTCAGTAAGATTTTTAGAAGCACTGCGATATCAATTTGCTCCATGGCAGGGAGTGATATCAATTTGCTCAGTGCCCAGACTCACCTAGTTCATTGTTAATACAAGTAGCACTGCTGAGTTGGGTTTAAGTAACATGGATGTTAATAGCAGAGATCTACAATAAATATTAAGGGACTTTGCTCCTCTTCAGCTTTCTATGTGTCCAGTAACACCAATATAAAATTAGGTACTTGGATAGAAATGGAATACTCTTGGGTTTTGTTTGGGGTTTTTTTTGTTTGGTTTTTGTTTGTTTGGGGGTTTTTGTTTGGTTGTTTTTTATTTGGTTGGTTTTTTTGAGGATTGAGTCAGAAATCCTTTCAACCTAGATTTGATTTTTGGGGTATCTGAGGTGCAGAAGTGCAATATTTCACTGTTTACATGAAGCTTGCTCACAAACACACGCACACCCCACAGCATCCTGGGATATACAAGAGCAAGTGGCAAGGGAGTGATTGATATCTGTGAGTTGGTCTATCCCACTCAACGTGACGCAGTTCATCTGTCCATGCTTGACATTTCACTGAGTCTCAGGATTCAGGGAATCTGGGAACAGATCATTCTTTTGGCCTCCAGCCCACTAGCAGACATTGTAGACAGGCCATAGTTTACTACCTGAGCTGATCTGCTTGAGCCATCGTGCCCAGCGACTTCAAAATGCTTCCCTGCTGCCTGGACTGCAAGCCTGGCACCAGGACATCCCTTCAAAAGTAGCCTTCATGGAGGCACTTCACACAGGGAGGTCCTTTGACTTCCCTGACTTCCCCAGCATAAATAATGTTAACAAAACATGATCGTCAGAATGTACCTCATCTTTAAAAGGCAAACATTTAATTTTCGACTGTGACTTGTTGCAAGAAACCATTTGGCTAAAAATATTTTTTTGCTTGACAGCTTGACATAACAAGCTGATAGGCTGCTATGTGCTAATACCTCTGAAGCTGCAAAGACATTTCTATACTTATTGGATGTAAATTAATTTTCGCTGTCCACTTTACATCCTGCCACTTATGCTGATTGTTTATTCTTTGCACTACTTTTAAATAGGACAAACACAGTGAAACTAATTTTCTTAATGCCATATTTTTTTTGTCTCAAGCACTCTAAGAGGATACTTTTTAAAATTAAAACAAGGCTTTTCATTTAGCATAATAGTTATAAATTATGGCTGCAAAAGTTTGGTTCCACAAAAGTGAAGTGTTGGCAGTGCCATTTACAGCTAAACACATATGTTCATAGGTATGCAAAACATAACCCTGAATAATTCAATTAGAAAATATGTAGGTTGTCCTAAATATAAAATCTTATACATTGCCAAACCTGCAATGTAAATTGTCAGAAACTATAAAATATACCCATGTTTATGTAAATTTCCTAAGAGAGCAAAGTCTGAAGGGATTCCTTCTTGCACTACCTATTGTTAGATAATTTAATCCTTATGTTGGAGCCACGAACAAATTATCTCTCTCCCTTGTCTCTCAAGTTGTGCAATTGAATTAGAAACTGTGCAAGGTGAAGCTTATGAACAAGCAATTGGATATGTCCAGGCATCCTGACCTGTTACAGCTGCTTCCCCTGACATCAATAAAGGTCTAGCAGCCCTGCTACACAAGTGGTCTGGTTCATGGGTCTCTCTTGCACACAGAAATCTCAGTATTCATAAGGATCAAGTTAGGTGTTATAACATACAGTCCATCTGTGGCCTGTTATCCTCATTGAGACTAACAACATGCTTAAAATTGAGAATATGGGAAATATTTTGCTGTGTCAGGGATGCAGAGAGAAGGTTTCTGTTGGAGCAAACAGAAAATCATGCTTGCTTGGGGAACCCTCACATAGCCGGACAAAGTAAAAGATCTGCTTGCTTTGCTCTCTTCTCTGTTACATGATGTGTGCTGCAGTTTAGCATCTCTTTCACCTGACATCATAGAATTACAGAATGGTTTGGGTTGGAAGGGACCTTAAAGATCACCCAGTTCCAACCCCCCTGGACTGGACATTCCACTACACAAGGTTTAGAAGAAAATGCTATTATTTATATACTGAAAGAAAAAGAAAAAAAAATCAGTTTTTTTCAGGCAGGTAAAAGATATCTATTGTGTATTCATATACTGGAGGGGGAAAATCTCATGACTGCATTTAAGAAGAGCTTTTTCTGATGTAGCAACACTTGTGACTAAAATCGTACTTAAATCACATCTTTTATTTGCAGCAGGACCTGAAAAGAAGGAAGTAAAAGCAACAAAGGCAACAGAGCAAGGTAAAAAGAAATGCATGTTGGCATTATCTTTTGTAAAAGACAATAACACAGAAACAATAACTTCAGATTCAGAGAGCTAGATCACAGTAAACTTAAAATCCATTGCTTTGCTAGTATTTTTTCAGGGCTTTGCTGTGTTTACCAGAGCAACAGGGCATTTCCACTATGAAACTGGCTTTGTCCCAGTTCCACAAAACTGCAACCCCAATAAAAGCCTTCAGGTGCCCACTTCAGCTTAAAGAGTCTGCAAAGGTGCTGCTACTTTGTGTCCTGCAGATCCTGCAAGAGGCTTCCTGCCCCTGCAGCCTGGGCAGGGATCAGCCTTTGCTATTCAGTCTTAAAGAGTAACTCACAATGAGGTAAAGTCAGCTGAGTTGCCCTTCCTGTCCCAGGTGAAACATTAGATCCATGAAAAGTCACAAAGGTCCACTTCAGAGAAACTCAAAAGCTTATGAGACCTGACCTTCTAGATGTTTTTTGCAAAAAACTTAGAATTGGTATGGATGAGGCATGAGTGGGAATGTTTGAGTGGGAACACCAGAAGAAGAAAGCCTACAAGAACTGCATGTGTTGATGGCACATAGTTCAGAGGGACACAAAGTCTACATACAGTATCCCAAAACAACCAGAGCAAGAACTCCAAGGGACAGTCTATACCCAAGCTGAAACAAATCTCAAGCCACTGAGTGATGATGGGGAACATAAAAAGAGAAGGATTGAAGCCTTAAACCATCAAGGTAAAGATGTGTCTTTTCCCATGATATACACTTAGATTTTTTTATTAGTATTATTACTTTCAGCATTATATCCTACACACTTGCTTCTCCTATGCTTGCTTAAAGCAATCCTACTTTTTTAGTTTAGTATAGTAAGGAGCATAGTAAAAGACTGATGTAAATACCCAAAGCTTATCAACTCTGACTTCCTTAGTGTGATACACATTTTTATCTATTATATTTTGTTACTAATAAGCTACCAAGGTGATTTTTGTATTTACTCACGCTCAAATTGGCAGTTAAAGCCCTGATGATGAACTTGCCAGTAGCCTTTAGAATAAGGTGTGAAACATACTTACTGGTGTAGCTTTGGTCAGATGAGCTATTATTCCTTTCTTTTCCCCACTTTCTCGGCTTCAGTTTTCTTCAGCATTACTCAAGCCAGCACAGATACCCTGCAATAGCTGTCAGCTGCTTGGTAGTTGTCATGGAAAATGTTATAATTAGGTGGGCCTTGGCCTAGATTTCAGTCATTGTTAGTCTGGGTATCTCCACACTATTTTCCATTGCCACACAAATACTTACCCAGCCACCTACATTGCCTCCCCTCTCTTTGCTTATCTCATGCAGCAATGAGGTGTGTGGTTGCTGCAAGATTTGTCCTTTCTACAGTGTACCACCACTAGATGGGACCTTCTCTGCCAGATACTTTAGCTGTGCCATAAAGAGCACAGTCTGAGCAGTACAAACCTTAATTTCACAAGGTTGGCATGGAGCAGAGATTTCTAAACCACAGGTTGTGATACCCAAGTAATAGAAAAGGGGAGTAAACTGTTTCCCGTGACAGCAGTCAGCAGCAGCAGAACTGTCTCCCCATGCCAGCAGCACCTAGTCTCTCCAAGTCAAAGGAATAAGAGCTATGTGTAATGTCTGTCACAACTATTTCTGCAGCTACTTCCATGTACTAGCAGCTGCTCAGTTCCTCTGATGCACTGAAGTGAGCATAAACACTTTCAGGCAGCAGTTGCCTCTGCTTCTTATTTCTGCACCCTATATGTACGGAGCTACTGCCAGTACATTGGTCACTCAAAGACAAACAAGTCAAAAAAATATCCAGGACATTTTTTGAATATTAACATGCACTAATCACGCTCCTCATAGAGGATTATTGCATCAGGATACATTTCAAAAAGTAGAGGGATTCAGACCTAATCAAAATTGGGATTTGTAATCTAAGAAAAACACTAAAAAAACTTCCAGAAAAATCTAGAGAGTTGACAGCTGGATTTGCTTGGCAATCAGAACATAGCTTCATTATTTCAAACATGAAGGTTTTAGTGATCTACCAATCTACTGCAAATCTCTACCTCTGGAAATAGGCTGAAAGGTTGTAGCAACATTTCAGTTCATTGATATTTTATTAGTTGTAAAGCAAAGTTGCATGTAACATTTTTAACTGTTAAAAGGTGAGTAAGAAGGCACTTAACTCTTTGTCCTATTTGTTTGAAAAATGACATGAGCAAATGTCAGACAGTTGCCAGGGAGCTACTGACTGTTACTGAGAATTAATATTTAAAAATCATGATGAAAAGACAAAAATTCTTTTCTTGTGATATTCAGTAGTACTAAGAAAGGAGACTATTGCCATAGGTTAAAGCACATCATATGACACTGGGGGTCTTCATGCTCTTGTTGCATGTATGCAAGGCAGGAGGTGGGAACAGTGAACTTTATTCACATATGCTGTCAAGCGACAGTGGAGTAGAAATAATTTTCAACATATATTTAAGCACTTAGGGTCAGCATGCACTTAAACACATTTTCATTAGCTGATTTTATTAAAAATAATTTCCTGTGTGAACACGTATTCTAACATTTCCCTTTTCTTTTCTCTCTTCACTTTTCTTTCCCTTCTATTCTCTTTCATCAGATAAACCAAAGGCGAAACAAGGAAGTAAGCCATATTTATGTATTGCTTCTCTCTATAACTGATAAAGTGATTTCAGATCTATAAATAATAAAAAATTAATAACTTTTGTTGCTAGTCAGAATTGCAGATTATGGTTGATTAGACAGACTAGAACTGATACAACATAGCTGTAAATAGTAATAATGCATATGTTAAGAAACCCCTGTCTGTTTATGCCCAAGAAGTTTCATCCCAATCCTGTATATTTTCCTTGACAAAAGGAAGAGACTTATGGAATACCAGTATACAACAATATTTATACAAGTCTATATTTATTATTTTACACACAAAATTATTCTCTCCACACTTCCTATGCTGTAGATGTCACTTATGTATTCTGATTTCAACATGAGCTTACAATGCAAATCAGCACAAGATTTTTGGCATAGGATTTTTGCTACATGTTGTCATTTTGTCGAGTTATGACACACTTTCTAACAGACTTTGATAAGTTCAATCCTACAGAATTTACTAGGATTTATTTACAGTTAAATTCCTATTTCCAGGTCAGTCCTGTTTAATTTCTTCAAATTCTTCAGCAGAACATGTGTCACATGCCACAATGTCCAAAAAATAAATTTTTTTTCTCCTGAAGATGACAACTACCTCTGAAACACCTTCCCAAATGTTTCTTTGTTTGGGATCACGTGGGACTTAAAGCTTTTTCAGCAATGACTTAAGCTTTCAATGCAGAATTGCTTAATGTTTTTTTTATCAAAATGCCTTACTAAAGTAACATCTTCCACAACTACGTTCTTAATAATGGAGGTGCACAGCAACTTTTAAGTTCTTACAGGCAGGCTTGTGAAAGTAAAGACTTTATACCATGCATAAAATGACTCATTTTGGCTGCAGGTCTGTCTTTCACTGTCTTCTTTCTTTTTGTAGACACTATTGCACTGAACGTGGCATCTCTTGGGAAATTTCCATTATTCATGAGCACAGAAGAACAAGTTTTTCAGTCTTCCCACTGAGTTTTATTTCTGTTTGCACAGATTTGTGTCATTAACTTAATATTGTAAAAATAGCATAGATATTTCATTAGAACTATTAGAGATACTAAGTTCCACTGCATAGGATTCCCAGATATCTGCAGTAAATAGTTTATTTTCTCACTTTGAGAACAAGTGACTGAATAATAAACTGATGAGTAGAAAACATGAAGGTCAAAGCAGGACAGCAGGAGTAGCTTCTGAAGCAGATGCCTGGGATGTAGTAAGGAGTAGAAGAGACAGCTTTTCTGCAATAGAATTACACTTTTGACCCTGTTCAACAAATTTCTTTCCCGAGTCTTCTACTTTAAAAATCTTATTGTCTGGAAGTATTGGGTGTTGCCTATTTTGAAATACAATATAGGAAGAGAAAAATAATGAAACATTTATTTCTTGATGTCAGTTCCAACACATTTTGTGGGCTGAGCTTTCTGGATTGAAAAAGATGAATCTGGTACAAACCTCTCAGAAACTCAATTTTTTACCGTATCTTCCAATATTAGAGTTTTAGTCTCTCATATGATCTAGATGTTTCATTTTCTCTTATGGTTAAATCTTATAGTTTCACTCAGTTATGGCTTCTAACTGTTGCTTCACCAGTGTGACTCCTTCTTTTACAGATCCTGGAAAAGAGAAAGAATTGAAATCTCCAGCTGCTACAAAAGATAAAGGTAACCTGGCAGAACAAATTTGTACCAAGCTCTAAGATCTTGAAATACACTGGACATTTTGTTTTTAAAGTATAGTTTGGTTAGGAATTCATGTGCATAATACTATTTCAGTAAATTTACTGTGCAACTTAAATGACATTACCTGGATTAGAAGTGCAAAGAGAGCCCTAGTAACATCTGTACAAAAATTGAAAAGTCCAAACTTAGAATTTAGGAACACTTGCTAACATTTACTACAAGCTGTGAAGTGAAATTAGTTTTAGGTGATTTTGTTCTTTCATCAAACCTAATAAAAATTGTGGTTTCACTTTGTGAGCATGTTAAAACTTATGAAAAAAAGTTTTGTGCTACACATTTAATTGGTGTCTTGTGTCAGTTAGAAATCATCAATTATTCAATCAGTCATTGCCCCAGATGTACTAGGTGTTACACTAAAATAATAACACTAGTTATTATTTTTACAGAACACGCTAAAGAAAAGGAAGGAAAGAATCCTGCATCTTTAAAAGAAAAAGGTAAGACTATAGAAAAGAGTATAAAACTGAATAGAATATAAAACAAAATAGAATATAAAACCTCAAAAATGGAATTAAGGTACTAATTTTAAAGTAAGCATTATCAATCTTTCCCACTATAAATCTCAACCAATCAAAATTTAATTGGTTAAAATATTCTACAGTATTTATGTCATGAAAAACGGGGAGGAGGGGAAAGACAGACTATGGTGAGCTAATTAACATTTGAAGTCTCAAAACTAATTAAATAAATATCACAGAATCACTCTGGGTAATAGTTAAGAATTTTCAGAAAAACTTCCTTGTCTGAACATTGCCAGTTCTTTAATAGGAGCCAGTTAACAAAGTCTCAACTGAATCCTTGCATAAATCTTTGGAAATAATAGGAATAAAGTAAAGTTTATGAATATATGAGTAGGAAATGTGCTTTCTGGACTCTGTGAAAGCTACAGCTAAAAACCTAGAGCTTCATCCAGTCAACCAGCTTCAACATGAGAGATGATCCAAATCTTTTGTGCTCCTTATGTTTGTCAAATATTTCCCATGTCTTGGTTTTTGTAATTTGGTCAGAATAGATGGTTAACTCAGCTGAATTTCCTTTCATCAATTGTTTTGCTGGGTGCTTTTTACTCATCTTCTTTCTTCCCTCCTTTTTACAAATAGCTTTATTTGAATGCAGTGAGTTATGGATAACTCTTATTTGATATGTTATTCAGGTACTTCAGAGTAAAAAGACCTACATTATATAGAAAGTTTAATATTTATTCTAAGTTATGATCTATAATTATTGTAAGTCTATAGATATATAGATATAGTCTATAATATATAGACTGTAGTCTATATATAGTTTGTAATTATTTTTTCGGAGTTATAGTCTATAACTATTCTAAGTTATAGTCATTTTATGCTATTTCAAACTGAATGAAGAGTTTAGTTCAAGCAGTATTGGAAGATAAAAAAGCATCTAAAGCAAAGGAGGAGTAATCTTATTGCTAGACATATTTTCAAAGAAGCTATATTCACTCAATCCTTTATGCACAAATTGAAATTAAATTATAGCAATTTTCAAAACCTGTGGTGCATATATTGTTCTTCTACATCTATTCTACTCCTAATGTACACAGGCCCCACTTACACGAGCTTAGTTATTTGGACCAGAACTGTATACCCAGCCTCTCTGGGGTCCTGTGGCCCTCTCCAGGGACTGCCTATAATCTGTGGCTGCCTGACAGCTCTGCCCCATCTTTCCCTGCATGGAACATGTATGCTCAGCCTGTTGCTCTTTTTAAGGAATTACGGGGAGAGGGGGAACAGAGAAAAAGAAAGAGAGAGAAGATCAAAAACATTTTGCCTCCCTGGCAAGAATGTCTTTAGATCCGATGAAAAAGGATTTGCCAGCCCTGAGCAAGCTTCCTCAGTGTGTCTTTTGCTGAGTGCTCCCACAGCACTGCTTTTTATCTCCTGGGCTCATTTTTAATGTATCAGCAACCTCAATTATTAAGTTTTTTACAAGTCCTTCCGACATGACAAAGGAGGTTAGACGTTCTCCAACCAGCCTTCAGAAATGGGCAGGCAGGAATTTCTTCTAAATATCAAAGTACAGACCAAGTTATATCAGATTTCCAGTTTTGTGCCTGTGTCTAAAAGTGAGGGTGCTGATTAGTGAACTGTATAGCTCAGTTCAAAATATATTAGCATCAAAGACTCTATAGGGAAAACTTATAAATCTGTCTGGGAGAAACCCTTAGAAACATTAGTACCTTTCTGAGCTGTGTGTTTTCTTATTGCATTATGCATTATTCTGCCACATAAACATATACTTAGCACTGTAAATCCCCCAATTCAGTCACCATATTTGACCAAACTGTAGTTCATAAATTAATCAAAGCCTTATTTGCATGAATTATGAATTTCACCTCTCTATTATCATTTCAAGCCTCATCAGTGGGCCTCTGTAAAGGTTATTGACCAGATCACTGAGGACTTCTTTTCACTCTGCAACTTGGTGTTTTATATAGCTCTTTCTTAAGTGGATGTTTTTGACAAATATAAGTATTTCAAAGGACACAGGAAAGTAAGGATTTTTAAGACTGCATATACTTCCTATCAGGTATCTTGGTAGTTTGTTACTATTCACGTAAATCAAATAATAAAGGAACACTTCTACATGAAGTGTTAAATATTTGGGGTGATTAATGTTTGCCTGGCACCTTATGCACTAAGGGAGGCATTATCCTACCTCATTCTCTTTGAAGGATGGGCTGTTTGAATGAACAAGGATGATGTCCAGACCAAAAACTTTATCATAAAGCAGCCTATGTTTCATAAACTAAATCATAATGGTTTTATTTAAAGCAGAAAGAGGAAAAATAAATCCCTGACTCTAGAGTTAGTGTTGGGATAGTCTATAGATCACAACCTCACAATATTACTTTATCTATTTTATGAGGTGAATAAAATGTCCGCAGTTTCAGAGTCTAATTTTATTGGCAGTAATTAAGGAGAACACTGGAATAATATATTTTCCATTGCCTTGTAATAAAGGACATCTCAAGACTCCATCTGAATTTACAACTAGCTTTTCATCTTTTTTCCTGCAGTAAAGAAGCCCATTTGTACTAACAAATATAAAAGCTGATTTTCTGTTGACATAAGCATATTCAAAAAATTTGAGGCCAATGAAACTAAGGTATAATTTGCCAAGTGGTTTTTGGGTAGATAACTTATTCATCCAGAGTCTCTAACAGTGGCACTAAAAGCTCATGATATATCATGTATAACTCCTTACTGAGTTTTTCTAAGAGCATTATGCTGAGATATTAAACTGAGAGCAGTTGTGCTGTGCACATAATGTAAATTCACTCTTACCCTGCATTACAGGATCTGTTTTCCAAACAAATGTGCCTCTTTTCTTTCTTCTATGCTTTTGCAATGTTTTTGGATATCTTTGCATCTTTTTTTACATCAGCTATGCATGGATAATAAGCCTGTTTAAGATTGGTAGGGGAAATAAGTCAGTAATGTGTATTTCTTTCTTGCCATATACATAACAGCACATTGTCATTAAAGAAACAAATGTGCTAATTTGCATTCGCTATGCAATGCTTGTGTTCCCTTTAAAGAAAAGGTAACATGGAATAACATCTTGCCTATTACATATTTTATCTTAACTTACAATTTTTTTTTCTTTAAACGAAGAAGTTATATTGTGAGACTCACCTACAGAAAGCCAGTGTCTTCCTATTTCCATTTGTTGTCATTTGCATGAGGACCAGATCCTTATCCTGAGGATATCACACTGCTGCTCCTTCATCTTTCCATACCATCTTCCTTCACCCCTGGAGTAGAACATGGGAGGAAAGTAGCAAGGTGAATGCTGACTTTAAGAAGCATGTTATGTTTTTCCGCTTCTGGGACCAGCAGGAAAGCAGTCAGCTGAGAGGAGAAATTTAGAAGGTTTTCAATAAGTCCCTGTAAAAATTTCTGAAAATTAAAACCTTCTCCCTGGAAGGAAAGCAGAACTGGTGGTCTCAGTAGTCTTGGCTGAGAGGGTGGTAAGTTGGTGCACCATGGAAAGTGTCTTGCACTCAGAGTCGCACCCAAAAGTTGTAAGAGTCAAAAGGGCTGAACCTGTTTTAGGAGCTACACATTGTAGGAAATCTCAGGGAGATCTGCTATTATACAGATGACAAAATAACCCCTCATGGCCATATGCCACCAAACCAACAAGGCCAAAGGCAATGTTTTTTGGCTGAGGCTGCAACAGTGGCTGCTGATTGTTGAGATCACAAATTTGCCCAGAGTAAAATGGTCAAATCGTGTAGCTGTTGTAACAAGGCTTCTTATATAGTCAACATAGAGGCTACTTCAAAGGATTTCAATCTTCACACTGCAAGTTTTCTCTCAGTCCCCTGAAGAAGAGTCCACTACTGCTGTGAAGAGCAGACTCCTAAGTTAAGAACCTATCCCTGCACAACGTGGTTTCTCCAACAACTTCAGCCATCCTGGAAATGAACTTTTTCTGTTACAACTCACACTTAAAGCCAGATGGATAAGCGGGATCACTTCCTGGTGCCATGGCACCAGGAGAATGTTCAGAGTTATAATTATTTTGTAAAGGATTTTCTTTTGGTCTTATCTGCTTTACTGAAGATTTGGTTTACTTTCATTTGGAATAAATGGCATATTTTTTTTCCAGATGCTTAGGTGTTATATCCTGTCAGATGGAACGCAGTTGGGACTACTCAGCACCCTGCAAGCTGTGATATTCTGTCACTGAAATCACATGCATTCTTAAGCCTATGAAACTTCTTCCTTTGGAAAAAAATATTTTCTCCTGATTTCCCTGATACATACAGTTAAGAGGTCATGAGACTATTGCTTGAAAAAAAAAAATTTAAACATTAGTTGTTTATACAACATAATATGCTTTTACTGTGTTTGATGGTCCTAGGTGCATGTTCCCTGAAGAACTGAGGCAAAAAAAATATTCTTCAGACAAAAAGAGAAAGCAGAATAATCCTTTCTGTCTTCATTAAGTTTCGGATAAAGCCCTAAGAATTTCTAATCCTGTGTCATTACTTGCATTTTCCACTTCTTCTTTCCAATTTCTCCCTTCTCTGAGGTCTCTACAGACAGCAATCTATAGCAACTTAGCAACTTCTACTCTTGCATTTGCTACTAATATTATTGCACCTTAAAAAATACAAGATGGTTGCTAGAGAGGAGGTAAAGAGAGGTCAAGGTTGCATCCATTTATGTTCACAATTTAAATCTTGATTTTTAAAGATTTCTTGGATTTTCTTCTAAATGTAGAAGGGCTATCTTGTCTTTCAAGTCTCAAAACCATAATTATCTCCCTACAGATTCTCTGAAAGGAAAAAATCCCAAGAATCCAGAGGGTTCAAGGGAAAAAGGTAAGTGAAGAAGCTAAGATTATCAGAAATCTGAATATCAGAACAGCTATTCTGTGCTAGACACAGGTCTTGACTAGGAATATAAGTGTGTAAAACCAAACCCATCCTGATTCATATTTAGATTATTTAATAATTATATTTTTTTTTTACAATATTTGTGCTCTACAGATCCCAGTAGGGTCCCTAGAAACTACCTAGGCTTCTTCTAAACACAGATATTTAAATTTGCATCTGGGAGGAAATAATAAACTTTATTTTTATATCACCTTTGGATGTTAGTCTGTCAAAAAATGGGTCATCTAAATCGCATAGTGGGAACACTTCTGCAGAGAGCTAGAATAAATCTGGTCTGTGTGGCTACAGCTCAGGAATGTGGATGACAGAATGAAACTGGTTGAGGCTACTGACAGATCTAGGTGTTTGAGAGTGACTGATATGTCAAAATTTTTTCTTATTTGTTAGCAACATAGGCACACGTCTCTAATCTTTTCAGCTGCAGGAGGTTGGCCTGCTGGCTGTGCAAAGAGACCATGGATTTCTTGGTGGTATCCATTTGGAGAAAAACTTATTTGTTGCAATGTGATATGTGTTAAACACTCTTTCTGGAGAGTACTGAAACAGCTTAAAAATTTAAAGGAAACAGCAAAGGCTATCAGAACTGTGTGAGGGTTTTGAGCTATAATAGCACATCTGAGGTTCAAATTATTACAAAATCCTATTTTTCTGGAAGATGGAGATATTTGATGCAGTACAGACTATGGCTGCTGAATAGATATACAGCAAAGTATATCTGAACAGATATACAGATATATACTTCTATGAGGAATGTCTTATTCCTTCTGAAAAGTCTGAGAAATGAAGCCAAGTCATCCCTTGGGGCTCAGAATTCTCCTCTTTGCTCTCAGTCCATGTGTCTCAGCAGAGGAAGATGATAGTTTTCCTTCATTTGTGCTTAGCTAACTTTTGGATTATTTTTTTTTCCTTGTGTTCTGCCTTGTCAGTTACTAGAA
The DNA here is from genome assembly GCA_035583135.1 of Lophotriccus pileatus. Classification (NCBI taxonomy): domain Eukaryota; kingdom Metazoa; phylum Chordata; class Aves; order Passeriformes; family Tyrannidae; genus Lophotriccus; species Lophotriccus pileatus. Next base: position 63,268,816 of record JAWWES010000115.1, read on the forward strand.
AGAGAGAACTAGAATACCATTTTTATTTTTCTCGTGTCCTTTAATACTTTGTCATATACTGTAGAAAAAGACAAGAAAAAAAAAAGATACAATTAAGTTCTTGGACTATTCATTGTGACATAGAATATATGAATGTACATTTGAAAGGTGAGCACTGCTCTTCTTTTATACCCAGTGTGCCTCTGATTTTAAAAGGCTATATATATATGCAGGAAGTAAATTCCTGTTCACAGGCAATACCCATATGGCCTCTTTGATATTAAAAGAATAATGGAGTCCTGAATGAGTAGCTGGTCCTTTTGTCACTTCTGAATAAAGAAAACTCCTACTTACCTTTATCAGCAGCCTCTGGCTTTCAAGACTGGTATTCCTAATATTTCAGTTGTATCAATGTGGATTAATTTTTTATCTGGGTTCAGCAAAAGAAAAACCCACTGATGTCAACTGCTCTATAGAATTTCTTACTTCTTTGTAAGTTATTGTTCTTCATTGCCTACTTGAGAGAGGGCTCAACAGTTTCCTCAAAATGCAAAGAAACTAATGACATATTGAAGGCTTATTATTTTGCATATCCAAGACTAAAAAGATAAATGGATGACCTTGGGTTTTTGTCCTGTTTTTTTATTTCCATGCTGTTAAATCCATTTAATTATCACATCTCTTTTGCTCTCTATATATCAAATTGTTTGACTTGCTTTCTTTTCAAGTGTCATATTGTTTTGCTAACCTGACTTGTGATAAATGTTAAATGTTTCTTTCTAGAGACCAGTAAAAGAAAAGATGTGAAGCCCCCAGCAGCCTTAAAAGAAAAGGGTAATGTCTTATCATTATGTGGTTGGCAAATAACCAGTGGTCTGCTGGTACAGTGTTGGTGAAAAGGAACTAAACTTAGCTTCTTCTCATTTAATAGATCTGATATGTCAAAAGGAGCAGTTTCTGACATTATTCAGAAATAATAAATTCATGACCCTTCTTACTGTGGTGTTCTTTAACTGCTGCATGACCTGCACAGACAATGTTGAAGTGGGAATGCTAATCTATTCTGAGTGAATTAGTAACAGAACTGTTACTGAATTCACATGTCAGGCTGAAATGATGGGCTGCACAGGAATGAGTACATGGTTTGACCTACAGAAACTTTGCCAGCAAATTTAGAGGGAATTATTTTTTGTTTGCTTCCAAATCTTACATTGAGACCTTTATTGAAGTAAATAGAAATTTTAATTATTAATACATCTATTTTGCGCATTTGGTTGATCTGGTGTTATAGTACCAGTGAGCACAGTGTATAATTTTAGTACTAACTTTGTCCTTCCATTTCTGTGTTCAATTTCCTTTTCAGACTCTTCAAAAGGAAAAGAGATTAAGGCTTCAAGTAATACTAAGGAAAAAGGTAACAGTCCAAGTTGAACTGAGCATAAGATCCAGCTGAGAAAATAAATCTGTTGTGCAAGTTTCACAAATGAAATCTTAGTTTCTTTGGTTAGCAATCCTTAAATATCCTTGAATGGCATCCTTTGCTGCTGGACATTCTTTTTACCTGGTTGACAAGTGAGAGACACACATGGGACTATATAAGCAGGTTGTAGCAGTGGTATTTTATAGACTCCAAAGTTAAAAGGTCTTATTTTATTTTTTCTTGATTTTTTCTCATTCTTTCTATTAAAATTTGTCATTTCAGGTTTCATTTTACTTCTCTTCTATAATACATTATTTGATTATACTTTGCTCTCTCTTCTTACATTGAAATATCAGTACCAGCCATCAAATAAAAATCAACTACAGTTTATAGTACTTCTAAAATATTAGGCTTTTCTAGGCAATGATAACACAGTAATCATAATTAACTAACTACATTCAGGTTTATTCATATGAACTAAATTCACACAAAAATTTAGTTTGACACAATTTCATATTGATTAAATGCCACTTGTTCATTATAAAACAGTTTCTCAGGTTAAATGTGTAAATAATTTAACATGGATAAAACTATGTAACAACTTGTTAGCTACTAACAGTCATTTGAGTCATAGGAATATAGTAGTAATCTTAAAATCTTCCAGTCAGTTTTGAAAACTACTTCAGATAATTGAATAATACTACTTCCTATTTTTAGATTTTCCCTAAGAATTGCTAGAAATAATGAAGCAATATTTTCTCTGACAAAGTTATGAAAGATAACATTTGCAAGTTTTTAAGTGCAGTTATTTCACATAGTGTATAGCAGAGTAATAGTATTGCTTTTCACAGCTATATCATTCTGAAGAAAAAGTAAAGGCTTAAGTGCTACCAAAAAAAAGTGTTATCGAGAGCAGCCCTGTTGAGAAGGACTTGGGGACACTGGTGAATTAGAGGTTGAACATGAGCCTGCAATATGCACTTGCAGATCAGAAAGCCAGTTATATCCTGGGCTACATTAAAAGATGCACGGACAGCAGATCGAGGGAGATGATTCTCTCTATCTATTCCACTTTCATGAGATCCCATCTGGAGTTCTACATCCAGATCTGGAGTCCCCAGCACAGAAAGGACATAGGCCTGTTGGAGCAAGTCCAGAGGATAGGCACCAAGATAATTAGAGGGATGGAGCACCTCTCCTATGAGGAAAGGCTAAGCGAATTGGAATTGTTCTGCCTGGAAAACAGAAGGCTTCGGGGTGACCTAATTGCAGCCTTCCAGTACCTGAAGGGAACTTACAAGAAACATGGAGAGAGATCATTACCTTTTACCATTAACTGAAGGAGATTAGGTTTAAACTAGATATTAGGAAGAAATTCTTAACTGTGAGGGTGGTGAGGCACTGCAAAAGGTTGTCCAAAGAAGCTGTGGATGACACATCCCTGGATGTGTTCAAGGCCAGGTTGGATGGGGCTTTGAGCAATCTGGTCTAGTTGAAGGTGTCCCTGCCCAGAGCAGCAGGGTTGGAACTAGTGGATCTTTAAGGTCCCTTTCAACCCAAACCGTTCTATGATTCTGTGATGCTATGACTTTATGGTTCTATGATTCTATGAAAATGTACAAGGGCTTAAATATTCTGAAACCCAATGCAGTAGTCAATGTTAATGAACCTGAATTTTCTGTTCACGTTCAAATACATTAGAAAAATGGGTACACATTACTGTATCATTTCATTTAGTTTACTTTGGTGAACAAGGAGCAATAACCCTTTCACAGAAAGGGTTGTCAAGCATTGGAAAAGGCCACATAGTGAAGTGGTGGAGTCACAGTTCCTGAAGGTATTCAAAAAATGTATGGATATGGCATTTGAAGACTGGGTTTACTGGTGAGCATGGTGGTGGTGCTGGGCTGACAGTCAGACTTGATCTTAGAAATCTTTTCCAAGCTTATTCTATGATCCTAAATGTGGGTGGCTTTTTGTGTATTGATTACTGGTTTAGTACAACTTGGCTTTTAATTTCAATCTTGAGGCAAGCAAGGCCTATGGTCTTCCTGCTACGTTCTTGCAACATATCTAGGAAAAAAGTTAGGTTAATGAAGAGTTAAACATTGATCAGACCCTTAAGTATGTGACTATTGAGCTTACCATTGAGTTTCTTCTCTAATTCTTGTCTTCAACTCTCCATAAATTTTTCTGATTGGAAGATCAATTTATTTAAATTTAAGTGATATTGAAAGTAAAATACTATTTATTTCAAAAGATTAAATTTTGTAAAGAAGTAATGTGTCTGTAAAAGTGTTTTAGCTGAAATGCTAATGAATTATCTTCAGTGAAGTGTCAAACACCCATCCAACTATACAAAGAATAAGGACTTTAACTCAGACACTGAAACAACTGGTGAATAACAGCTCCTTTCAAGTTCTAAAATGAAATTATTTCAAGAAAGGACATGTTTATTTAAACACTGTAGCATTTCATTGACTGCAGATGAAGTGGTTTATGTTCAAATACTTGAAAAGGAAAGTCAGTACCCAGAAGTGATTTTTTCTTATAGTAAAATTAATTACTTCTTCCTATAATAGCTGGTAAAACATATGAAAGAGTTTTCTTATACTATAGCAGTAGAATGTATAAGCTATGTTTCCAAGTGAATTTTCATATCGTACAGATTTTTTCTACGTGGCCTAACTTTTTTAACCTATAGATTAAAACACTGTAAGAAACATAAAAGATTCTGTGTTTTGTTCTCTTACAGACTTCTAGTTTCCTGTTTGTCAAAACACAAGAATCATGATCTGAATGTCTAGTGTAGAGTATGCTGAGTTTAACTCCACTGCAGTACAAGATTAAGTTTGAGACACGTGACTATTCCAATAAAGAACAATGGCTCAGATTAAGTATGAATTAGAATTGATTGGGTTTTGTAGTAACAATAGGATATTTGGATGAGCAATGCCACAATCTAGTGGAGACTAGTAGTGCTGAGTTTGCACAGCCTTTACCACCTTCCCAAGTGAGATGAGTACTGCCTACTTCCGTTATTCCTAGTGGCTTGTAAAAGACCTTGTACATCACCTTTGGATACTCTTGGTGCCTTGCACAGCTCACTGAGAACAACTGATATCTCACAGCTGTGAGAGCATTTCTCTTTGACTATAGCTGGTTCTATAAGAAATTAAAATATTTGGATTAACTGCTGTCAGACACATCATTAGGTCAACTGCCTTCTAAGTCTTGTGCACAGTGGTTATTCAGAGCAGGACTGCAGATCCTTCAAGGCTCCTGAAGCAAGATTGCAACAGAAAAGTTGAGTGAGAAAGCTGAGCTTGAGTGGGAAGATCTCTGGTTGCACACATACGTATAGTGACATCACCTTCGTGTCTACAATAGGATCCAGTAATTTCCTAATCATCAAAGTTCATGACACAGCAAATTTTACACAATCCTACTTTGAAGGCACTTCAGCTCAGTGGCCGCAGGTTTTTAAATGTTATTTCTGTCTTTTCTGTTTTGTGTGACAAGTTTCATACAAGTGCAACATTTCCAAAAGCAAATACAACTAACTCAGTGACACTGAATATGCATGACAAGACATTGACATTTTGTCAGAAGAGTGTAACCCCAACTCGTAAAGTGGCTTCAAGCATTCATGTGGGATGCTGCGCATCACTAAACCTCTCTTTCTTAACAATGATAAGTGACATGTCACATACATCAGGCAGACAGTTTGAGAAAAGCCTCTATGGGCGAAAGTATTCCAGAAATTTTGTGGCCATTGCCCTGTAACAAAGGGCAAACATGAGGTCACTTTTACGAGCATTGGTACTTTTTTTAGTCAACTAAGAGTACATGGGGAGCTTCTTTAGAGGACATCTCACGTTAAACTAACCAACCACAAACACCTTGAGAAACAGCAGTGTTTTGATTAGCGTTTGCTACTTTACAGAAATCTGTCAAATCCAGTGTAAATTGCATTAAGTGGCCACAGTGTTATGATAAATACATTTTTGAAATGTGAAATATGGATTCACACAAGCTCAATCAAGAATTGCATAGAAAAACTTGAATAATAGAGAACCAAAATATAAGGTAGATGTATTTGGTGTATAAAAAATGCAGTATCAAGCTGTTCAAATGTTCCAGCCATTACAGAACATCATTGCTGAACACTGTCAGTAAGAAATACTTGAAGAAAATACAGGAGTTTTAAAAGTCAGACACTAAGATAATGACATATATGTAACCAATACTGATTTGTAGGGGGTGGTATAAAATTCCCGTTGTGAGTCAGCACTTCTCTGTGAAAAATCTCCAATAGACATTAGAAAGTAAAAGAAAAAGATTAGAAATAACATACATATTTCTGGACATACTCCAGCCCTCTCATCATCTTCGTGGCCTCCTCTGCATTCACTGACACTATTCATGTCCTTCTGATACTGGGGGGCCCAAAGCTGGAAGCAGTACTCCAGGTGAGGTCTCACCAGAGCAGAGTAGAAGGACAGAATCACTTCCTTCAACCTACTGGCCATGCAGCTTTTGATGTTGCCCCAGACATGGTTGGCTTTTGGTCTGCAAGCACACATTGTGTGGTCATGTTGAGTTTCTTACCCACCAAGTCTTTCTCCTCAGGGCTGCTTTCAATTCGTTCTCTGGCCAGACCATACCTGTGCTTGGGATTGCCCTGACCTACATGCAGGACCTTGCACTTGGCCTTGTTTAGCTTCATGATCTTCACATAGGCCCATCTCTCAAATGTGTCAAGGTCCCCCTAGATATATGGCCCAAATTGCACCGTTTTCTGCACAGATCCAGTGAAAAACTGTCTTTCCCCAAAACTACTTCATACTTTGAGCACTCTCTCTGAAAAGGGAGATTGGCGGAGAGAGAGCTGCACATTCTGATGTGACAAAGCTATCAAATACGTGGGCAGCTCTGCCTCACTCCTTAGCCCTTTGTGGTGTCTTCAAACAGAGATTTGTGCCTGTCTTCGGGAGTGATTGACTTAATCCTCATACATTTTAGATATCAAGTTTCAAGGACTCAGACAATGTTGGGAGAAGGTTTCTATCAGTAGTCAGTGTTTCCCATTCTCATTAGCTGTCAAAAGGCTGAACCAGGCTCCACACACAGTCAAAGAGAACTTGCTCAGGAATGTTACCACCTCTACCAAGCGAATTTAGAGAGCACTGTCATGGTTTAGGAATGGTATTCCCCACTTTAGAGTCCCCACTGGAGCACTCCAAACCACATGCCACTCACTCTTCCCTCTCCCTCCCCCTTGCAGTGAGCTGGAGAGGAGAATTGGGGCACAAAAAGTAAAGATCACAGCTTGAAATATAAACAATTTACTGGAAACAGCAGTGGAATAAGACAATGAACAATAACAGCAACGATATTAATGACAGAGCATATGAGAAAAAAACCCTGAACAATTCATATGCAAGTGATCACCATGGAAACCTCCAACAATAACTGATCTCTCCCTCCACCATCTACCTGACCGGGAAGCCACCTCTTTCCCCATCCCTGTAAAATGATGTGAGGTGGTATAGGATAACCTATGGGTCCTAGCCATGCTCCCTTCTGGTTACTGCAAAAATTACCCCTGTCCTGGTTGGAACCAGGAGAGAGGCTTAATAATCCATAGAGCGTGAATATTGATAATCCAAAGTATAGTTTGCCCACTTTCCTTCTAGACAATGTGCTTGTGTATTCTCATTAAGACATGGTTGGTAACAAAAAGAAAAAGACTGTAAAGTTTTTGGAGGTTATCTAATGAAATTATTTTTTCTAAATAGGTCTGGCAGCTATATCTTACAAATGGAAGCAAAAGAGATAGTCATTCTTGTCCACTAATGATAAAATGCATGAATATAATTGAATAAAAGGTTATTTCTCCAAACCTGTTCATTAAAACATGGACCAGAGGAGGAAAAGGGCAGGAAAGGTTTTTCCTGCTACTGAATGAGAATCATTCTAAATAACAGATGGTCCTGCCGACTTAAATACTCAATTCTCCTCTCTGTTGCTCACTGTACTACTTCTTTTACCTGTGGTTTCTTAACATGACTAAGATTCTTTTGACATGGATAAGAGAAATTCTGAACTCCAAAAAACTGAGAGATAAAATATCTGTTAAGAAGACCTGAGAGGGAAATATCACTTTATGTGGTTCTTAAATATTTTAAAATAGTACATTCTTCTCAAGCTATGGACAGATGGACAATTTATGGTGAGATGGGCAAAGACAGTATCAACTCAATGAATGCCAGATGCTTTGATGTAGCTGCGTACATTAGGTGGTTTTCACTTCAGTGGAACAGCATGAATACGAACAGTTATTACAGAGTACCTGACACATGGGATGAATCTACATTTGATCTTATTTTACCATAACTTACATGTTAATAACCAAAATAAGTGTAAGAACTTAGGCAAAATTTCCATCATTTTCAGACGAGTCAGTTACTGTGTCAAGGCAAATACACTTAAATTACTCCGGAGCTATTCAGAAATTTAAAAATTAGTCAGAAATTTGGTGAAATCATAATTAAATTCAGAACAAAACCAACCATCTGGAAAATCACAGAGATCCTATCATGGTATCTAGAGAAAGAAACTATGTCTTAGTAATAAGTGTTTTCAATATATTGATAAAGTAATAAGCACAGCATTTATGGAATGGTTTTAATAGGCCTTTGGAAAATTCCAGTGTAGGAATTACTGGACAAACTAAATAGCTGCTGCCCGAGACCTACAGTATTCAATATTCAATATTCATTAATTAACAGGAAAAGATAGAAATAGTAATATAATGAAATTTTCAGTTGACAAAATTAGTTAAAGAATTCAGGATCAGAAGGGCCTGTGATACATTGAATTTACAAGGTGAAAACAGACAGCATGATTACAAAGACAATTTAGTGTCCATAAATACAATGTAATCTATAGTGGAGGGAAAATATTAAAGAATAATTTATTTCTAAACTAACTGTGTAAACTCATGAAAGGACCTAAGTAGTACTGTAGACAAGTCTGTGAAGAAATTTCTTCCATATATAAATGTATTAGGAAAATTGCAGACAACACTTTAAAGCTATTGCATAAATCAAAAATGCACCTTGCCTAGAGCATTGTGTACAAAATCCTTACATGAGTGGGCTAGGAAAAAGCAACAAAAGTCAAAGAGAAATAGGAACAATTCAAGATTCCCCTTGAGATTAATTAGTATGATCATGATAAGATTGAAGATCACAAATCTAAATCAAGGACTCTTGAGAAATGACACAGAGAAACTGGATATCTTTACGAAAATGCTGTTTTCATAGCCTAAATTTTCGTAGTTAATTATTGTGAATTTAGAAAGAAAGTTAAACTTCATGTGTCAGGATGGAACCAATCGATTCTTATAGGAAAATAAAGGGAGAATTTATAGAAGAAATCACTTCTATGATGGTATTCAGACCAAATATCTAAATTCCTAGCCACTGCTGGGTCATAAAGCAACATGGAATGGACTGATGTTGAGCAGGAAACAGTGTTTTCAAGATTTTAATTGCTTTCAAGATATCTTCAAGATTTCACTCAGAAATGTTTGTATTTGCTCAATGGCTGTGAAAAAAGTCCTTTGAAACTCTCACCATATAGGATTAAAGACTGCTGATGATCATATTTAAGTTTCTGATACAAGTCAGAACTGATAGAACCATCCTAAAACTGAATTTATTTTTTTTCCTCCACAAAAATACTCACAATGCCACAGTTTTGCAATCTTTCCATCACCAGAAATTTACCTTTATTTTTCCACCCTACAGAAAAAATATTAACAAAGTGTATCATGGTTTGTAATTATTTCTTTACCCATTCTCAAAATCTAAAATACAATAATGCTCACTTCTGGTTTCTGGAACAGTTGTCAATCTGGATTTATGATCCCTGAAAATGGTATGTGTATTCTTGATAAATGTGTTTTGCTTTGTATCATGTCTATATTAACTAGAAGATCAAATTTGGATAGGTCTAGGAAAGACAGAGTGTGATTAAGGCTGCTAATGTAATTCACTTTGAATAGATTTGTGTGTACAAATTCCTAATTCAAGAACTAGGTGACAACTGTCATCAATATAGTGCAAAACAAGTTCACTTAAGAATTTGTTCTTTCTCCAAATAATCCAGGTAAAATAGTACACAGCCAAGACCATCTCGCATATCAGAGCATCAGATTTTCTAGTTTCTAGAATTAAATATTCTAGTTTATTTCATGTCCTTCCCTGCCCAACCACAATATATTACTCAGCAGGTATTCTGGCTTTTTATCAGTTGTAAACCAAATTCTTTCGGTTTTCTATCCATCTCTTTGCTGCATTTCAGATTCAAACACGTTGCTCAGGTTCTGAAAGAGCAATGTAAAGGACAGTGTCCACAATTTTTAATTTATTCCTTGTCATTTTATGGTTGAGTAGCAGGAGCAATGCTATTGGCAACAGTGGTCAGAATGAGTTCTCTTCTCTCTCATAAGATTTGTAGAGTATTTGCAGCATATTCCCTAAGAAAAACTGTGGCCAAGGTGAAAATTTCAAAGGATTTCACAACAGGATATAATAGCATAATAATAGAAACTAGCCAGCCATAAGTACAGTGTCAGGTATGGATGGACTTTGCTCTGCCTGTGCTTGCCTTGGGAGCAGAAGCACAGTGAGCCAGACCCCATAAGCTGGCAGAACAGAAGTCAGGAAGAGCCCAGAGGTGCAGTGCACCTTAACCTCTATGCCCTTCCCAGACTCTTGATGTTTGGGGTTTCTGTTCATTTGGGAGTCCCTCCAACACACTTAGTAACCACGGCGGTAGTGGATCAAGGGTTGGACTTGGTGATCTCAGAGGTCCTTTCCAACCTGGCTGATTCTATGATTCAACTGGCTTTGTAAGTTTGCCTTTCAAAAGCAGCTTCTGGAGGTAAAAGCTACTAAATCTGCTGTAACAACAGTTTGTGAAAGGCACACTTCACAGCTTTGATACACACATTGCCTAGAAAAGCGAAGTGATTGCAGAGGGCCAGATCCTGGAAACCCTGTGCCAGGTTTTCTCTAATTCTAGTCAAGAAACCTTTTTTCTACTGCTGGGCACATTCTTGAGTTGCTCAAATTTATTTAATTCTCAAAGGGGAGTAAGTGGCAGAAAATACAAAAAAAATCTTTGAAATCAGACTATTTTTTGCCACAGGCCATTGATAGATGGCATTTCAGTAATTCCAGTTTAATACTTTCTTTTTTTTTTAATCTGTTTTATCCAAATGTACTAACAGTTTGAAATAAAATGCTTTCCCATTTCAAGAACACTGAAGAGCCAGAGGTCAGCACCTAAACTTTAAATGCACACATTGGAACTACTAGAGAGTGCCTACTCCCTCCTCTGACCTCATGACATTTGATTTCTGTCCTGCACCAGGGCACATTCTCCAATGAAGAGCAGAGTTATGCTTCTGCTTGTTTTGTGTCCAGTTCCAGTGACAGATCAGGTCTATTTATACTGGCAGTATAGTGCTGAACACCCTTTTCTGGGAAGTAAGAGCTCTGAATTTTAATTCCTCTGTCTTCTTTTGCCTGCAAATACTAGCCTAAGGCAGAGACTTACTATGAGCACTTTTAACAGATTGCAAAATAAAGTGACCTCTCTAACTATATTTTTAGAAGGTTCAGTCCTATAAATGTAGGCTGGGGAATAGGTTTCAAAGGGACTTAGGTACGAGCTTGGTTCAGCTCCATCAAGGTTGCGTAAGTAATCTGTAAATGCGGGTAACTTTCCCATTTTTCACACCTCAGCCCTTTCAGTAAAATGTTGTGTTTTCACAGTACCCATTGCAGACACATGCAATGTTTTATTGGAATATCAGGCTGAGTTTTAGGGAACTTTAATTCTGTCTTCAGAGTTTGAACACTGGTCACACAGTACAGCTTCCACTGGGGAACCAGTTCCAGTTTGTTTAAACTGGGTTTAAAATACCAGTTTTCTCACAGTCTCTTTCCCATCTTCCTTCCCACAAAACTCATACTATGGGATTTGGAGGTGGCATTGCTGGATGATCAAGTCTTGTAATTCCTCATGTTAGTCAGAATCTTACAAACAGGAACATAACTTCAGGTGTATTTTTACTACTTTATTAATTTTTTAATGACTACAAGTTTTAATAGTAAAAAGCACATATTTCTACTGAACTGATGATGCTTCATAACCTTCCTCTATACTTCCCTTGCCCCTTCATGCCTTCCCATTTCAGTCTATCCACGTCCTTCATTGCTGATTTTGAAATATTCACTCTGTGACTATCTCTCAGTAGCGATGTCGGGGAGGGAGGATGACCATGATTAAAGTTACATGTGAGAATGTAGGAAGCTGAAATTTGCTCTCATCAATAGAAGAGCTGGGTGTCTGTGAGAAAACACTTCAGTTTCCTCACTGGCAAAGAAATTTATTCCTATGTTGCATAGTGTACATATGATTTGAGACGTACACAGAAAGCTCATATATAGGCATTTGAATTAGTTTTACTGGCATTAACTATTATTAGCTTCAATTGTGAAAACACAGTATTTTTGTTTCTATTTCAGTTGCAGTGAAAAAGGAGGGGGAGAAGAAAGGTAAATCAATATTTTCCCTTGACTGACTTTCAGGCTGTGACTGCTGTGAGAAATGTTTCCTTCGCTCAGTGATACAATTGCGATGACATACACCACCTCATGTGCTACCATCAGCCGGCTTTATCCGCTCCCACTGTGATAACAGAGTTGTCATTTCCAGTACTGCAACTCCTTGTTAAAACAGGCCAACACAGCCTGGTATCAGACACTTCATCATTCTGACTGGGAGGAAAATGAGAGGCCTTTGTTACCACGTTAGGATTTGTCAAAAGAACAAAACTTGCAGTGCAGCATGCATGCTGACCTGGTTGTTTGTTCTTTGCAGAAGTTGCTTTTCTCAGCCCATTTAATTTCCTCTTTTCAGATATGTAGGGAGCTTGCATGTAACCTTTGCTGAAGCTGTTCTTTGATATTTTAACAGATTAGTGGAAAAATTTGCCCTACATCAGAGCCTAAAACCTTTTTTTTTAATGCTTAAAGATAAATACAATGAATTTATCAGACCCTAAATATCTATTTATAGTGTTGTCTTTAAGAGTAAGATTTGCTGTGTTTAAACTTTTTTTTGGTTAATTTTCTGATTTTATTCAAATAGCAAGAATAATTAAATATTAGGTGAGATTTTTCTTTAGGCTATTCAACTTTCTTGATTATGGGGTTTATAAATCATATCTTTCTCACTAAACTGGGCAATAGGAACATTTCCAGAGCATTTCCATAGATTTCATAGGATTATTTAAGATTTAGATTTGATGTAGTGAGAAAAAAAATTGTTCTTTATTACTGAAGTTTACTGATGTGAGTTATTTTGGTGAGGGGCAGTGGGGGATGGGTGCTTTTTGCCATTTCAAAAACATTTCGAAATTTTGTGATTCACATAAGTGAAGAATGGAGCCAAACTCTACTGTCTGTACATGAAGACATTTTCAATCCTGCTAATTTATTATTTTTTCTGTTATCCCTATACACAGCTGTTAACCCAACTGGAAAAAAATTATAGTCTCAAATGTTTAATCAGCTCATGAGTGAAATCTTGGCTGTGTTGATGTTAGTGGCAAAAGTCCCATTCATCCACTGAAGCCAAAATTTCACCTCATGTCTTTAACAGAATAATAAAATTCATTTTGGTTATCAAAAATGACCATGCCTAATAGGTATCAAGCTGGATATTTTGTCCAAAGATTAATTTGCAACAACTGAAGCATGAAAGGTAGCACATGAAGCAGGGAGAATCAGAAAATTGGCAGCTACGCTTACCGCCATTGGTTTTCAGACATCAAAATGCATGCTCTGTTCAAAAACATGGACTGTTACATCCTTAATGGAAAAAAAAAGAGTGATGTAATTGTTAAGGGTGCTACTTCTGTCACCCTTGCCACAGATTATGGGCCCATTCATTTACAGAAAAACATCAAGGGAATTTGTTTTAAATACCTACTGCTTGCTCTTAGCTCATTTTTCACCAGTTAGGACTTTTTTTCTCCTTAGCCATAATCTTTCTCAACAAAACTGATTGAAAAATGCATTTTTAATGAACATTCTTTGAAGTTAGATCAATTTTTCCATTTAATTCTCAGGTTTATATATTTTCTGCTTAAAAAAAAATAATTCCTTTGATTTCTTAGTTGAAAGGATTCTACCAACATGTATATGTAGGTTACTTTCAAGCCCCTGGCTCAAGATAGGTTGTATCTCATCCTGGTGGTTACCACCAACCTACTTCACACAAACCTGGAGATGTGAACTGAAAGTCAGATTTAGTCATTTTTATGATATCATCACTCTATTTATTTTTGGACTAAACCACCTTCCTTTGGTTTTCTGAGATCATAACCAACACTGTCAGCAAGAAAGGTAGTGATTCCAGTGGGAAAAAAATGCTAGTCCAATGAAATTTTCCAGTTACCAAGGAAAACTGGTTCAGCGATGTCCCTCTCTTCACATGTTCTTCTGTTATTCTCTTAGATATTCCCTAAACTGAATAACTGGAGAGAATTAATAAGGCCTCTTCCAGAAAACAATCATGTCAGGCTTTAGCTTTCTCTTCTAGCTTCCTCCTCTCTGCAGGCCCAACATGGAAAATATTGCATGTTACTATCTAACTGCTAATATGATCAGGTTTTATTTATTTCTGCTTATAATGTTATCACAAGAAATTGCTCCAGGCTTGATGTGTATTCCTCTGACTGGCAATAAAAAAAAGCTGGTGTTCGCTGGTTTTGCTTAAGGATACAGTATTTTTTGCACAGCTGCAAAAATAATAGAAGTAGCCAGGCTCTAAATTGACTGGGTCATTATCCAAAACATGTTGTGGTAGTAGCATGCACAGTTCAAATAGCACTTTACCATTTCTCATATGAATCATGCGGCACATAGACACTCTACTCTACACAAAGTTTTCTCCAATTATTCAGTCTTATTTAAATACACATCCCTTATCTAGAAAATCAAGAATAATGAGCAATACAGAGTTACAAGCCATCATAAAAAGAGAAGAGAGGAAGATGGAATGATGCTTTCAGTCGATGGTACATTCTGTGCATAGCATAAATCAAACATGAAGGAGTTTGAAAGAGACAGAAAAGAACAAAATTTGGATGGAGAAAGCTTATGTATTTCACTGATTTCTCCAAATATGAGTGGTATTAAAAGGAACCTTAAGGCACAATTTATGCATGAAATTTAAGCATTCACTATTTCTACTTGAAAGGTTAACTCTCTCAGGCTTTGTGACCAAAGTCCTAGAAAATAGTCAACTTTAGCTTCCAGCATCATGTTATGCCTTCTTTCAACGTGTGTGGGATAGAGGAGCTGTCAGAGAAATGTGTAAGTGTTGTCAGATCCAAAAGGGCAAGAGGTAACAAACTTCTGTATGAAGAAGGCACTTCCTAAATTTCCCAAGAGCAAATCTGGCTGCCAGTAGACAAAAAAATTTTAACTCTTGCTCATAATTTAAAGCACTATGAGTGAGGATTCAAGTGAATTAAAATAGATCCAGGTTATTGGTGAAATAACATAAATCCCATGATCTTCAGGAGCATCTCCAGAAAATAATAAACAGAGCTATAACACTCTGTAGTATTTCAACATTTTTCCAGGTTTAATTGACTTCTTTAAAAGAAAGAAATGTCAATAATTATTTTTGTTTATAAAATAAACCAATATTCCTATATTTCAAAAATATTTCATAATTACAGAGAATTCCAAAATTCCTTTGTTTGGAATGGAGCCAGATTAGAGAAAATGTCAAGTTTTCCTAGTTCTGCCTCAAATTGAATTTCTCATTTCAGTTTGTAGCTCGATACCCTAGTTATTTCTGACTAAAGAGGACATGGACTAAGTTGGGAATGTCAAGCAAGCGACCTTCACAAGCTTAGTAATTTCTCTCTCCAGGTCAGTGTCAGGAATTCTTCTCTTGAAGATTCCTTGTGTCTGTAGTTCTGGTGAACCCAAACAGGACTTAACCATTGCATAATCACTATGAGTTACTCTTTTGGATGATTATATGTAAGAACACTCTCACTATTTAAAGTGAATCATGAACCTGAGTTGCCAGGAAGCTGGTTTAATAGTTTTCAGAAACAAACAAACAAAAAACTCAACGTACATTCATGTGACAAGTTTCATCAAAATAAATTGACAAGGGACTGTACAGTATCACATTTAGAGACCTTTTTGCAGTAAACACGAATGGGTGTAAAAAGAAATGCATATAATCTGAGTGCAGCTGATATCAAACAAAAGGAAAAAATGGGCAAGACATGCATTCAAGCTCCAAACTATATATTTTTATCACTTCAATAAAGTACAACTTCTTTCAAGTACTCCTGGTAACTGTACCATATCCATGGTACTGCTGATCTGCATACAGAGTGTGGTATAAACTGGTCAAGCACAGAATCATCCCTTGTCAGTATATACAAAAATCAAGATACTTTCCAAACTGAAGTAATAAAGGGCTGTAGTGCATTTCAGAATGCTTAACTTTGGAGCTGACCAGAAAAATTGAAAGTCAACAATCTTATTCATAAAGCAAATGGCAGCATGGGATTTTGGCTCAGCTGCAGATGCCATTGGTGCAACGTGATTCACAGCTTCATTATGCAGTTTTCTAATATGCATCAAAGGACAAGAAAGTGGATTACCTGATTCCATAACCTCTAAGTGTATTACACAGCCCCCTAATAGAATTTGTAGTCTTAATCAGAGGGGGGGAAAAAACCAAAACCAAACCAAAACCAAAACTAAAACAAACCAAGCAAATCAAATAAACAAAAAAACTCGCAACACTATAAATACTTTTAAAACCATCTTCTTAAAATAGTGTCACAAATGCTATTTGTATATATATATATATATAAATAAAATAATATATATATATATATAATGTAATGCTCATTACATATGAGAAAGTAAAAACAGCCACATGTTACTATACTGTTGAAACTAGTAGTGCTATTTTGACTAGCTGAGGGTAAGCATCTCTCTTATGAGGTAACAATCGTTGAATTAGCCACAAGATGGAGCCCAAAGGATCTTCCAGATGGTAGTTAACATTGCCTGCCTGCATCAGATCAAGAACTAAATAACATGGTTTTACTGAAGAACGCTTCACAGGAATCTTAAACTGCAGACAATGTAAATCTACTCCTGACTAAAAATATTTTTAATTTGATAGATGACTATCCATGGACCAGTGAACTTTTACTTACCGTGCTGAAGTAATAAAACTCCAGCATTTTCGAGGAATATTGATGACCAGAGAATTTACATGAAATATGGAAAAGGATCTGAAAAGTCTGCATACACAGCTGAAATTCGCTTGACCTCTGTTTACCTTGTCTCAACTATCTTGAGGGTTTAAGTAATTTATGTCCATTTTACAGAGTTATGTGACACTTAATGATCTGTACAACATCTGTTAAGTGATGAACAGGTATTGAGCAACTAGACTTCTGTACTTTCCATGTTGCAGATATTTCAGTTGGATAAGACATGGCCAGAAAACACCCTCCAAACTGCCTGCTTAATATAAGTAAAAAGCAGGTAGAGGCATGAGTGTTGTAAAATCAAGACTTTCACCAAATTCATAAATTTTAAGAACATTTTTAGATGTTGAGACTAATTTAATCATTAAGAAACATTAACTCATGCAAACATAGATGTCAAAAGTTAGTCATGTTGGTTGAAGCTATTCACACTAGTCTCAGTTTATAACTAATGGAGAGACATTAGCATCTGCAGAGAGTATTTCATGTGTTTTGTGTATCTGTCAGAATGCAATTACTTGCCCCTGTAGATATTCATATTTCTCACTTGAGTATAACAGGGAACATAGTTTAGGTTTAGCAACAAGAAAAGAAGTGTCAATGAACATCAGGATAGTTTGTTAATTATTTGAACAACTTTCACGCTCTTTTAAGAATCTGACATTGAAAGAAAAGTGAGAAGGAGCATGCAATCTGTAGATCTTAATAGCTGATTGAATATCCACTTTCATTTACTTACATGGAGGGATTAATGCAAATATTTAACCTAGAAATTTCAACATTAAGTTTCAAGCTCCATGTTTATCTACTTAGCAGCTCGTTTTCAGTGTACTTATATTAAGCCATGTAAAACTAATGATGCTAACTTACATCATGTTTTTTAAAAAGATGACCACAATTTTATTCTCAATAGAATTTAACCTAAGCCTTAACATTGACTACAACTTTGTTATCCATTCAAGGTAACATTGAGATTGCACTGTTTTATGTCTTACGTAACAACAAACCTGTGAAACAATTCATATTGATAGATCTAGCATAGTATTTCAATTGCAGTTATGATTACAACTTGTGTTAATCATTCTTACACACCTTAAAGTACAACAGTAATTTATTCAGCCCCTGCTATCAAAAACTGGAGGCAGTTAAACTATTTATTTAATGATTATGGAACAGCTGTGCTTTCTGAAGAAAGATTGCTCCACGTAATCATTGGCCTGTGTCATGATAGGTATAATACATGTATATTGGCATCATGTCAGCAACACTCACACCTGTCAATCAGCATAATATGCTTAAACACCTGGATAGCCATATATAACACATGGTTAATTGGCTAAACACTTCCCCATGTGATCAAGTATTACTTTATTGTTCTGCACAAAGATGTCTGAAAACGAACACTCAGAGGTATTCTACTCAGATGCAATTCCATAATGAATGATTCTTCTAGTGCTAATCTACATTTCTTTTTTTATCTATGCAGATATCATTTTCAGAATGTGCTTTTACAGAGTTGTAATTAAAGAAAAAACAGTGAACAGCAGCATTTCATGAGGAACAAAGATGGGTCAGGATGTTATACTTGCAGAAGTCAGTCAGCCCTCTGCTTAATCACCATGTTAATTTGGGTAGCACACTAGGAAAAGTCCATCTTTGCAAAAGATAACTGGTTTTTATTGCTCACCATTCTTAATATCAACTAATCTTTCCTCCAAAATTCTCCTTTTTTCCTAGATTTTAATGGTCATCTTATTCTTGTCTAATTGGCAATTATTTCACATTTATTCAATAACATATGTAAATATATTTCCAGACACTATTATGCTTTTACAAATCCAGTCATAGATAAGAAGGAACTCAACAAAGAAGTTCATATTCAAAGTATTTACATGGAATCTGAACGCACCACAGTCTGTCTGATTTCACTCAGTTACCTTTTGTGAGTCAATAATTTCTGTTGCAATAAAGCATGGCCCAAGCTCAGCTACATTTTGCCTCAGTTATATGCAAATGGAAAACTGATATTTCTAAAAGTGAAAGCTTATTAAACATACTCTTCCTCATCTGTATGTTCCCATCCCACAATTTCAGGGAAGAACACATGAAAACGTCAGAAGCTGAGGATGATATTGAGAGGAAGCTCTTCAGGTCTTTCACCACACATGCCTAAAGATGAAATGCATTAATGCAGCAGATGTACCTCATCTACATTTGACTGAAATTTTATTCTTCCAGCTCCGTCGATAGAAGATTTTTCTTGCTGAGATTTTAAGACTTATAGTACTTTAAATATATAAGCTTTCAGTGCTACCATGCAAGATTGCTGTTTCAATAAGACTTACATTTCCCAGTGTATTTCTATTGTTTAAGTGACAAACTGGGAAACAGAGAAAGATTGGGAACATTTCTGATGATCCCTGAAGGCATGCAGCTCAGATGGAAGTTGAAGCAATTCCTCTCATTAAAAAACATTTAAAAATGTTGGAAATGTCTGTACTTCTTTGCTACTTTTACTATATTTCCACCATGCTAAAGTTTCTCCCCTCCTCTGTCTGAACTACTTTTTTGTTTTCCTAGTTATATAAAGTACTCTTGAACTGCCAGTTAAAAATAAGTCTTAAAAGACAAGTTGCTCTAGACAACAACAGCAAAATCCCCCAAAACCAAGTGTCAGCTCATTTTTCACTATGCAGCCCCAAGGTATAAAGCAAACCAAACAGCAAGGACACAAACATGCTAACTGTATGAAAGATATCTTAGGCCAGACTGCTCTTGTACTGGAAATAACTGTGAGAAAGAACTGTGAGAGCAGCCTGACATCTTATTTTGGTGGAAAGAGGCAATATGAAGATCAGTCTGTTGCAAGTCAATACCCTACAGGCTCTAATACCAGTGATTAACTATAAATTTTAAGAGCAAAACATGGAATTTTAGGAGGATTTGTCTTAATCATTTACCTTATTATCATCCTTCAGCCACTGCTGAAACATTGGTCTGAGGAAGTCTGTGAAACTGCACAGACTCAAATGAGCACTCCCTGACCACGAATAAGAGTGAGAACACAGCTGGAAGCTCAAGCTCTCTGCTTCTTTCTTCAAACCTTCCAGACAGCCTTAATCACATAGTATTTCATACAGGTCATGTTAATATGGGATAATACTTTCTTAATGTGTAGACAAGTATTCTGGAAAATTCTAGGTCTAAAGTAAACCAGAAATTTAAGACAAATGATATAGGGAATTAAGAGATCCTGTAAGGGCAAGGCTTACACAGCATGTGCTGTAATTTAATCATATAGCAACTCCCTCTATTTGTGCTACCGCCACACACTTCCTGCTTTCTTTACTTTGACTCAGCCATAGGGTAACTATTGGCCATACAATCAAGGCAACTTTTTAACTTAGAGCAGAGGTCAGGCTGAAAACAAGCCATTCTCTTTTTAGGAATCTGGCTGCAGCTAATCTGCTTTATGAGTCATTTTTTTTAGACATATGCTCATTAGACTGTTTTTTCTACAAAATCGGTCTGCCAGCTGCTCAGCTAGCCAGCAGGACTTGGGTAGGACACAGGCAGATATGAGAGATCAGGTCTGATGATCTATAAAATTGTGGGATCATCTGACTTATCCTTTGAATGACAAAGAGTGCAGACAATAACTTCACAAAGGCAGGGAACTGCTCCTTAACAGAGTGATAAGTGCTAATAATCCCTTCTCTTTTTCTGAACTTATTATCATCTGAGTCATTTTGAACTGGCCCAATGTAAGAAATACATTTTATTCTCTTTGACTTCTTTTTAATACAGTTCCTTCACATTGTTAAAAGCCTTGCAGTGACTAGAACAAAACTGTTCTGTTCAACCTTAAATTAAAAACACATTGGTGATCAGAGAGAATGATGTGGCCTCTTAAGTTCTTGAAACTTAAATTTTGAAGGAGGAATGTCCATTAACTTGTTTAGAGGCCAAATTTTTAGTTTATCTGGAGTTAATTTTCAGGGAGAATGAACTCAGATAGGAAAAGCAAAGATTTATCGTTCATCATGATATATAAATTGCAAGGTATACTTCTCAAATCATGAGAACTCTGTTAAAGATTCCTGTTGATTTTGATCTCTCTTTTGGCCTGTAATGTTGTTAAAGATTAACTTCATGGGTGTGCTGTATGTTCATCTAATACCCAGTCCAAAATCTGTTAAAGAATCTTTGTTTTCTCTTTACTGAGAAATAAACCAAGCTCTTGCTTTGTCTAATGGAAAGTAAGTTCCTTATTTATAATACACATGTAACTATCCAATTAGAAATAATTTTTCTCAGATACAGCATGCATTGTTATTCTGAGATTCTTCACTAAAACAAATAGTTCTGACATTGTTTTCATTTCCTTTGTGACATATTCTTTTCTTACAGAGTGTGTATAATCACAAATGTATTTGCTGTCTCAATGGCAAATGATTGTTATCCAGATGGAAAACAGACACGTTATAGTCGAAAAGCACATTTTGCTTTTAGCCTTACCAACTTATGGTTCAATAAAGCACAGGCTTTCTTTTCTGAACCCATATCAGAAGCTAATTTACAAAAATATGCCATATATAATTAATACCCCTGTGGCCTTCAGAATAGCAGGCAAGAGTCAAAGAAAATTTTAAGTGAATGTGAAAAACAGTAAGATATCTATGAAGCATGATTTCCGAGTTTAATTTAGAATGGCAAAAAAGAAATTTCAAAAACATGTTGCTGAGGGTAGAACCAGATAATTTCACTGATCCAGTTCAGATCTTACATAGCTTCAAGTGTTTCCAATAGTCCAGCTGTTCTCTTTAGATCCAAATCTGACCCTGTTCCTCCTCTAATATAGTTTAAGTGTTACACAAATGAAGACAAAGTACCTACCTAGAGCTGAATTTTCTAACATTGTGAACAATAAACACTTATTTACCCAACAGGTAGTCCTGTTATTTAATGACATCAGAACATCTCACTACTCAATGAAGTGAGACCAAGAGATCATTTAGCCCAGCACGCTCCTTCCACCAATGGCCAAACAATCCAATGCTGGCTTGCACTTTCAGTACAAGATACTACATGAAGTGAGATTCCCAGAGCAGCAGAACACCAACACATCCTCTAGAAACTTTTAACTTTAGAAGACCTTCATTACTTCATCAAAATATCTGCTAGAAATATCTCTGAATGTTACACCAGAAATAACAAGTTTGGACTTTTAGGCAAAGCACAGATAGAGCAATCTCAGTGTTCTATCTCTGTCTTGATACTGGCACTATACAAGTTTGGCTTATTAATGCCTCCACAGAAAATATGGACAAGGACAACAGAGACACATTCACAAACTTGAGGGACCAGACCTTAGCTGAGTTTCTATTCTTTTAAACATTCTCTGTGACTCGTATTCACCAGCATAAAAAGAGAAATAACTGCACTGGCTTCACTAGAAAGTTAAGGATTAATGGCTTTGTTTCGATTTTAGGCAGATCTGAGATAAGGATGCTATTCCAAAAGCTTGTTTGTAAAATTCATTAAGCAGTGTCAGTAAAGAGTCTTTAAAACAATACTGTTCAAAGGCCGCCTAGCTCTGATCATATTTGCTGGTCACTGAAATTGTCATGTGACACAATATTCTGTAATAGTTATGTAAGCCATTATATCACCCCCTGAAGCTCAGATTTTACTTAAATATTTGCCATGAATTTCCTTTTGCAAATTGAAATTCATAGTTAGGTGAGCTTATGTCCTTTGACACAATACAAAATTAACTTCCTCTATTAATTTCAGACATATTTCATGGAAACTCAATTGCAGTGGAATTTGCCTCAGCTTATGATGTTTACCTACAGGAAGATCACATGTGTCATAGAACACTTGTTTTTCTGTTGTTTCCTATATCTGATTCCCCCATTAGGAGCAGGCATATATGCTTTGTATTTTTGGTCTCTATTACCGCCAAAAATGCTCTGGTGTTTGTTTTTCTTTCTTCTTAACTTTGCTTTGCATACCATCTCCAGTTGCTGTCTCCTTAAATGCACAACTACAACTTGTATTAAATAGAGACTGGATATAAAATGGGAGCAATTTTATACTGTGGAGAAAACAAGCAAAACACAAACCCACTTGCACAGCAGTTACTTTTTATCCTGAGTGGGAGCTAGGGAGTTCAGGAGCTCAGTGAATGAAAGCCTAGGAACTCACAGCAGCGGATTTTTTGCTTGTGTTGCTGGGGCTGCAAATGCAGCTCATCCCCTGCACTGCTGCATCTGTCTGTGGGATTATGCTCTTTCACACACAGTGGGCATGCAGGTGGTAGAGCCTTTTTTCTCTTAAAAACAACAGCTGCCTTGCAACAGTCAAGAAGAAAAATTCAGCTAGGGGGCTAGGTCTTGACATTTAGCTTTCTTCTTTAGAACCAATAATGACACTGGGTACAGCTCCCTGAGCTCACCCTTTACCTGAGAAATGTTTTCTTAGCATCCCTGGAAAATATTAACTTGGTTTTCAGTTTTATCTCATCTAGGTTTTCTTCTGGAAAAATGTGGAAAATGAAATGGCACAAAGTTTAGGAGCTGCAGCACTGAAATCCTTTTGTTTACAAGTGCCCTAATTGAGTTAATTAACATTTTGAAATATGACTTCTTGCTTCTTGGAGTATAACTAAACCATCTGAAATTCACTGACCTCACTAGAGGAGGTGCAATTGTCAGGGATTCACCTTTAGACTGCCCTAGGTGCAGTTACCCCACTCGAGCTAAAATTTTTTGCCTGGCTTTGTCTAGTATTGGACTTCATGGTCTGAACTTACTCTGTCTCTGGCACTGAACTGAGCACTTCATTTAACAAGAGAGTTTCCCTAGGTTTGATGTATGGACGCCATTTAGTGAGGGTGACTCAGCCCACTGAAGAGGTGCAAAGCCTTCCTGGGGTATTTGTGTCAAACTTTGGCTAAATGAGGAATTTAGGGAGCCTGTATTCCTTTAACTGTGTTCCTTAACTTAGGGTGTCTGTGTTCCCATTTAGGTGTCTGGGGTGGACAGCGTAAGACAATGATGTTGTACATTTCAACATAGATTTCACTGAACTTCTATGTGTCTAAAATGTTATTAATAAATGCATTAAATTCTGCATTACAATTACAAAAATATTAAAATATGCTTTTTTTGTTTACTTCTAGCTACCTCAGAGAAACCTCACGAACACAGTAAGTATCAAGGTAATAAAGAACACTGTTATGTTGTCAAAGTTTTAGCAGCTTGAGATGAGATTCATCAACTCAAAGTCACACAACATTTTGACTTATAAAACTGATTTTCAATTACTTGCTCTGTAATGCAGGACCAGGTATTTTTCACAGGTCCCAATTTTCATGGAAACCATTTTCCAAATCAGGCCATGATAAGGCCTACCTGTGCCTTCTGCATCTAAGGCAACTTTGTACTGGGAAAAAATAAAGGGAGCCACAGATGAGGAGTGGTCTGTGCAATTCTCTGGCTAGGCCTCTTGTCCAAGCTTTAGAGAGATTTATCTCTTGATCTGCTGCAACCTCACCTGCTGCACAAGTTAAACATCTGTGCTATAAATCAGAATTGCATATATTTTTAACATTCCTCTAAAATTCCATAGCTTTCTTTTTTCTGTCTCATAATGTCAGGCTTTGGATATCACACTGTTTTTAAATAGCACAAAATTGCATGCAGATTATATTATAATACAGTATAATATCCATTATTATTACTACTTTACAATATATTTATGGCATCCCTGTACTAGCTGCTGTGAAGAAAAGTAACTCTACCCTAGTCAAATCCAGGGCATAGAAAACCATGAAAAGCTATTTTTTAGATTATGTAGGATACTGAACACTTATTTGTCGTTCTATATGAGACAACCCCACTTCTGTTGTAATAAAGTACTTCCATGATTTCTATATTATACATCAAGGAAAAATTTTCTGTATAGAAGATCAGCTATAGCAGTCAACCTTAATTGTAGAGCCATTTCAGAATTTTTAAAAATTCTGTATTTCTAAAAAAACCACAGAAAATAATTTTGTGATTTCTTAAACATAATTAAAAAGTTTAAAAATATCTTTTAATTATTTTAATTTTTAGGGAAAAGTAATTAATTATTAAGTACTTTTTCTTGAGAAAGATATCTATCAAAAAATTCTTCTCAAGTCTCGTGTGAATGTGTAATGCAGTCATCTTTTAAAATTATAATGAGAATCTTTTATTTTTTAAATCTTCTAAAAATTAAAAAGACTTCTAATTTAGGATTTCTTATTTGCAGAGCATGAACATGTTAAACATGAAAAAGCTATCTCTCAGACTAAGCCAGGTAGGTCTGGTATTTTAAACTCCAGTTACTCCCAGCTCCACTTAATAAGGATATGCATGGTCTGAAAAACTTGGAGACTTCCTTGAGCTAGGCAGAGATTTTTTTGCAGGGACTGGAAAACGAATGTCAACATATCACTGACCTTTGTTAGCAGTGCTGCTGCTTGAACTTGCACATTGAAATGAAGTGCTCATGAACAAGTGGTTGGATACACCATTTAAACCATTATGTATTCAGTGATAAGTAGACAGGGTTTTTTTGTTCCTTTATTTTCCTGATTTTTTTTTTAAAGCAATTTCTCCTGTGCATTTAGCATTTTTCTCATTCATTTTTATAATAAAATATTCTACCTTGTAAGTAAAGTATTTCCATAGACATCTTGAGGTTTCCTGCAACCCTTGAGTAGCTGATTTAGTACAGATGTATTGGTTTTGAGTCAACAGGGGGAAAATGTTTCTCTGTTCATCTTTCAAAGACACATAGGCAAAGCTTTAAATTTAACTTGTTGATCACTTTTTGTGTATTAAAAGCTACCAGAATGCTTCAGCCAGCAGGCAGGTGTAGGTGGACTCAGCCAAGGCAGGAATGTCCTAGTGAGAAAGCCACGCTTGGTGGCCACAGTGGTAGCCAAAAAGTGCGTTTCCTGGTCAGGTGCCATGACCACTCACCTTTCCTGCTGAATGAAATTAGTCCTACTTCACAATCAGCCCAATCTCATCCATACAGAAGCAGAAAAATAAATTTACTTGGTGAGGCAGTTTCAAACATGAGAGCACCATATCACAAATCAGTTTGTTGGACTGATTAGGAGCTTATTCTACTATAGTACAGTATATTCTAGACTCAAACCCTGGGAATTTAAATGCTTGAAGGAAAAAAAAAAAGAAGCTTGCTAAATTTCCTTTAACATAAAAGACCTATTCTCAGGTGATTAATGGTTGCTTTGGAGAAAAGTGGCTGTTTTGAGTTTCAGTTGATGACTGGAAGCATTAATTTGCAAGCACTGGTTGTGATAGTGCTTCTGCCCGCTGTGTGCCAATGAGTGCTCTTGAGTTAGCAACTTGAATTATAAAAGCATTATTCTGTACAAAGCAGTGGCCTCCTTTTTCACCTTGATTCAGAGCAGCTTCAAACTATTACTCCTATGCCTCCTGTCATCAGACTTAAAAGTATCACATCGCTGAGGTACTAGAGAATTTCAAAAAATATATTGATCCTGTAGGGAAATGTTTGAATTAAAAGAGTGTTTTGTGTATATCAGTGAAAGCAAGTAAAGAAAGAAAATTCATTCCTGATGTAATTCTGCTGAAACTGCCTGAAACACACAGAAAAATGTTTACAGATTTATGATTTTCCATTTACATTAGTTATATCAGAGAAAAAATAATATTAATGCTTGTAGTGTTTCAAAACTGGAGCCCTGCAAAGGAAATAAATTCACTCCAATGAAAGATTTCAGAACTTTAAACTTTTGACTTACTCAAAATTAGAACAAAATCAGATTTTTTTTTAAATATTCACAAAATTTATTTTAAATTTTTTGCAGCTTTAAGAGGTCATCAAAATTGTTTTTAAAAATTTATTTTGGCAAGACTCGTGATATGGTAAACAAAACATGCATGAGAAATTAGAAATATTACTTGTTCTTAGCAAAATAATATGCATTATCCGCATCGTATTTTTTTCGCTGTTTTTCTTCATACTGAATCTGTTGAACAGGATGATCTTGTGAAACTTCCTAATGTCTTGAAGTTATTCCCTTATGGAAACTGTTCTGCTTAAGTCTGGATAATCTAATCCCTCAATTTTCCTTTTGGCTACAACAAAGGGCTAGAAAAAGCCATGCAGTCATCACCTGGAAATCTGCCAGGGAATGTGTCAGGGTGTTCTCCAATGGAATCAATAGATCAATATTGCTGTGTGGTTAGATTGCAGAATAGGTAGGTGAATGAATACAAAAGAACTACTGTATTTATTCCCAGATGAATACAAATTCACAGGCCTGTCCAGGACACTCTGTTTTCAACAGTAAATTGATTTTGAAAAGAAATACCTCCCCTAATTTTAAATGGATCAGATGTGCCATCCAGTCAAAGACTTATTTCCTCACTTATTTTCTCACAGACTTATTATCTTAGATTTACAGAGCAAACATTTCTGTAAATTCTCAACAGAATTAGAAAAA
>JAWWES010000115.1:63296254-63344231 GCA_035583135.1 Lophotriccus pileatus
ACTTATTTTCTCACAGACTTATTATCTTAGATTTACAGAGCAAACATTTCTGTAAATTCTCAACAGAATTAGAAAAACACCATATTTGATGTTCAAAAGGGTTTGGATAAATAAAAAGAAACCTTTTGATTTTTGCAGGTCATTAATTCAATGCATGTTACAGGTCCTATGTTTAAAGTCAGCATGCTAGGTTTATTTCTGTATTGGTACATCAAAAGCTTAATATCCTGATCTAAACTAGTGAAATGTACTATTATATGGTAAAGCTTTTCTAACAGCAGAAAAAAAGCACTTTTCTCAATGAGTTGCATCCTCAAGCTGCTGGTTGTATTATAAAAACATTTCTGGCTTCACAGATATCTCTAATATGGAGATGAGAATTTTTAATTCACCGCTTTCATAAGAAGCTGACAATAACAGTAGCTGAGTAAGGGGGAGAATAAAGCCCTAAACTTTAAACAAGTTAAGAGAAATTAAATCACCACCTGCCAGGTGAAAACTGAAAAGCATAGCAGTGCAGGGCTATATTTAATTTCCAAATGGGAGAAAAGATCGGTAACCATGGAGCTATATCCCTCTCTGTATTTGACCCCATCAGTACTGATTTTCTTTCAGAAACAGACCAAACAAAAAAAACCCAAGCCCCGGTTGCTTTATGTTTCCTGCCCATACTTGCATTGAAACTCTTTAGGCCTCTTTGGCAACTCTGCACCTCTGGGAGTCTCAGAGAGCCAAGTTGAAAAGAAATCAGCACAGAGACGATAAACCTTTTCTCTGCCCTCAGAAAGAAAAACTCTCTGAATTTTTGAATACATGCTAAATTCAAAGAAAACATCATGTTTTTTGAGAGCACTCAACAGTCTGCTCTTCTAATTACTGTACTACCCACATATTTAGTCAGAGGATTTAGCTGCCGAACTTGGACTTTTGGGTTCCAGAGAAATAGCTCCTACAAAAGAGCAGTTCTTGAGGCTGAGTATTTGAGGGTACACAGGTACAATGATGGGTTAACCAAGGCTCTGGCAATCCACAAGGCTCTAACCACCCATCTCTTTTCCAATTCCTCCCTCCATGACCTCATTTAAGAATAAGTTGAACTGCCAGGCTGGAAACATTGGTCATAGTCAGGGGTCAAACAGCTTTGTGCATGCAGACAGATCACACATTAGAATTTCTACACAAATAATACTCAGACTAGTCAAATTACTTTGGAGGAAAATATACCTGCCCAACTGGACCTCCACCCAGCCACTGTCAGCTTCAATCTGATGCCTTACAGAAGTCTTAGGGAAAAGGAAGTGGTCAGAGGCATATGGCTGCAAACTGCTTTCAGCAAGAGGAAGGGGAAATACGATCTGAATGTTTCTTAAAGCATATTTAAGAATAATTTAGTGGTGTATGGTAATGTTGAAAGGTTGCAGTGGAAAAAAGAGATAAAATGGAGTGGACTTATAAAAAGGATCTAGTAGGGTGAAGTTTAAATCAAACAAACTGAGAAGACTACAAATCAGAAAACAAAAATCCAAATTTCCACCTAATGTGGTCATTGGGCAGGTAAGACAAACCCCACCTAATTAGAAATTGTAGTACCACCTATGCCTCTGCTTGAAGTGTTATCTACCATCTTACTTGGAGAAGAGGCATCTTACATCTGGTGACTGATGCTGACGAGGGTCCACATCATCTGAGAATCGTGCTGAGTAAAGTCACAGGGAGCTAAAGGACATGCAAACTTGGACAGCTTTTCTCGTGAGATTAGCAGAAGTTCAGGGCCTCTCTGAGTTTTTGTGACAGATATCCAGCTAGGTCTAAGCAAGCTTGTCCGGTAGCAGGTGGTATGAACTGGCATTCAGACTGTCCCACTGTCCCTCTGTGAGTTAGCATGTGCTTGGAAGACTCCACACCTTCTTCATCTTCAGAGTGTAGACGCATGTGCATAGCTCCCTTCATGTTTGTCATTAGGCAGCATCTAAGCAGAAGTTCTCAGTGTTGTATAATACCAAACTGGTGAACTTAGACACTTAGGAAAATGATGTTCCCAAAGCTGTAATAGATGCATTAATAGAATAGTTTCCACCTGAGTGCCTGCCTGAAAGAACTAAAAGGTACGTGGCTGTTTTCTGGCAGCTGAGTCATTAGGGACAGTAATTTAATTTTTCCACGGAGTATGGTCTCACCATGCAGTTAGAACTCATAATGCATGCATGCTGTTTTATAGTGCTAAAATGGGAGAGTGATGATAAAAACATGCATTTATTTTGTCATTGTGAACCATATGCATAATATTACCTATAGAAATATTTTTCCAATTATATTCTCCTATGCTAACACACTGTGATTTTAATGCTACTTTCAAGATACAGAGGAGAAAATTAAACAACAAAAGACAACTCCCACTGTGAAATCAGGTAAGAATAAGTCCTTCTCTCCTGATTTATGCTGGAGGGTGGGGAGTGTTAAACACTATTCAGCACTCATCTAGTGTAGTATATTTTCATTGCAACCTTTTTTTACTGTATTTTGAAATATGTAACTGATAACAGTTTCTTAGAGCAAAACCAGCAGAGGGGAAATTGCAGATACCATTCTAGGAATAGTTTTTCCAATGATGAAGGCAGGTCAAGGCGTTTCAGCCCCTGAACTGCTTGTTCCAGCCTCTTTGCCAGAGCTGGGCTAATGAAATGGGGTATAGCTGTAAATCAGATCTCTGAAATGATCTCAAATATAAGGATGAATCTTCAGTTGGATTAGGAACTTGGATCAATCTTAAACTGGATCAATCTTAAATTTCCATGAGGAAAATAGTTTTGGAACTAAACTCTAAATCTCTGGGGCTTTTCTATGATGTAGACCTTGTAAGTTTTGTAATGTAATGCTGGCAGAAAAAAAAGTCAAGTAATATTGGCTGTTACAGAAGCTGTGAAGAGTCAGCCAAGGAACTAGAGCATTCTTATCATCATTAGCAGTCAAGACAAAGCTGTTTTGAAGTATTTTTAATAACCTCTTGATTTTTACAGGGGGGTAGCCTTGATCCAAACAAAAAATGAAAGATTGCCAAATCTTGGATGATGATGTCAACAATGGATTTTCATTTGATATGGTCATGATTTCTATTCTTGTTTTGTACACGTCTTTTCTTATTTGCAGTAGCAGAACAGATACTGTACAGTGTATTATGGTTCTCTAATGGTGTACATTCATATAATTTGTGGGTTTATATTGCTTTCTATAATACCTCTTATGATAGTCTCTCACTTTAGGATGTTTTAGAGCACTCTGATTATCCAATAAAATTACTGGTTTGATAGTTTGTACCTGATTATAAACTGCTGTAGCTTGTTCAAAACCACATAAATTATGTTTCTTTTAATATTAACTGGAGAAATTACTGAAAAATACTTCAATATATTTCTAACCTGAATAGTTAATGAGTTAGGAATTACTTACAGGTAAGCAAGTATCAAGAAGGAAGAAATTACATTTTTTTAATTTACAGGATTTTCATATCTTAATTCCCAATTTAGTTTATATGGTCAGCTAAGTTTCTCTCTTAGCTTGTGACCAAAAATTAAAAGGTTCAAGTGTTTGGAAACAAAACTGACAGAAATATCATGACTTTACTTTTTGGAAGATGTGTTCAAGTCATATGATTATTATGTCTTTTTCCTATTTGTTGGAACTGAACTGAAATTGCAACATTTCAGTTTGACCAACTTAACATAAGTTAGTACAGAAATAATTGTAAGTTTTCAGATCAATACCTGTTTAGCTTGAAACAGGCAACTTCAAACAGTAGGAAAGTCATCCCATCTTTCTTTGGCTACTACTCTCCTGACTAAATATGTAGACTGATGTGCTCTTGATCTTGCAAATCTGATGAATCTTAACTAAAATTTCCAGTCATCTGTTGACTAGTCTGAAGCTACTTCTGATTTACACCATGACACAGGGAGAAATAATCCTGGAATGCATAAATATGTTATGGTGCTAAATGACAGGATAATGCATTATCAGCATGAGCTGATAACTAGTGGGAGTTGCAAAGATCTAAACTTGTTAGCCTACATGCACTTTAGCAGGTTGAATGCTGTGCGTCTTTACACAAGTAGGGGAAGCCAAGAACAAGTAAGAACTCACTGCCATAAAATATTTGAATGTTAAAAAGAAAGGGGAAAGAAAAGAGTATTTTCTCTACTCTTTGTATCTAAATACTATAATTTAACTTTTTTTGTCTTCTGCAGTCCAGGCTAAGCCAGCAGGTATGTGATTCCTACCTTGATCAGAAAAATTCCTGTAAAATAACTGGATATATGGGTCTTTTTTTCTTACTTTTACACGATAAAACTCTCCCTTGGCAATTTCTAGTTTTGCTAAAATTATAATGCCTTTATCACCATGCCTTCCATTTTTTTTATTTAAAATACTGTCTTGTCATTGCTATTTAAAAGTCACTTTGATATAACCAATTGCTTCGGTACAGGAGTCAACTCATTCTAATCACAACTCCCAACAATAAAAATTAATACAGGATTTACAAGATTTTAAAAAATCACTATTAACAAATATTTAGGTTGAATAAGTGCTCCTGCTCAATTTTAAAAAAAAAAGAAAAAGATAAACTATTTTAATATAATTTCATTCTGAATTCTTCTGAGTCAAAAAATGCTCAAGAAAGAGTCCATGTCTTAACTTACCACACAGCCTGCTTGTTGTTTTACTATACCTTTCACATATTTAGAATCCAAAGTAAACTTAAAAAAAAAAAATAAATAATTTCATTATCAAAATAAATCCAGATATCACTCTTCACTGACACTGGTTTTCATTCACACCTCACAAAACTGCTTCCCATTTGAAATTCCCTATCATGTGTTCATCTTGGTATTTCTTGACATGTATCTTCACCTGAAATCACAGTTACTAGGAGTTCAATTATTCATTCAAGTAGCATATTGACCTTTTTCAGGGGCCATTCACATTTTCAACACTTTCCACTGTGCAGCCCACTTTAGGGTCCTTGTTGCTCAAAAGAAAACTGATGCACAGTCCTCTAGCTGTGGCAAACCACCTGGAAACAAGGACAACAGAGCTGTCCATTGATTCCTCAGCCCTGAGATGCATTGTAGCCCCTGTTTGCATTGCAGAGCTGCTACTGTGCTGTGAGATCTGTGGGGAGGGGTTTTCTCAAAGTGACATAAATTATAATTTTTTCCAGTAATAATTATGAGGTAGAAGTGGGGGAAGGGGAGATGAGATGCATTTTTCACAGCTAACTATAATTTATTCATATGGAATAGAATTTGGGAAATCAGATCAAGTGTATCTGAATCAACAACATAAAGGCTGAGAAAATAGTTGCTGAGTTTGCTCTATGCTCTTCTTTCGAACAATAAAAATGGAAAGTAGATACAAATTACATTCCAAAAATTGAGAGGACTGACTTCTTCCTTTAAGATGCATGCATGACTCTTAGTGGCATTAATTGTAGTTATGTGTGTGTGGAGCTATGTACAGTACTAATGAACTTTGTTATTTTGTGACAGATCCCTCAGTGGATAATTTGTAAATAACCACCCATATGTTTGGGGTTTTTTTCAAAATAACAGCATGAAGCAAGAGAAAATAAATGCTTAATCCTGAAAAATATACATGCAATCCTTCTTAGTTAAAAAAAAAAAAATCAGAAACAACACAAAAACCCCAACCAATCACAAAAAAAAAAATAAAAACAGCACCAAAGCATCCATACAAAATGTAACTTAAAAACATAATGGTGATTTTATTATGCTGTTTCTTTCATCTAGAGCATGAAGCAGTCAGACAACAAAAAGATGTTCCACGAACAAAACCAGGTAAGGAGTCCTGCATTTTATGTATTCATTACTTTTGAAAATGTTATTTAAAGAAATAGTGAAATACAATTGTATATGACAAATGTCAAAGTTATGGCCCTGTGATCTATTTTGCTGTATAGAAAGGCTTTGATATGCCATAACCATAACTAAGACAGCACAGTGCTCATTTACAATGTGGGTTGTCATTTTAAGATACAGATATATGTATATATTAAAGGTCAAATTTCTGCTTTTGTAATTCCATTGATGTCAAAGGCGTATTCCAGCAAGGAATTTGAACCATTTTCTGAAATGGCTTACTTTAAATGGCTTCATTTTGCTAATTATTTGTGGGTATCTGCCTTTTATTTGGACTTCACAGTCTTCCTGTATGAGTTAACCTGTCAGGACGAGCAATAGTTTGATTTTTGTCCACAGCAGGTATTATACAATACTTTATTCAGATCATGATCTGGCACCATCCATCATCTGTGGTAAATGTCTCTGCATATCATAGCTCATGCACAGCCTCACTTGTACAAGACAGAGCAAAATTGCTGGTGGGTTAGGAAGGAGCATTGTTCCATTTCTCTGTGTAACAATCATTGTGGGTTTAAGAAACGTCTGCTCCATGCTTCTCCATGGAAGGAAATAAGCGAGGAATTAAAATTCTTATTTTTATTATTATTCATCTTTAACTCTAATGAAACAATTATCATCTCTAGATGAGAACATCTCTACTATTATTGTTTATTATTAGATTGTTATCAATTCTGTGATATTAATAAAAATTGCGTTTTGATATGCAGGAGTCATGTAGAACAAATAAAGCCATTCTCTGCCATAACATGTTGAACCTGACTGCTCTGACCATTTTTCTTTCCTCTTTTTACTTCCCAGTCAAACCAAAAACCACTGCAAGTATGTGTCATGTCTTGTTTCTTACAGAATATAAACCTTCTTTTCAGATGCATGTTGTCTCTATTTGCATTTTTGTAATTTTGTCATGTTAGGTAATGTTATTTTGTTGCTTATACTACAGATACGCTTGTACTCTGCCTGCTTACTAGCAGCTTAACACGACAAAATTAAGCACATTTATAATGTAATATTGGGAAGCTGCAACATTCAAACTACTTTTGCAATTTTTACTTCTTATAAAATAAATTAAATTATACTGGTAGCAAAACTGATGTTCTGGTGATTTTAGATGAGTTTAGATGCATGATTTATCCTTATGCAAACATATTGTTTATTGAAAATGGCATGTAGCATAACTGAATTAGACAATCTTTTCCTTACTTCTTTTACCATTTTGAAATTACTTATACCATTAATCCACAAAGCACGTTGTTGGACTTGTTTCAATACAAGATTGTTTTCCTACTTTAATAAAAACCCTAAATTAAATTAAAGAAGAGAAAGGAATATTTCAAATTTAGATGAGTTTTAAGGAGGATTCAAGGGCAGTTTCTCAGATTGCAAATACTTCCACTGAAGCAATTGGATAATGTTGTTTTTAAGGTCACTAAGATTTCTGAACAGATAGAAACTGGGGTCTGTTCTTACTGTGGCAAGTCATTGCACATTACATACTGCAAATCATGGTCAGACAAGAATCGGAAGGACAGTGCTTACACTGCATGCTTTGAATTGTGAAAATATTGAGGTATGGACCTTCAGAGATGGATTAGTTGTAGCCCCTTTAGCACAGAATCTATCTTTGCTTTTCTTGTACTGTGCCTGGCACATCAAGACCAAACTATGTGTTATTCTGCAAAGTAATCTACGAAGTGTATTCGAACTGAGACCAAGCCCTGAGGCACTGATCTGTTCCTGGTCCAGGTCAGAAGCTGATGACAAGGCAAGGCAAACTGATTCCATTAAGCTTCCTAAATCAGTCACTTATATTAGGTGCTTAATGTTAGAGAAGATAAATACCTGCTGTTAAACACCTGTAGGAAGACACAGTGCAATTCTGAACCCCAGCTCCAAAGGGAAAGTGTGAACACAAAGCATCTGAAATGTACCAACACTGAAAGATCTCCTGTAATACTGAATTACAGTGTTTGGTTTTCAAGTTATTATTGCAAAATTATTACTTCCTCTGAAGCTATTCATGGGTTTATTTCCATTTTTGCCAGTATTTTAAGAAAAATTTCCTCCATTTGATTCCATTATTCAGGTTTGTTCAGTCTTGTTTTCACTGGATCTCTTCACTGACATTTAATGTCTTCTGCACTGATTTATCTGAGAGACCCAATGATGGCACTCACTACTGCGAGAGAACCATCAGAGATTTAAGTGACTAATTCCTCATGCTTTCTTCAATGAGGGTCACTTTAAGCCAAAATCACTGTCTACAATGCATTTTTATCAAGAGATATATTACATTACCCTGGCATACTGTGAATATAAGGAATAGCCAAGATACTTTCTCTTGACCTTTGCAGAGGGATGTTTAAACCACATTCTTGAGCTTATATCTTGGCGCTTGAAATGATTATAAAGGTTAACAGTCCTTTAAAAAAAAGAAAAAGAATTAAAACCAGTAACAAGCAGACCTCTGGTCATATACAAAAGTGATTTCCTATACACTGCCTATTTTGACTTAAACCATCCTTGAATAGATCTAGTTCAGAATTTTAAACACCAGAGGTATTTATTTTAAATTTATTTTCTGCACTTAATAGAAGTTGGATCATTGCCCTTTTTATTTCTAGGGCTCTATATAGTTTTGTTTCACCTATTTCTTAGCCAGGTGTACTGTATACTTGCCCTAACATGAACATAGCTATCATGTAATTCACGACGAAATGTAGTAGTGGACATAAAGTACTCACTGATTTTGCAGTTCAGGTCTAATAGGAATGTAAAATAAATTCATACATTTATCCTGGGCTGAATTTATTCCCACACTGTATCCTGTGTAGTCTTAGTGTAAAGCAAATGGGACTTAAATTAGTAGAGGGATTGGATAATTAAGTGAATGACACATATAGACAGAAAGACAAGTCTGAGTATCGAAATTAACAATATATACATTTTTTATAACAGTAGCCTTCTGTCATGGTCTAACCAGGCAGGCAGCTAAACACCACACAGACACTCACTAAATTTTAAAAGCAATTGATAAACTATCTTATTTTTCATTATTTCTGTTTTTTATGTGCAAGACAATCTTTGACAGCCATTGATCCTATATCAAACTTGAAAATGTAACAAAACAGAATTTTCATACTGACAAAGACTCACAAATCGTGAGACATTACCTTGAACGGAAGACAAAGCTGATGGCATGTTTTACACATGCAAGAATACCAAACTGCAGTTTGAAATCAAGAGGAAGAACACATAGGCTGATATTTTAAGAGAAAAACTAAGAGTTGGCCAAACTATATTCCACTTTGGTCCTATAATAAAAGTCCCATGATAGGGGCAGTATGTTTCTCAAAGACCTCAGAGTAAGTGGAAGTTTGTTGGTGCATTGAGAAGAGAAAAAGGGCCTTACATTTTGTAGACCAGAGGGTCAAGCTGGCTACCCTTGAGGTCAACAATGTTCCAGTACCTCACTGTCTAAGGGAATCAGTCATTAATCCTAAATTAGGATACATGCAGATAACTGGGCCCATCCAGATCCCTCAGAAAGATAATCCCTCAATTAAGGAGTGAGAGCATGAAACCTCTTCTCAGATTTAGTACCTCTGAAAAATCTTGTTTTTTTCTTCTGAAAATAAGAAACTGTATTAATTATTCCATGGGTCACAATGCAGTACTGTATCAGCTTTCAGCAGCTATGAGCACGATCATAAACAAAAATGTAAATATTAAAAGGATTTTAACATGTTAGCATTTAACAGCAGCAAAACTGGCCTTTGCTGAATGCCCGTGGTGCC
This sequence comes from Lophotriccus pileatus, assembly GCA_035583135.1. Classification (NCBI taxonomy): domain Eukaryota; kingdom Metazoa; phylum Chordata; class Aves; order Passeriformes; family Tyrannidae; genus Lophotriccus; species Lophotriccus pileatus. Next base: position 63,305,985 of record JAWWES010000115.1, read on the forward strand.
TAAGCATTGAGCACTAACATTTATGGGTCTCCTTATGAACCAAGGCTTGAATGAAAGTTTCCTGGGATACATTAGTGAAAATCATACTTAATTGCTCAGTCTTCCTGTTGAAAAAGCATTGACTGAGACATTTTCACCTTGGTGCGAGCTGTAGAGCTTCATGTTCATCTGAAGCCAAAGCTCAGCAAGAGGAAAATGCAGAGATAATTCAATCAAAAGATTCCCTGAAATGTTTTGTGAGCTTACTCTCTTTGTCCAGCTCCAGGTTCAGGGAATAAAGGCTTTGCTTGGATAGTGAGGTTATTCTTCTTCCTTCACATGGTATTTTAAAATAAAACTGGGAATAATGAGGTAGTGATGGGTAAAAAATTCTTGGATTCAAAATCTAGATTTAATTCATTCCTTTGATTTAAAAAGAGTCCTGATGGTTTACAATAGAGAATTTCTATTCCACTGAATTGACCAATTTCCATTCATTATTATGGGTGTTATAATAGCACAAGAACTGTGCACGCTTCTCTTGTGCTAGGTGCTGTGGAAAGATGTAGTCAAAATCTTTCCAACTCCCAAGAGATTTTACTCTTAAAAGGCAAGGTAAACTCCTAATGTGGGAGAAACGCACAGAGGTGAATGCCAGCTATTCAAGGTCAGTGTCAGTTTTTCGTTGGAATGTGTGGATGATAACAGATGTAACATTTAAACTGCATAATTTTTTTGGAAAATAGCATAGTCATCTATAACCTTGAAGGCATATTTAAAAATAAGTCTATTTAAGTATTTGCTGGAAGCCTTGATTGGCACAGTGTCTGCATTTGAAGTAACCATTGCATGTTAAATTACAGTACTTCAAAGAGTAAGATTGTTAACTTTCAGTGTGAAACTACTTACACACCCATTTTTAAGGCACATTTCTTTGTAAATTAATATCCTGCAGAAAAGTTGCAGATGAAAGAGAAGATCTATATAAATTGTTGCTTGCCCTGAAAAAGCATGGTACTCAACCTCTTATTCTTTTCCTTCCCTTCCCTGCCCTTTTCCTCTTCATCACTGATCATTTTCCCGAAGAGCCAACAGCTGAAATCCCAACAGCAGGTAAATATTACATTTCTCTACTATGCCTTATGGAAAGAATTAATGACCACACCAGTGTTGATTAATGCCTACTGCTCATCAGCAACAAACAGTGGTAACGTAAAAGCATCATGGGTGAACTGACAGCATTGCTGCCAAGAAGTTCTCTACCACAGACTGATATGATTAACTGATCATGTGATTTTCACTGTTCATCTTCTGCAGCATGTCTTGGTGAGCTAGACACAGGTGATCCTCACTGAACAAGATAGTGATAACCAGATAGCACATGCACCAGAAGACATGGAAGAAAGCATTATCACAACTGGTTGGATGATACACAGTGCAAATAAACAAACAATTTGAAGGCAGCCAGCTAGTTTTCTGCTGTAGTCAAGAGGGAATACCGAAATGGACTCAGATGCTTGAAGTGATACACTTTACTTAATTTCAATATGCCCTGTTGAATGGAATCACAGACCAAATGTGTTTGCAGGCTGGGGAAAAGGATGCTGAAAAGAAAAAAGCACATGCTCTAAGTGAATGGACAATTAGGAGGAAAAAACCCTTAAACAAAAAAAAAATTGCAATCAGTTGCTGCAGGGCTTCTGAATGGTCACATTTGGCAGTTTTAAAGGTCCATCTAGCTCCATATCCTGTGATGTTCTGTTTGATTAATTTTTTTCAGATGATTGAGATCGCTCTGGGAAAGTAAGTAAGAAACGAGCAGTAGGCAGAGGGATCCTTCCCTGGTGCATTTTGGCAAAAAATATTTAGGGAAATCTGGCAGTAGTTAGGAAATTACGGAATTCAAGTGCTTAAAGTCTTTATCAGGATCTTCTAAACTGCTCTGCAACCAGCAATATTCAAACAATTTTCAACAACTCTACATAAAGCCCAGAATCGCTGCTGCCACTAAGGGTAGCAACCACTGTTACAGTATTAGAGACATTGTACATGTACCATGAGACACATTTACCGTCGTAATTCTTCCAGGGAAATTACAAGGGAGAGAATCTTTGTGCCATGTACTTATTGTAAGAGCCCTGTATTTCTGATGCCTGTCTCATAATTGTATTTCCTTGCAAATCTTTCTAGCTACAAAAAAACCAAAACCAAAGACAACTAAGGAAAAAGAAGGTAGGAATTTATTCTGTGTGTGCATATATATGTAGAAAATAACAATAAAAATAACACAAGATTGAAATTTTGCATGTATTGTTGTTCGAAACAACCCCTAAAATATCTGTGTTTATTTTCAAAGAATATTACCAGACAATTCTATGTAATAATCTATTCAGCAGTCAGCTTACCAAACTTGAACTGTGCTACTTTTTCCTTGCTAGAAAAACCAACTGAGAAGAAACAGCTGAAAAATGAAAAAAACAAAGGTAATAAAGTATCTTTGTAAACAACTATAAAAATGCAAACATTAGGTTTTGGGGTTTTTTATGGGATTGGAAAAAGGAGCTTTGTTAGTCTTTCTACATATGTGCAAGTAAGACAAAATGATGACATTGAACATAAATCTCCAGTAACTGAATGTCTGGTGGCTCCTTTGCATATGAGTATCAAGGATTACATCAGCACATCCAATCTGGTTGCAGCAGTGCCCTGCCCGTGACCCTCCCTGGCTGGCACAGAATTATCCTCTCTGCAGGGCTCTCCAGCACTGCAGCCACAGGATTAGCAGCCCCCGCTGTGTCTGCTGTTATGCTCCCTACTGAGGTTGTGCAAAGTTCGTCTCCATAGCTTGTGTGATGCCTTAGGTCACCAGCTTCATACTGTAAAATAACTACACTGATAACAAGAAGCATTTTTTTATACATAAGACAGAGTTCGTGAACACGTATATTCTGTCTACCCTGTTAGACACAGCACTACCTTGCTTTTTTTCCCCCACAATAATATACAAGTGGAGAAATGGTTTCTGCTATGCCACTAAAGATAATTAATAGTAATAAATTACACTGTTTTATTAAGGAAGTGATTGAAGACATAAATATCTTCCCTACATTGGTTAAATACAGTGACTTACATATAAAATTGAAGTCCTGACCCTCAAAGGATAACAGTTAGTTGTACTCTTGCAAATGCACTAAACTAGTATCTAGAAGCAGTTTGATTTTATGGTTTCACTGGACATAAAATTTCTATGTTTAAATAATTTACTAGGAGAGTCACGCTTAAAAAAAATCTGGTTTAAAGAAATTCTTGTCTGAGATTTGATTCCAAGAAACCAACATGTTTCTTACTGAAATTTATTTCAGTATTTTGACCTGAAACTGGAGATTAATTTATTATCTACATTTTGTCCTTTAGGTGCCCCACCAGTAAAAGAAGCTCCACGACATCAAAACCTGACATCAGGTACATGATTTTCCTTTATTGTAAAGGAACTTCCTTTCAGGAAGGCTGTGGTTTATTGTTTAGCTTTGTTTGGTTTGTTATTTTTTGGTTTGTTTGTTGTTGTTTTTTTTTTCTGTAAGAGAGATCACACTTGCGATTTTTTCTCTTTTCAAATTCAAGTCTAAGGGACAAGATGTGAGGCAAGCCAGGCAAATCAAATCCAGAAATATTGTTCCTGTGAGGAATAAATTGCTGAAACGGTGTTGCTTTACCACCTTCCTAAACTTTTAAACACATATTCAGCTGATTACTTTATTAATCAAGTGGTCTGTGCTTAATTTGGCATGCAGTGTTTAAAACAAGCATATTCTCCTCATAGAAAACATTTTCTGTAACAAAACGACATAGGGAGAAACATATTCAATTTATTTTCTTTCACATTAATAAATATAGTCTTCCATCACACTCTGTCCCAATCCCCCTCTGGCAAAAAAACTGAATAAAGGTAGGGCATCTCAGAAGAAAATCTCCATCCATTGTATTTTCACATTTTTACTAGTTCACAGCAAAAATATAAATATATTCGAGGTTCTTGACTACTATAAATTAATCCCTGTGACTTCAGTGGAACTGCACTATTTCATGACAAACAAGGATGAAAGTCTTTAATCTTACCTGAGGTCTAACTGGCTTACACAGAAAATACAAACTAAATATAAATACGGTTCCTCCTAATGAAACTTTGTAGTCTTAAACTAACAAGGAAAGAATTTCACTTCTGATCATCCAGACTATTTTGTTATACATGATTTTTTCACCTTTTTACTATAAGTAGAATAATTTATAGTCCAATATATATGATATAAAATGTGTAATGTATGTGTAGTTATATGTATCTATGTATTTAGAAATATCCATTTTTCCATATATATAAACTTTAATTCATAGAATAATAAAAAAGATAGCTAAGTATAAAACCAGTATGGAACAATCTGACATCAAGTAAGAGAAAATACAAATGAAATATTAAAATCAAGCATAAATTTGTGACCATGTGTATTATATCAAAATATTTGCACACATGGCTGACCAGACTTTGTTTTTCAAAGGCAACAACATTTACATTAAAAAATGGCTCGGATTTTTTACATCTTTTTTCCTTTGATCAGGAATCCAGAGATATGGAGTCAGATATAGAGGATAATTTCTCTTGGTTATGTTGTCAACTGAGAGATAAAGAAGGTAGAACCTTTAGTAGCAAAAATTTATTGCTATTTTATTAAAATCAAATTTTTATAGAACAAGTAGTGCTAATAATAATAGATAACCAGTAAGTTAAACCAAAGATTTTGCCAGGAGAGAAAAGAATTATCTTATGGATCAAAATTCCAAATGCAGCGTAAAACAGGAATATACTAAAAATTGTCTGTCAGTGGACTTTCTCCTGCACACCATACTCCTACAAAGTTTACATCATTCAAAAACTGTTTATGTGCCTTTCATTTATAGTAATTGTTATGATGGTTTAATTTAATTGTACATTATTTTTGTGCAATTATTCTTGACTGGATGTTTCTCTGATCATAAGCAGCTTTGTGCAACCAGTTCTTCATAACTGGTTTTGCAAACAGAACTTAGACTGTAAGTATTTTTAAACTATTCTTTGTCCACTGAAAAGAATAAGTTAGCTTTCAGACAGTGGATGAAAGGTTTCCAGAAGAATATCAAAGTTACTTCTCTTTATGAATGTTGGCTTTTAGTATTTGCTCAAATTGAGAATTTAAAAGTTGAGACCAAATTCTGGGTCATATATACTTGAATTGGAACTTGATAGCTTTTCCCTGTTCTGTTTGCGAATGAAGCCGGCGCTTTTTCCCGGTTCATTGAATACTAATACTTTTTTTCTGATAAATGGAAGCAGAAAAGGATTTACACAATCTGAGCTAATCTAAAACTTTAAATAGTAAATCTTCTTTCAGTCTTCAGAAGCTGAATAGAGGAGATTCACATGTTCTCAGATTTGCTCTGACCCCTTCAACCTTTCCCTAATATTAAACAGCAATCAGATAACTTCAATTTTAGAATGCTGCACTTTTAAACAGAATTTTAAGCAGTATTGTATCTTTCTTAAACAATGGTGCTATGTGCAGTACACACTAAATTTCTCTCCCCTGTAGATCTGCAATTACCTAGAATTTTTTCATCTTCTAAAAGTCAAAATTGGCACTGTACTGAGATGGAAACTTATCCAAAGCAAAGAAATGGGAATTCTTGTTACTTCATTTTTATTTCCATCTTGTAACAAATGTATTTGCAAGCACACAGAAGTAGGTTTATGTCTCTTGGGGTGAAATTTAAGTAGTATACAAATTCAATTCTCTAGTGAGGATTATCTGTCATACCCTTTATATGAACAGCTGTACACTTATATAAGTCCTACTTTGTTTCAAAGCTAATATCAGAGTATGAAAATCTAAATGGATCAAAAGTTGATTATATTTATTGTAATTGCCTTCCAAATGTCCTCTTGGCTGAAAACTCTGGAACCATCATATGTTGCATTTATAATACGGTTAGCTGAACAGGTCAGTGTTTTTACCGTGCTGTTATCCAAGCCCACAGATGTGCAAATGTGATAGAAATAAAGTAAGGCTGTGTTGCAAGAGCACGACAATGAGAAATAATGAAATTGATACTAATCCGTATGTTTGGGGTTTTTTAATTGGAGAAAAGCGTGGATTATTCTCAAGGTTAAGTGAAATCAAACGAGTCATGCTAACTTCCATGTAAATAAATGTGTCATAAATAGACTTATATAATGCATCTACCTCTGTGAGGTATCTACCGTCATATATTATTAGAGGTTTGAAAGTTTCTTTGACATGAGAACTGTTATACTTACTGTCTAATCAAATTTGCACCTCTGCAAAAACTAAAATTATCATTAAGCAGAGTTGGAACTCTGTTTACATGAACATATTATACAAGCACTTTTGTGAAACGGAAATTATCCAGCTAGATTTTTTCTCTGCTTTTGCAGTGATAAAGATTCTCAAACACAATACAGATTCTCAAATATTTTCTAGCATAAAGGACAAGCATTTCATCATACTATCAAAATATATTCAATATATAGTAATCCCCACATGAAAACCTCAGCAACTGCAGTGGGCAAACTCATCACATGTCTGTATAGGCATGTGGTGATTGGTTTATTACTGTGAGGTTGTTTTATTGCTTTGCACTTTCTGTCTTGTAATAAATTTTCTAAAGTGAAGATGATTTCCAAATCTACAAAAGCAGAAAGTTTTATTTGATGTGAGGTTTGATATGACAGCCTTTTGAGAGATCATCAGTGACGTTTCCTCAATGCTAAGGGAACATAAACTTGTCAGTAATGCAATGTATAAGATTTTTCCCATGAATAATTATTTTGAAAGAGAATGAGACAACTGTATTTTTTTCTTGGTTATTGAGCACTGGAAGACTTTGGAATAAAATATTATCCTTTTCATTATCCTGAAGTAGCAGTTTTTGTCAATTTCATTAAACACAAACATTGGTACTGTTATATAAAATACAAGTTTGAAATTACTTGAAAAATAATGCACAATGTTCAAAAGAGAAGGCAAGATCTTCATCTCTGCAGTACAAGTAGCTCTGATCTACAGAGAGGTGATGAACTGCAGATACTATACTCTCTAGTCTCCTTGCCAGCCAAAGTGTCTATGTCTCAGATGTTTGATGGTTCTGGTATTCTGTCAGCAGCTGCTCCCAGAAATTCAGCTGCATAGACTAATACTCCTGAAGCTGGCCATTTGAATGCAAGTAGATCAAAGAAGCAGAACAAAAATGTTGAGGAGAAAAGATGTGATGTCCTTTCTTAGAATAGAAATAGAGATTAAAGAAGGGACCATTAACTGTAACAGCTGTGTCTCTGAAAGTAATAATGAAAACAGTAATAGCATACTTGATGTCATTTATATGAGAGATTCATCTTTTTTTTTTTTTTTCCTCACCGGAATTCAGCAATAAATCACTAATATTAATGCATTTTCTGGACATAAGAAAATCTGCCACTGGCTGGAAAATAATTAGAAGGAACCAACACTCTGAAAAGTTTCAGATTTTTTTGTAAAAGATCTATTCTCATTCACTTACAAGACCTGTGCCTGTGCACGATTTTCTCATTGAGTAAGATTTTCCAGGGCACTCATCATGCCCCAGTATAAGCACTTAACATGAGAGCAGGATGAGCTTGCTTTTTGCAGGTGAGTTCATCTAGAACAGCCTCGGTTCTGTGGATATACAGGAATGTCTCAGCATTTCATGTTCATTAGAATTGTGAGGACCACACCTGTATATGTAGGCTTTCCAGCAAGTTGGTGTTAGTCATTCCACTCTTCTGAAACTGACTTTATAGAAATACTTGGAGACTGACTCTCATCAGGCCTGTCCAAATGAAGACACGGAGGAATACTATCCAATTAGAAGATGTATATGTTTAACGAGCATGGAAAAACAGTGCAAATGCTCAAGTGGTCACTTATTAAGAACTAAGGTGACCTTGAATTAATTTAGAGTAACCTATTGTGAAATTGAATTGATGAATTTTTTACCAAGGCTGATTTAATTTTGAATCAGCACTCACACAACACTTTTATATGGCCTAAATAATCCATTTTTAAAGTTAACTTGAATTAATCTTCCTGATTGTTCCTACATGGAAAAGCTATCTAAGGGAGAAATTTCAGACAGATTGTAACAGCTAGGTAAAATTAAACCTTTATGATCTGTCTTGAAGCAGATTAAATGTCACCGGAAAACTTCTAATAGATTGCAATAAGTTTTGAAACTCAAAATCTGTAAATACAGATCACAAATGAGAACAAAACATCAGGTTTTATGTTAATAGTAAGTTTATAAATAGCCTCTCAGCATAGTGACATTATAATTTAAATTATGAATTACAGATATTCTATTTAAATCAAAAAAATGTTTATTTTAAGTGTTAAGTTTTATGTTTTGAAACAAAGAATTTCGCAGTGAGAATTAAGAAGTACTTTGGGCTCCCGTTTTTTCTTTTGCAGGAGAATATCTATCCCTAGCTCTAAACTAATCTTTTTTACCTTTAGCTACATTTGGTAATTCCAGCACCTTACCTTGAGTTTATTAATGGTCTAGATTTGTTTACAATTAGGAATTACTGAGACTGAATCTCAGTCAGCTTTGCATTATGACAAGGGTTACTTGGACTTACCCTAAAGTCCACCTCCTCAGAAGACAACTGCAATTTTTCACAGCTACCAACACAGTGAAAATCCCTGTTAAAAACGTAAGGTCAGACCAAAAGCATTATTTTAGAAGACTTTAATGTCCAAAAGCATCTGCCAAAGAGGTTCCATAAAGCTTAAGCTTTCTACATAGACAAGGCACATTACCACACAAACACAGAATTTTTGGGATCCTAGATCCCCGATTTTAAAACAGGGAAAACTGCTGGACTAGTGTTCTGTTCCAACAAAAACTTCATTAGGATCCAGAAACTTGAATAAAAGTTCCTCTCTGCCAGCCACGATTTGAGTACAACTAAGCAAGCATCAACATCAGGCCCTTGACAAAATGCAGCTGTAATTACTTTGCTTCTAAAATTATGGAGACAGTGATAGCTCCTCTATACCTGTGTAGTCATTTTACAGTCTCCAAGGGATTTAGCTTGCAGTCTTTCAGAGTCCTCTTCAACTGGAAAGACTCAACTTTATAGCTTCCACTTCCCAGGAGGGCACTAGGGCTACTGAGTTACAGAATAATATAGGTGGAACATCAGCTGTTTGTTCCTCTTGAATTTGCACAATTCCAGATCTGTCAATACAAGGGTCATTGGTATTGGAGGGTAATAGACAAGATTCATCCATTTGATATAAAGGTCTGTTTCTGTTTCAGAAACCTTTTCACATAAAATACTTCAAAATGGTTACTGGGTAAAATTTAGATACAATTGTAGATTAATTTTTAGACTATAGAGCACATCCAGTAATGTTTGCAGCTAGCTCTTGTGGCTCATGCATATGCACAGAATTAAGTTTAATATCTGGAGAGTTCTGCAGTTCATAGTAGAGGGATATTTCCTATTGTCATTGAAGCTTTGGTTTGTGAACATAACTTCAAATGCTGGTGCTCAACACAAATCTTGTTCAAGTGTAAAGTCCATTCTAGGGAAAATGCTAAGGGAAAACTCTGAGCCCAGAGAGAGATCCCAGAAATAGAGAAGAATCTTTGGCAAAAAAATTAGCTGGAGGATGAGCAGAAGTTAACAATGGTTAAGGTAATCCACAGCTGTTGGTTTTTTTTACTATTACTTCATTAATTAGTTCCTTACATTAATCCTAAAAATTATTTCCCTAGCAAATCATGAAAGAAACACTTATGTTTTCTATAAATCCAGGGATAGACTGGTCTAACTAAACATATGAGGGTCACAGCCTATGGAGAAAAATAGGACTATGAAAAAAATTATTGCTTAGAACGCAGCAATGAAAATCCAATTTGCCTAAATTTGCACAGTGAATCCAATTAGTAATGTTATTTATGCCTGTTGGACAAGGAATTCATTCCCTATGCCTGGGCCCAAATATTTTGTTAGAACTAGACTCTGTGGCTCCAAACATTTATAAATATATACTAAATTTGTGTCAAGACAAGTGAAAAAAATGCATGTGTTTATATTAGTCTCTGAATGATTTAGTCACAAATAAAATACCTATGTCTATTAATGAATATTGTTAAGTTCATTTTGCCCTTTAGTTTGACTGGTACATCTTCTTAAATCACATTGCAAAAGAAAAAAGAAAAAAAGTACATATTATGTCTTTCCATGACATACCTTGTCAAAATCAAGTTGTAAACAAAATGTAATTCTTCAACAGTTTCCTGAGTCAGAGATTATTTGTCTTTGTATCAGATGAATGGCTATTACTTCAAATCCCTCTTCAGCTTTAGGAAAGTAATTGCTGTCTTACTTTTTATCAACATAGGTTTTGGTTTTAAAAATTTTATCTGAAAAACAGGTATCCTGATGTTGGAATCAGTTCATATTTCCAGTCTATCATCAGTATAGTCAAGTCCAGTAGAAAAATCATAATTATGTGATTTATTTTTTAATTAGTGGCACCAAACGTTGTGAAATATTTTAAGAAGACAGTCTATTGAGCTCCTATAGTTCATTTTTTCCCCTTTTTCCCAGAACTGTACAAATTCAGGGTGAAGAAGACTTTCTAATTTAGCTCTATCTTTCATTGTTAGTAGCACAGAGGCACAGATCTGATCTGTCTGATCGCAAGCACTTAAATAAGAGCATATTTTCTCCATGGTAAATCAGAGAGGAATTTCTCCAATGGGTTACTCATCTCTTCAAAATCTGAATTCCTCCTAGGTTTATGTCGAGTGGCTAGAGCTAAACCCAGAAGGTAGTGTCTCCAGTGTCTGATGTTAGCAGGGTGAATTTGAGTTTATCAGAGTTTGTCAAGTAGTTCAGGTTTATCAGGCAGTTCAACACTGTCTCTTTACTGGGTTTTTATTGTCATAAAATAGCAGCAGAAAAAATTCTCCTTGAATATAAGTGTGTGCACATAATGCAATACACATCAAAAAAAACCCAAAAAAGATTAAAAACACCACTTACCTTTATTTAATAAAGATTTCAGCTAGAATGATAACTGAAATGAAGAAATCACTTGTATCAAACACCAGCTTAATTTTCATTAGCTGCTTAACTGCCTTATCATTCACTGTTTCCTCCTCTCCCCTTTCTTCTCCTCCCTTCCTTTCTCCATCCCATCCCATGCCTTCACAGCTGAATAAATATATGACATTAACTTCCAGTTACTTGATATATATTCTTATTAACATAATAAGATCCCTCATTGTTTTTACCTTCCTCTTTGTTTTTAGTTTTGGCTTGTTTGTTGTTTTTTTTTTTTAGTATATAATTGTGTTGGTATGTAAAGTTTAAACCAATCTTTTAGCGACTGACAGTTATTCAGAAGCAATTATTTTCTTGCAGTAAGTTGTAACTACATTAGTTGAATGTACTGGACATAGAAATGAGTTGACAGAGGACCTATGTCATGTGCCTGTGTGACCAGCACAAAGTGTATCCTACAGTGACACTGTCAGTGTTTATTACGCAATATCAATAAAATCCAGTTCGATTTTGCTGCCCACCAAATAACACTGCAGTCTCATGTAATTACCACTGCACTGTGGGAAAATCCAATAACTTTTGGTCCTTCTTGTATATAATTTCTTGAATGATTCATCCATTTGCTCCTATGTTTCAGTAATAAAACACATCATGCTAGTACCGGACTCCTTTGAAAACTCAATGCTAGCAAAATTGCAAAGCATATGTGCTCTGATCTTTGCTATGCTTTCTTGGAAGTGTCTGCACTACCACTTATGTGTGTTGCACTGTTACATCTTGCATGGTTTTACTGTCTAACAGAAAGAATTTTTTTAATGAATTTTGGGGGAATATCACTTTGGGGATATTCACACATTTATGCATGAGAATTACATTGTTTGTGTGCAGTGACTATAACACAGAATATAACACTATTCTATAAACATACATCTTGTTTATCCATTAAGCCTTTTTACTAGACAATTCAAGATCCAGTTAGCAAAATGCAGAATTTTTTATGCCTTAAATGGCTGTTAGATGTCATCTATCACATTCAAGCTAAAAGACAGAAATAATAAATTTCACCTTCTGTTGAAGAATTGGTTTTCTTGGAATAAAGATCTCATTCATTGAGCTTTGTTGTTATGTTTCAAAAAGAACACTGACTTTGATAAGTAACAGATCATAGCTGGTTTTAAGCAGTTCTGTTCTTTTAATCTTATACATATATATTTACTGTGGTGATATTTTTCCCCTCTAATAACATTAAATATAATGAGAGTGACCCTCTATCGCTATTGATTTGATACATCTACAATGTGTTTTATACTAAGAAAGTGTTATTAGAGAAATGTATTACTGACTTTGTATTGATACTATTTTTGTTCTACTGATTGAAACACTGATAAAGGGTGATTTCTTTTGTGTATTTAGCAAATTTCCTGGGTGAGTTGCAACCTCAAACACACATAAGAAATAGAACAACCTTCTGGGTGTTTTTAGCTCACCGTTGAGCATTATTTTTGGGAAAAGGTGTATTTATTCTCATAAAATAAATCTATTTTACTTTTTGTGACCTTGTTGGAGAAGTCCCACAATGCACAAAAAAGAGCTGTTACGGAGAACATGCAATCTGAATTCTCATGGATATAATAAAAATATTTTTCCTAGTATTTAACTCTGCTACCCAAACATCTTTAGAAGTTTTTCATTTCATAACTTATTATCTGACAGACCCCATGCTAAAATGGATAAGAAAACTTGGATGGTCTTTGCCAAGATAATCAATTAATTGCCTTGTATCACAGATAATTTAAAAGTAGTTTTGAGAGCTACTTTCTAAGCATTCTTCATTGTCTTTCATTATTCAAGACGCAAAATAAGATGCAAAAGAAGAACGTTTTTTCCCAATCTATGCATTTTCTATACAAAGCTAGAAAAATGCCTTTTCAAGAGGATCTTTTTAGATATATATAATTAAAGTGGTAGTGATATTTCTTGTTTACTTGTAATGCATGTATAAAAGTTTTCTCCTTTTCCCCTCCTCCTTCCTATGAAGCATTATATTTTCTGAGAATGGCAGTAGCACGACTGTACAGCATGCTCAATTAGAAAGGAGTTTATTAAAATTTATTAAAAAGAAAAAGAAAGAAAAAGATAAGTTTAACTTTTGACCCCAGAATGTTGGTTTGAATAGCCAATATATAAACATGGACCATGCTGAGAATTTAAGAAAACAGTATTTGTTCTCTTGCATAGGCCCTCAACACGCAGCTTGGGTATTCAAAGAAATAACATGTAATGAAATGTCAGCTGCACAGTGCCACTAAGAACAAAGACTTATATCCTTTTTTTTAGATAGTATGAAGGCATAAATTTGTGATATTTATAGAAGGTTCTGCACCATTTCCATTCTGAATCTGCCAAAGCTTTGTTTGGTCACTTTGTCATACTGTAATTTTGCTGAAATGTTAAGTGAAAGGGTGCAAATTGTCTGATAGGAAAAGAAGCAGAGTAAAAGGGGAAATACCCACTTCAATTCCTTGCCCTTTAGTAAGTGAAAAAATCTTTGGCTACCTAGTCATTGGAGCAAATTTCTTTGTTCTTTTATGATTTTGTTTTGATTGCAGAACCAAAACACAGCATGTGCTTTCCTGAGAAGCAATCAGAAATGAGTGCAATAGTTAGTGTTTTTCTTTTGCTTGTAATTGCTTATCAAATAGTAGTTTGTAATGCTATGATTGCCTGAATTTTTGTGGGGGGTTTGAATTTTTTAATTCTGTTAGTACAGCCTCTAACTGAAGAAATTTGATTCAAACAAGAAAACATCCTTAATAAAAATTGTTTCTTCACATAATCCTGTAATTTTCCCTTAATAACCAAACTGTATTGCTAAAAAAGTTTTCTTTTTGATGAATATTTTATTTGGTGACTTGCATTGGAAAAAGCTATCTGAGCCTTATAGAAAGGTGACTTTAATCATTGTAACACATAAACACAAACACCTTTATACCCTTCATGATTAGCAAATTTTATTATAGGCTGCTTTCTGCTAAAGAATTGAAAATGCCAGGACAGTGCTCTTGCAGTGTTCCTCACATGTCCTGAAAACAGCTCTCTGTGTGATAAGCATGTCACTTAGACATCAAGAGCAAAATAAGCTCCATGGAATATTTGTATAATTTATCGAATCATTATAGAATGTACTTAGCGTTTCCACTAGATAAATCCTAAACAACTTCACACAAACTTTGAATCCAGGAGGTTTTGTTTGTTTCTTTGCTTTCCAGAACTCTTGGCTGTTCTCTCTCCAAACTGATTTCCATCCTGGCAAAAAAACCAATTTAAATGAATTATGTCTTTTTTTTTTTTTTTTGAGCAGAAAAAGTTCCTATTCCTTTCACAAAGCGAAAATCAAAGGAGCAAACACCTTACATTCAGCTATCCCAAAATGCAAATATTCTGGGAGAAGCAGGGCTATAACACTGAGAGGAATAATAGATTTCAGTGTGAAATTGCCAATAATTTCTCATTTTGTGCTACAAAGATGTCCCATTGAGCCTTTAAGCTAAAATCTTGTTGATATGTGAAACCTGGCTTGTGATCACACTAGAGATTTCTGCTGTTATAACTCATTTAATGGGAATAAAATTATACAGATGTTTTCTGAAACTACATGGAACTGACTCATGGCCCCAGTTTGGAAGCCATAAACAATAATCATCTCTTCCTTGTTTTCCTAGCTCCTGTTCGCTACTTTCAATGTGTCTTCCTAAATGGACCTAATGGATTTGGGCTGCAATTTCCCACTAATCCCCCTTCAAACAAGGAAGAAAAGACTCACTCAAAGACTTCCAAGAGAAAGACAAGGAAACCGGGGCAGTAGAGAGACTGAGTCCTGTGATCACTGACATTTTGCACTTTATCTTTTCTGCTGAGGTCCACAGTAGCTACAATGGTACTTGTCATTGCAAGAACATGATCCACTTGCACACATGTACCTGTATAAAATTTCCATGGGGCAGAAGCAGAACAAGCAGCAATGAACTGTGTTTAACAAAGAGAAACGTAAAAGTGCCCCGTTTCTCATGGAAAGGCTGCAATGCTAACAAAGCATTGACGTGACTGCGTGTGTGTGAGCATGTGCGTGTGTTTTCCTGCCTCTTTTGCTCTTCTTGTTTTTCTTTACCTACATGCTCAGCATTGAAGTGAGTCTGTTTCCATTTAATCTTACGTAAGCAGAGAAATGTTGAATGTAGGTCTTATATCAGCAAGATTGTAAGGCTTGCTGCAATCCTAAATCATTTCTTCTTAAAGTTCAATCAAATTGTTGACAGGAAAAAATCTCACTAAGTCATGAAAACGTGCTCTGTGACTGGTTTTATTTTTATGTCTTATTGACTGGTGTAGCCTGAAGCTCACACTCACTTGGAACAGCTCAATATACTACCAGTAAGTTGACTCCCTAGGTCACATTAATGATGAATATTTCTGTTTAACTTGAAACTGTAAAGGCATGGACTGTTTGCCCTTCCTGCTGGTGAAATACAAACTTGTCTCCTTTTAAAGCCCAAAGTAAGAAGATAAAGTGAAACCACACAGCAAAGTTTAGGAAAACCAGTGTTTAACCAGCATGAAAGTCCGAAGAAACTAATGGAATGGTTATAGTGCTTCTAGTTTTCTTCTGTGGCTAAATCAGACTGACTTGCGGTGAAAATTTTGTAAATAGAGAATATACCAGCCAACCATTGGCTATTAGCATAAGTCAGATGAAAAGCTAGGATGTGAGATGCAATTCATGAAACTAAGGCAACCAAAATTTCCAATAGGTAAGCATGCAAATTTGATGCTATCTCAGATCAGTGAACAAAAAACAACAAAAAAAAGCCAAACTGAAACAAAAATAAAACAATCAGAAAACAGAAACAGAAACACATGAAATAATCCAGGTAGCTTGTTTTACTAGATGAAATGAAAGGGCTTCCTTATAGCACAGTACTGTAGGTAGGTTACAGAACTGAAAGTCAGTTCTCAACCTTTTTTTGTGCTTTTCTATAGAAATAATGAATTTATTGCCTTAAGAAAGAGACAGGATGGTATTTGATCCATGTAAAGACACATGACCGAAAACTGGCATCTCACTTGTCTGTGTCTGGCAATGTAAATAATCATGCATTTTTGCAAGCTGCTATTTGTTAGTATTTCTTTACTATATTTTTGCATTTAATCTGGGAAATACACAGCAGTGATCTTAGTTATATAGTTACTTGGTGAAGCAGCATGATTCTGTTTGTACAACCTGACTACTTGTGGAGTCTGAACACACCAAAAACTGTATACCACTTTTTTATTTTTAGTATAGTTACAGATAACATTGGCCTTATCTCCTTTCCCTGCCCATCCATTCTTATCTTCATCAAATAATTGACTCCTCTGAGTTTTGGGCAACTGATTCTTTGACAGGTTAGTGCAATTCAGAAAACTTTGCCGTTACACTGCTGGGTCAGGTTGGTACACTATGACTACTGGTCATGGCCGTACATGAACTGGGTTCTTGGTCTTAGTGCACTCTGATTTTGCACAGGTCCTGTGCTGCAAAAACTGTCATTGCAACAAGCCCTTTAGGCAGTGGTGTGCAGAAAGAGGTAGGAGCAGCTAGGAGTAGCTCCTCCCCTGTAGGACCACACTGCAGATAACTGTTCATGGTGAATGCCCCCATAGTCCTCTGTGAAATCTTCTCTGAATAAAGTGCTGCCAACAGAGCACATGATAATCTTTAACTTTCTTTCAATGTCGCTTTTTATATTTTCAGTTGCTTTTTCCTTCCCAATTTGTGATTTTGTATATATTATTACAGATATTATTGCCCTAGGTTTTTACTGTGAAAGCTGTCTTAGCATTAACATTATAACTTTCTGAAAAATCAGTTAAGATTTTATCTAATGCAAATAATTAGCACAAAATTTTAATATGCTATAAGCCTTTATTTTTTTCACTTTCTTTCGGCAAAATAATTTTTTCTCATTATAGTTAGCCTTAATGCTTTCTTCCTATCTGAGATGGGAGATGACAATAATTTGTTCCAGATCTCATTTCCATAATGTTTCAATTAGCTATCTGAAAGCTTTGGAAACATAAACAATTAGTATAATTGATTAAGGGATACAAAATCAGTAATTTATTGTTGTTACCAAATCTGAGTCACTGCCTCAAAAAACTGGAGAAACAGGTCTACTTTCAAAGTGGGAAGAATTTTTCTCTTTAAATTCACCAGAAAAGTTTAAAAAAATTTACTTAATTTGCATGGTTTTACTCAAATTAGCCTGAAATATTGCAAAATCATATGCTGATTGTTATACATTTTGGAAAATAAAAAATATAAACCTTGTTTCAGTGGCTGTGAGATGTTGTTCTGTGAATTCAAAAGTGGAGAAAAGGGTTTACATATGTAAGTTTATAAAAATCTTATTAAAAAGATGCAATTAGGTTGGAAAAATTATTCATTCATTCATTGCATTTATTCCTAATGAGCTTTTAGCAATACTTAGCTAGCTTTTTTGCACACTTTGAATATTACACTCTGACATAGGAAAAATTAATTGCTGTTGCAGTCATTCAAGATAGGACTTCATCTGTACCAAATCACATATGTTCATCAAAGTGATTATTTAAAATACAACTGTACAACCAGTAAAGACAAAGCTTTGATCTCCAGTGACTAGTCTGTAGTTCAGACAACTCAGAAAATGACCACCAAGAAGCTGAGAGATCAAAAAATTATGAGATTCCCCCCCTCTTACACCCCATAGGAGATATGGTTTGCCTATATCAGCAATTGCTAAAACAGATGAGATAGTGTGGGAACCAGACTCCAGCCTGAAGACTGCACAACTGCAATTGCACAGCTCTACACTGGGGCTCAAGAGTCCTTTGCGGTGTGGAGTTTGGTGAGCCATCCCAAGTGCGAGCTGTGTTGCTCGGCATTTTGGCTCTGCACCTTTCTCTGAGATGCTAAAATCCTACTGAAGTCAACAGGAACTGGGCACTGCACACCATACTGGCACAGTTAATCACTGAAGTAGCCTCTTACACAGACTTTCTGACCACCCTTCAGTAACTGGGGCAATGGGTAAATTTCCAGTAATTTCAGCGAGATCAGTTTTGCACTGCTGTCTCTCCCCAAGCTGTCTGCTTTCACTGGTGCAGTCCCCAGACCTCATCTGCAGTCCTCAGTCCATGTTCAGTGTTTCACACTTCTACCCATGGCACAGCTGGAGTCCAATTTTGTCCACTTTAAAACCTTTATGCAAATAGGACCTTTTCTCAGTGGCTCCATTCTGTTGCACCAGTTACTGAGGGGTGGTCAGAAAGTCTATGTAAAAAGCTTCTCTATTGATTAACTATGCCAGTGTACTGAGTACAGGTGCTGGTGGGGGCTGCAGGACAGCCCCTGTGAGGAGCAGCTGGGGCTGCCCTGGGTTGGGCTTGGCTGGTTCCAGTCAGCTCCAATGCACCCAGCTTAGGGCACAGTAGAGTCCTGCAGGCATGATGGCAGTGCCTTGAGAAAAGCATTTATTAGGAAGCTTTGGAAATGCCACAAAGAGAGGAGGACAGAACAAAAAGAGGAAGGAGCAGATGAAGCACCAAGGTCAGAAGACGAGGAGGAAGAGGAGCTGCTCCACACCAGGGCAGAGATTCACCTGCAGCCTGTTGAGCACCCCTTCTGGAACAGGCTAAAAGTGTGACAAGGACAGAGCAGTGGAGGGGAACCACCATGTATCAACCATTACTGCTGGAGACTGGTGTGAAAGAGTGACATTGATCTTGAGAAAGGGGAAGGAGAGGTGTTGATTTAATGTTTGTCTTTCTGTTTCCTACTATCCAAATCAGCAATTACTTTTTTTATGACCTAATCTTCCCTGAGTCTTCTTTGTCCACCACAATAATTAGTAACCAGTCTGCTAGTCCTTAGCTCGACCCACAAGCTTTCTCATTCCTATTCTTCCTATTTTCTCTCCCTTAGGGAATAAGCAAGCGAGGAGCTGGGTGGGAGTTCAGTTGTTAACCAAAGCTAACCCACCACAACTGGTTGTTACACAGATTCATACACTTTCACTAAGTGTCAAGAAACTGCTATTTGTTCCACATTTAGGGTCTCCACCTAGAACACAAGACAGAACATACATAACTTGCAAATTGCTGAAAAGATTTATCCCACTGACCCCCAACTCTAGAACTGCACTGCTACATTTTTTTATACACAGCCATTTACTACTTAGTATAGTCTAGTTTAGATGCCAAATTCTCTGTGACAAAGCTGCATGACATGTGGCTTTAAGACAACAAAATATAAGTGCAGTAAGCACCGTTGCAGAGGGGTGTCTGTATCTGCTAGGATACAGGCACTCGGGAGAGCAGCTGAAAGACTTTTCCCTTCTCTTTCCTATCTTAATACTTTTCTTCCACTGCTCAGTATAGTAAGAAATGAGTGACTTAGGGGGAACACTCACTGTTTAACTGCTTTGAACTTAGGCAACATCTGTCTGCCCTCAGTTACATACCATTGGCAGCGCCTCTTTCCAGGGATTGAAGACTTTGGAAGCCAAGAACAAAAGTAAAAGTATTACATGAGTAGTACTGGTGAAAGTGAAGGTGTGAGGGGCTGGTATTTGACAAAATAAGAGGAAATATCAAATGCCTTATGAGGGTTCCTAGGCAGGAACTATACATAAAAGACAAAAAATTTGCTAAAAATTCATCTTTAAGAAGGCGATATTTATGCCCCCTTTTAGTTCTTCAGAAGGAAGAAACACAAAGGTAACTGAAAATATGAAGCATGTATTATTTATATACCTGAAAAGGTCACTAATTCTCTAGCTTGCATACCAACTATTTGTACTGAGTGAAGTTTTCCAGAAATTTCCAATTAGCCAAATACTTAGGGAGTCATATTATCCACCTGTGGGCAAAACGGAGTGCAGAATGCAGAATTCTTAGCCATTCAATTTAACCATGAAATAGCATGACATTTTTCAGGTTTTCTCTTGGTTTATGGATTTCTGTATATGCACATTGTTTGTGATACATACTCTATACAACACTCTATTCTGAAGACCTCACATCTCAAGGATTGGGTTAGTTAATGTTGTAAATTAGGAGTTTTCTTCAGTTTCCAGTCTTGTCTTTTATTATATTTAATATGATATAATTTATTATGATAGAAATTAGTAAAATTTTTAGAACACATTTTATTTTGCCTGGTCCGAAAGCCCAGCAATTCAATTTATTCAGTAATGCTTCCTTCGGAAAGGTATTGCAAAAAATGCACTTTCCAGATACAATTTCTATTGTATATCTGTTTTACCAATACTCACTATGTAAAATATATTTAAAACTTTGACCCTTTTTCTTTCAGTGAGTTGTTTATTCTCAAAGGGAAAAATATGTTCTTGTTCAAATGACCATACTGTGTTCCCTTTGACTTGATTCTTGTTCTATGTTAAGAAAAACCTAAGTGGTCCCATTTTTTTTCTCCACCCACTGTAGGAGAAGACCGAGTTCAAAACCATTTAAGGAACGTGAAGGTGCACAAGTCCATGGGACCTGACGAGATACATCCATGGGTCCTGAAAGAACTGTCCAAGGAAGTGGCTAAGCCACTATCTATCATATTTGAGAAGTCATGGCAATCTGGTGGAGTTCCCACTGACTGGAAAAGGGGAAACATACCCATTTTTAAAAGGGGAAATAAGGAAGAACCAGGGAACTACAGGTCAGTCAGTCTCACCTCAGTGTCTGGCAAGATCATGGAACAGCTACCCCTGGAAACTATGCTAAGGCACATGGAAAATATTGAGGTGATTGTTAACAGCCAATATGGCATCACTAAAGTCAAACCAAGCATGACAAATTCTTTGGCCATCTACAATAGGGTTACAGCAGTGGCGAATGAGGGAAGAGCAAGAGGCCTCAACCACCTGGACATGTGCAAAGTCACTGTCCCACATGACATCCTTGTCTCTAAACTGGAGAGACATGGATTTGAGAGATGGGCCACTGGGTGGATAACGAATTGGCTGGAGGGTGACACTCAAAGAGCTGCAGTCAGCAGCTCAGTGTCCAAGTGGAAAGCTGTGACTAGTGGTGTTCCTCAGGGATTGGAATTGGAAATGGCCCTGTTTACCACCGCTTTTGGTCACATGGACAGTGGGCTTCAGTGTACCCTCAGTGAGCTCACTGATGACACCAAGCTGTTTGGTACGGTCAACATGCTGGAGGGGAGGAGTGACAGCCAGAGGGACCTTGTCAGGCTTGACAGGTGGGCACAGGTGATCCTCATGAAGTTTGACGAGGCCAAGTGTAAGGTCCTGCACCTGGGTTGGGACAATCCTGAGAACACGTACAGGCTGGGCAGAGAATGGACTGAGGCTAGCCCTGGGGAGAAGGACTTGGAGTTGTTGGTAGACAGAAAACGCAGTATGACTTGGCAGTGTGTGCTTGCAGCCCAAGAAGACAATTGTATCCTGGGCTGCATCGAAAGTAGCATGACTAGCAGGTCGAGGGAGGTGATGCTCTCCCTCTACTCTGCTCTGGTGAGACCCCAGCTGGAATACTGCATCCAGCTCTGGGGCCCCCAACACAAGAAAGATGTTGACATGTTGGAGCAGGTCCAGAGGGGAGCCAGTAAGTTGACCACAGGGCTGGAGCACATCTCCTATGAAGACGGGATAAGAGACGTGGGGCTGTTTAGCCTGGAGAAGAGAAGGCTTCGGGGATACCTAATAACGGTCTACCAGTACGTAAAGGGGGCCTGCAAGAGAGCTAAAGAGGGACTTTTCACAACAGCATGTAGTGAGAGGACAGAGGGGAATGGCTTTAAGCTGAAGGAGGTTAAGTTTAGTTTAGATATTAGAGAGAAATTTTTTACTGTGAGGGTTGTGAGGCTCTGGAACAGGTTGCCCAGAGAGGTTGTGGACTCCCCATCCCTGGAGGTGTTCAAGACCAGGTTGGATGGGGCTCTGAGCAATCTGGTCTAGTAGAAGACGACTCTGCCTGTGTCAGGAGGGTGCGAACTAGATTATCTTTAAGGTCTCTTCCAACCCAAACCATTCTATGATTATAAAGGATACTCTGCCAACACGTAAACTTCTTTCCAGATTTTCCTTACCTGAAATCTTCTCTTAATTTTATCCCAAATATATCTAATGGCAATAAGCATGCCCATGCCCTAAACATTTGGGTTTTGTCTCAGTCACCAATAGAAAATCGTATTAGATGTTATTGACTGGTGACTGAACCAGCAAGTCATTGAATTTAGGTACTAGCAGAGGTAATGAGCAGCTTCTTCCTGTTAAGTGTGATATTTGCTTTTATAATTCTACAGTTTTCTCATTTTCTGTGCTAAATTTTGCTCAGAAATTCATTTGTTCTCTTATGTACCCCATGCTAAGCTCCAGCTAGCAGAAAAAGCAAACATTCTTTGAAACCGCATGACCAAACTGAAAAATTGTTATTATGGTAAAGGTTAAACAGAAACATTTTATTCATCTGCTTTTTTTATTCTGCAAAGGAACATTACAAAAGGAAAGTCTTTTTGGTTTTGAACCTGTCAAAGAAGTGGGAAAATAAAGCTGCTGATATTAATACTCCAGCACACTTTCCAGATGAATGGCAAAGATATAAATGCACATTTATTGTGAAACCTACCTTCTGCACTTTATTTCTTTCCTTCAGAAAAGGACAATGCAAAGGAGGAGTTTTGACTACCATGCTGTTAAATTAGGGCTTAGCAGTAGCGTTGCAGAGAAGAAAAGGCATCATGAAGACAACTTAGTGAGAACCTTCCAGGCACCTCTCTCAATACTGTGTCTTCCTGCCAAAGCGATACAGCCAGCCTTTCTCAAAACAACTGAGTCTCTCTTGTCTCAAACTTGATGTGAGTGGGTGTAAGTCTGGCTTGAGAAAATATTAATAAATCATTGCTGCTTGATGATTTCTGAGTGTGAGAGTCAATAGTGTTCTGCTGTCATATACATGTGTGTGTGTGTGTATGCATAGGTATAGTAACATACTTACATTTCAGTTGGAATGACGTGTTCTCCAAGAAATCAAATTAGTAAACTAGAACAAGGAAGCTGAAGTGTTGCATCAAATAAATTAATCTTTTGAATTTAAAATTAAATTAGTCTTTTAAATTTACCAAAAAATGTGAAAAAAGTAGAAGATAAAAACTAATTAAAATACCCATTTTTATAAGATTCTAAGACCCTTACTGTTGATATTAAATCACACAAATCTTCCTCTTTTTTAGTTTATTGTCAAGTGTTTTTTTCCCATTAACACCTTGCCAACTAATTTATCATTTCTGGGCACAAGTAACAGAAGTTAATAGAATCCTATAGACTATAGGGACTTTTGGATCCAACCCTGAATCTATTTTTTCTTTAACTGATTGATCATTTAGCTAATCATTTTGGAAGCTTCACCAAGAAGTGGAAGAGAAAAATGAATTACCAAAGCATTTTTTCATGTATTCATTTTCAAAACAGAAGCAGAAAAGGCATTTGGAAAATTAGTACAAATGACAATGAGGTTATTAAATGCTAAATGTCATGAATATGAAACATCTGTGTGCTTCAACTTCCAGAAAATAAAGACAACAGCATGCCTCTAATTTGCCTGAAACTTAATGATTTAAGGAAAAAATAGCCTAGGATTTTCAGCTGCTAGTAGTGCTGTTGATGTCCTATAGTTTCAGCAGGTTACAGTTAGTAAAACTGACAAGTCCATGTAATCAAAGGCAGAAATACTGCAAACTTAATCCAGTTATGGGAGACCAATTCACATTTTCATATGGATATTTTACAAATACATCTATTTTCGGCATGGACAGTAGAGACTGGCAGACTACAACGTAAAGTGTTTCTTTAATTTAGTTGAGATCATAAATTCTCTGAAAAAAATTACAGCAATAGAGCAGTTAATAAGTTTGGGTATAATCCCGTTTGACAGCTTCCACCCTTCATGTTGAGATCGCCTGATGTGAAGGAGTCTTTCATCATATGCAATCATTGTCAGACGGGAAGGTTTATCACAGTGGAGTCATTTGTGTAAGGACAAAGAAACACTACCCCACCTCGCATGATTTACCTCTTTCCTTATCTGACCCATCTTGCAGCCTGAGGTGGTGGATGTGTGTGCCCTGGGCGCTGAGGTGGTTAGGTTGTCAGCTCCCACCTTGATTACCTGAGCCATCAGCATTCCAGTCTCTCACACCTGTGGTTCATCTCCTGGGGTAATTGGACAAGAGTACCACCTTTATCTTAATTCAGGTTCCTGTCTCAGTTCAAATTAGGAGGCATACTGGGGAGGAGTGGGCTTCGGTGAGCAGTCTCTGATCTGCACAGTTTGCTAAAGTGGACTTAAGTCCTTCAGTGATTTTTAACAAAGTTTAAACCATTGACCATTTCAATGCCTCACAACTGTGTGTGATTTCTTACGTGTTGGTGGCTCAAATATCAATCACTTGAAAAGTACATTTAGTGGAGCTACACCATGTCAGCAATCTGAGGACATAACTTTCACAGTCGTTGCAAAGGAAGCATGCAGAGACCGGTGAGAAGAAATGTTTGTGTGTGTGTGAATGCAGCAAGGCACCTTTACTCCCATGGACATGCACAGGCAGAGACCTAAGCACTCTCTCTCAGCACACATTTGTAAACTCATGGAATTTAAACCCTCGTATTTTGACCTGTGACCTTTTAAATTAAGTCCACTAACTCAAGCTGGAATAAACTGTAAGTCTTTAAAATCTGTTTTGGACAAATTGAAAAAAGGTTTGTAGATTAAGTGCTCTGTTTTTCCCATGCTGTCTGTAATTGTAAGTGGTCTCAGTCTCCAATGCTAGCTACCCTGTCTCATCTTTCCACAAACACAGCTACAGCTGTTTTAGAAAAGGTTTATGTTACTATTCTCCCATCAACATTGATGAAGCTGTGTCAATTTACTGTTATATGTGACTCTCAAAATTTGATTTTGCCAATTGTGAAGGCTCACATGAGGCAGAGATCTGAACAAATTGCTTCACTGTGGTTCACTGATGGATCTATGCCAATTATTATTGTATTTCATCCCGAAGATCAGATTTTTCCTACCATGAAAAACCTTCATGAGGCACAGATTCACACAAACCCAGTCACTGGTGTTCTACAGGAGATGAATAATGGAAAAGCTGTAAAGCTTTTAATTTTGGAGCACTGAGATGTTCAGCTAGGACAACAGCTTAGGTTATATTAATTGTGCACATATTTGTACATTAAAAACGAAGGTTTGCACATTAAAATTAACTGACTTAAATTACTTTGAAGTTTCAAAACAGATTTTCCTTTAAAAGAAAGCTTTCCAAAATTTCCAAACTTTATGAAGACAATCTTAGACTTATGAAAAAAATGCCTGGAGAAAAACTATTGAGAGGAAAAATCACCTGTGATAGTGAGAGATTAGGGACACAAACATGAGTGTAACTGAGCTGGTGGAATTTTTCCTTTCTGAAGAAGACTGTCTTCTGTTCATTCCCTTTCCCTCTCTCTGAAAGGAGAGACCAGACCTGGAGGGATTTGTTCACCCCAGGAAGAAATGAAAATCAGGAGGAGAGTGAAAGCAGATAAAAGTAAAGGCTCAGGGGACTTGAGGCCCTGGGTGATTTGGAGGTAATGGAACCCAGCAAACCCTATTGTCACTGCTAAAAGGTTAGATTTTAGTGCCTTCAAACAGCTTCTATTCTTCCCTGGGACAGTAGCATTCAATTTTGCAAGTACTTTTGAGGAGCTATCTTTGGATGTACTGTGCTCAAGTTCAATTTCAGGAACTGGGAATTCAATCCATTTCCTTTGCAAACCACATGCAGACCTTGTCTGCCTTTGTTTAATTATTTTTTTTTTGTAATGGCTTGGATGAATATCAGTCCCTGCATAAATCTGCAAGCTGTGCAGCTGAAGCTGCTGATTCTCTAAAAAAATTAGCATTCTCCCTTCCTTCTCTACTTTCTGGCAAGCACCCAAATGCACCAAGCTGTCTGTACCATCCTCTGATGATGGACAAACACACCCTAAATTTTGACTGCTAGTTCCTCTGGGAAATAAAAATTACTTCTGTACAGTCTGATCCCAGTGCTCTTTGGAAAACTGATGCTCATGCACTGGATAATGACTAGAAAAGGAGGCTTGCTTCTGTGATGTGTTGGAAAGCTTAATTCTTCCTGGGACTGAACTGCTGTTACCTCACAGGCAAGCAATTACCTCACCCCCCAGATACAGCGCATGTGAAGACTGGGAATGATGTGCTTCATGAATCTGTCAGAGCACAGTTTGTGCCAAAAATGGCACCCAGGCGGGGTGCTCCTGAACTCCTCTAGGCTGGATCCTTTGTTAATTGTTGTTATCAGTAGTCATCATTTGCTACATATTTGTATGGAGCTTGGCATACATCTCAATAACATATAATAATAATATATATCAATAATTATATACTATGATAATGACAATTTAGCTAAAAAGTCATCTTGTCCTTAAGTATCAGAAGTCCAATGTATATTGCTGTGTTAATACTTAATCTGAAAATTGACAAAAGCAAAACAGTCACTGCTAAACCCATCTAATTTTAAAACTTAGAAATATGTGGGATTACATAGAAAGTGTAATGAATTTTATCCCCTTACCCAATTTCAATGGGCAGTAAGTTCTATTATACTCTCACAGGTACAATACAAGAAAACAAAAGGCCCCATATATCACCACTGAGCCTGACAGAAAACCAACTCATCACATCAAAATTAATTAATTTTGTTCTTTTCTTCTTTTTTAATGTGTCAAAAGGCATCTTCAGATGTTTAATTTCTTTTCCATTGGAGCAAATATTATATAATGCTTCTGTTGGATTTTTTTGCTAAAGAAAAAAAGGAATCACTGCTATCCTATTAAGTATATCCAATTAACTATGTTCTACTTAAGCTCTAGGAAGACACGTGCAGAGCCTATTTCACACCAGCTCCTGCCTCAGCCTTCCAGAAGATTCTATGAATCATTGCCTGCTTCTCCCAATCACTCACGACAGAATAGAAACCAGCACAGTCTTTTTAAACACTAAATTTTCTTGCAAACCACAGCCCTGGGCCTAATAATTCTGCCTTTCTGCTGCAAAAAAGTATAACCTCACACAACAATACTAGGAATTCTCTATGTGGAAAGAATATTCATATATAATAAATCCTTTTTTCTTGCAGAGTAGGCTCCATCTCTTCTGATCTGTGTGGTGTATTGCTTCAACAAATGCTGTTCTGGTTGCTGACTAAAATTCTAATGTGTGAGGACAAAAAGAAAATGCATATACTCTTCTCACTGCAGAAATAAAGATGGTAATAAATTCTCTTCCTACACTCCAACTATCAGAGAAAAAATAAAAACTCCAGGTTTTGATTGAACCTTAGATACCCCTTTCTGGCTGTACAGATAGTTAAAAAGTGGAAAATTTGTAGACAGCACAGAATTTTCAGAACTTTTAAAGGAAAGGTTTAATAAACACATGTCAAGAGTGACACTATTACAGCTGATCCTGCCTAGAGGGAAGGATGATCACCTCACAGTGTCTGTTCTAGCCCTAAGTGCTATGGTTGAGTTAATATATATCCTTAACATTTTTCTTGCTGTAGCAATGAATTCTGAAGTGACAAGAAAGTATATGCACCTTCAAAGTCAACCAGCTTCTAAACCAGCATTTGAGGTGTTTCTTTGGAACAATTGCATTCTGACAATCAGTATTATGGCATGTTTTCAAATATTGAAAACACTGGGTTACATTAAAATTCTTTCTGGTAAGTCAGACCTCACTTTAGTAGTAAAACCTTTGTGAATCCCACTGGAACAACTACGTTTTCAGAAACATTGAGTAACACCAAGGTAAAGAAATTAAATCCTGTTATTCAAGTGCAACTGGACTAACTTCAACATCTGCAACTGCCCTAATTTGTAGAAGAAAGAAAAAAAGTCCATCTACGTTACATATTTCTGTTACTTTGGACTTTATGAGAATAAGTCTATAAAACAAACTGTAAACAGACTCTGAGGCTGTATTTCTGATTTCCCAATGGGTGCGTCACAGAGAAGACATCTGACTATATAGAAGAAAGCTAAAGCTCAGAGTGAATACAGAACTGTATTGCTCAAAAGACACTGAATGTGATTTATCTCACTTTATCTCTGTTTTGCCAAGTGTCCAGTCTAAGGCAGTTGCACAGTCAATGTGAAATCTGTAGCCAATGAAGAGAGACTGGTAACTCCTGATGAGAGTTCATCTAGTCTGAAATGAAAGTCTGAGGGGCGGGATGAATCACCCATGAGAAGAACAAGTCTTTCTTCATTTGCTGTATTCTTAACTGGATAAGAACAGATCTCTGTAGCTTTCAAAAGACTGAAGCAATATGAGATTCATCTATGATGCTATGACGCTGTGTGCCAAGTACGAAAGCTAGAAATGGACTTGCTTTCAGTATATGGCAATAATCCTGATATATGGAAAAAAGTGCAATGATGCATTTTCTGTATTTCTGTCAGGTGTTAATTGCCAAAAGCAAAAGTATTAATATAAAATTTGGTATATTAGTGTCATTTCACTCTTCTCACTCCCTCGCCCTTTTAATTCCATGTCACCTATATGCCACAGGACTAAGATTCCACTAGACTCTCTAACTTAATTTTTTTTCGCACCAAGTGATGACATTTGGCAGAGGTTATATTTAAAACCACTATTTGCTTAACTGTATCTAGTGAACAAAAATGGAAGAAGCATAACTTGGATTTGTAGAATTTGACTTTTTGTGGGAAATGAGGTGGGGCAGTTATAATACAAGGGCTTACTGATCTTGAAATAACAGAGTTACTGCAGACCCAAACAAGGAAAAGTCATCCCTAAGTACCAAAGCTGGTTGGTAAGTCCCTGATCCTATAAACAATAGGCTGCTTTCCATTTGCCTCCTCTTTTCTCTTCAGGAACAAAAGGAAGTAATACAAAAAACAGTCTAAACCAAAAAATGTATGCAGCAGCCAGGTGGGTTTCAAACAACAGGAATATAAATCAGTTCAAACTCTGAACAATATCAGTATCCCCTGACTGCTTCCATTCCCATAATACTATGTAGAACATAAATATTGTTTGAACTGAATGGGAAATTATAAAAACCTAGAGAAAATTATTTTTTTACTGATACTACTTGTGTAGGAGGGTTTTTTTTCCTTTGACTTATTACAATTGCTTCAAATGTACAGAGGTCTAAACCCCTCATTTCCTAAGGAGTGATTCGTTCCTCTGCAGAGACAATGATGAAACCACGGCAGCCAATAATATTTCAGTTCAGGAATAAAACTTTGTCAAAGGCTTTCCTCTCAACTCAAAAGCCTGTACCACTAAAGTTAATCGGAACATTTCCACTCTTCAAACCACTGGAAGGTCATGTCCTTAAAGCACAGCTGCTGGTCAGTGCAATCTTAAAGGCAGTGTTCCTTCCACCGCATGGATACAGAATATTTGTCCCTGAACCTCTTCTCCCTTAGTGGAGAGCTCTTCAGTGACAGCACTGGGGACAGGAAGCCCATGCTGGGCTATACTTAATCATCAATTGTCCAGAGTGCGAGATATTTCTTCTGATTCAACTATGTATCAAACATGACAAATTTAAACCTCTGAGTACATAATTCTGTCATGTTTGTTACATTTCAATGAAAGCAAACATATTTTACCCTACCTTAGCATAACACCTAGAGTGCCAACACTGTATTTTTTAATTTTTTTGTCTAAATCAATTTTTAAACCTGCACCATGCCCTCTTTTGAACAAATCCCAGGTTCTTCTCTTTAACTTGAAATAACATCTGCTTTCACAGATGTGTCAGACTGAGGTAGGCAAAGAGGGATAAAGAGCAAGAGGGACAAGCTATAAGAGGAAGGAAAGCTTGGAATCTGGACCTCAGAATCCCTATAACCTCTTTTTGTTATGAAGGGAGACAACAGTTTGACTGTCCTTCAACTTCCTGATGAAGCAAAAGTATTTCAATTGATACTGAATGTGTACAGAACAAAGAAATAATATATCTGCCTATACAACCTACTATGGAGATAATTATTCAAGTTGCTGAACAATAAAGAAGGACCTGGATACGTGAAAAATGGTTTAAGAAAAATTTATGGCCATAGATGAAATACTTACTAGATACCTTCCTTTTTGATCTGATACCTTCACATACCTACAAGTTTCAATTCTGACAGAGTGTAAAACTGCCAAAACCTGCTGAGGTGGTTCATGCTCACCATGGCCAAATCAAGCTCCACGAGACAGAGAGCACTGAAGATCTTCACAGGACCTAAGTCATCACACATACTGCTATGGTTTAACTCCAGCCAGCAACCGAGCACCATGCAGTTGCTCACTGAGTCCCTCAACAGTAGGATTAGAGAGAGAACTGAAAAGCTAGAAAACTCACGGGTTGAGATAAAGGCAGTTTAATAGGGCAAGCAAAGCGAAACAAGCAATTAATTCGTTGCTTCCCATGGGCAGGCAGGTGTTCAACCATCCCCAGGAATGCAGGGCCCCTTCATGTGTTACAGTTACTTGGGAAGACAAACACCATCACTCCACATGTGTCCAACTTCCTTCTTCTTCTTCCCACTTTACGTACTGAGCATGATATCATAGGGTTTGGACTATGCCTTTTGTCATTTTGGGTCACCTGTCCCAGCTGTTTCCTCCCAGGCACCCCCAACTTCCCTTGCCAGAAAGGCAGTATAAAAGGCAGAAAAGGCCTTGGCTCTGTGCAAGCCCTGCTCAGCAATAACAAAAACATCTCTGTATTATCAACCCTGTGTTTAGCAAAAATCTGATACACAGCCACACATATACAGCCATACGCTTCCACTGTGAAGAAAATTAACTCTACCCCAGCCAAAACCAGCACACATACTCAGAGAGGGCTTAACATATCATAACACCAAAAAAACACCTGAATTTTATATTATTGTGCTGAATAAGCCATTATAACACTCAATTTCTCTCTACTGTTGCCATTATTGTCAATGTTTCTTAAGCATGTTTGAAGTAGGTCTGAAGGAATTGTCTTCCTCAAAGACACTGATTTAGATACCAGCTCACATAGTATTTGTACGTGCACTCTAAATTGGTCTAGGGAATTAATAACCATTCCACCCCGAAATATTGCAATGTGCCAGCATGAATTCTTGGAGACCATACCCATACAGTTTTTCCTGTGACTAAAGATGTTATTGAATTCCTTATTTACAAGTTATTCAAATATGCTATTTTATCAGATGAAATGACCTTTCCATTATAAAATATTTTGGTATCAGAAATATTACTATGTATGAGTAACAGTATTTTAAGCATTTCATTAGAAAAGGCTGTAAAAAAAACCCAAACATTGTAAATGCATTGATAAACAGAAAATAGGAAAATAAAATTGAAAAGTGTATCTTTCTCTTAATTTACAGGTTTTTCCTCATATTTTCAATGGATTTTTTTCTCTACACTTTGTAGATAAACTTGAATTTTTACTAAGACTTAATGTATTGGTAATTTTTGCCTTAGAAAAAAATCATAATTTAAATACAGAGTCAAAACAATGACATTATTAATCATAGATGCATTTGTTGTTTTAATGTTTTCCTTACAGGTACCTTTTTCGAGTGATTAAGGTATAATAAAGGAATAGTGTAATAGTGTTAAAGGATTTCTATTACTAATTATTTTTGTGCTTGAATTTGTTGAAGAAATTAATGAAAAGTTCACTTAAATGAAAAATTATAACTAAAATCAAATTAATAAAAAATTTAATAAATCAAAAGACATTTTTATTTGGCATTTTTGTCCTGTAGATAAGGAAAACTTCCAGTGAAACAACTATTATTATTAAAAAGCAGACAAGTGACATATAATTTCTGAATGCTCTGTATGCTTTATTTAGCATTTGATAAATTAAAGACCTTATTATGTAAAATTTTAATGTGTAGACAACAATATGGTTATTCATTTTTGTGCTCTCCATACATAAGTTACACATGGAGTGTATGCAGAGGAGCGTGTATGGGAAGGGTTGATGGTGAACTGTGTTGCAATTCACTTAATTGCAGCACCACTGAAAGGAGTGGCATCACACACAAGTTATTCCGACATTGGGTGAAGTTCAGGGCTTAAATTTCTAATCATCCTGTTTCTAAAATTTGGTTTTGTCTTGTTTCTTCTCCTTGAGTGTGTTTTAATAAAGAGCTAGTCAGTGACTCAAAGGACATGTCCAAATACATCATTTCTCCAGGGGCGGCAGAGAAAGAGGAGGCAATTTAAAGAATTAAATTGAAAGTCATTCTTTTCCTTTATCTGTGATGGGGGAATAAAAAGACCTATCTAGCCAAACTATCATTTCAACCACCACACCTTCTCCTTCCAATCTGGGATCTATGATATAACATGTCGTTATTTCCATATTATTAAAATGTATGGATTCTTCTTCGTTCCACAGCAAATCAGACTTTGACTAGAGCATTTTCTCCTATTCTAACTCCCTACATTCTAACTTCTTCAGTTTCTTAGCTTTTCAATATATTGGGGAAAACTTCATTCCCTTTGTCTGCCATTATGATCGCACTGAATTCCTCTTTATATGTCTCTAGTGACTTCTCTGCATCAAATACATCATATTTTGGTGCCATCTCTTTTTTTAAACTCTGAATATTTTATTTCCCATCCATAATCCTGTTATGTCCTTTTTTTTGTACTAATATGTGAATAAGGAGTGTTATTTTACAAAAATTGTTCTCAGGAGTTAATTAACATCTATTGTGCAATTTCTATTCAGCTTTGTGATAATACTGAAAGCCATATACGTGAAAAGAGTATAAACAGTAAATTACTCCCAGACTAGACCTGTTGCAATTATCCGTACTTGCATATTATTAGAATCAAATATTGCAATTGCTATAAGAATGGCCCTGTCAGTCAGGAGAGGCAAGAGGTGAAACCTGCTAGCTTCCCTGCAAGTATTCTCCAGATATGAAGCTAGGACTAACCTACAGGAAAGATGAAGCATGAAAAAGGGGAAAGACCTAATGTCATGAAACTACTGAAAGCAAAGGAGGTCCTTGACAGAGTTAATTTTGCACAGTTGTTATGGTATAACTATATTGAAGTCTATGTGAGTTAATTGGGGTCCTGGAAGTATATTTAGAAATTGCTCGGGTAAGTCTGCAGTGCACTGCATTGCATTAGGTACACCTGAAGGGTCATGCTTAACTGAATTGCAAGGGACAATCTGGAATGAGAAATCAGAAGGATTTCAATTCTTCTGTCTACTCCATGACTACCTAACAACCTAAATAACATGAGTAACTCAGTCTATATCACAGACAGGGTAAAGTAAGCACAATCTCCTTTAAGGCAATAAAACTGCACACCACTGAACCAGTATAGACAATTTTTACACTTGAACAGAAAAGTAGACATATTTTTGCTCTCTTTACATCAATGTCTGTCACTGACAGAAAATTCCCAGGAAACAGTATGAATAGGGAAAATGTATAAAGATACTTTCCTTGGAAATTAAAAAAAAATGCAGAAATAAGTTTCCTAAAATAAGGTTGTTTTTCTAATTAGTAACCTTAAAAAAATTCTTCTTTCTTGAGTTTAACCAGTTTTTAAATTCTGTAAAATACTAGTATCCACAACATTTTGAAGTGAATGGGCTCCACTATTTAATAAGCATGCTGTGTGAGGAACCATAGCCTTTAGTTTGTTTTCTCCTGCCATTTGCTGGGTTCATTTGTTTGACTTCCAGTTGTATACTAGAAGGGAGCGTACAATAACGTCCTATTTTTGTTCTTTTTGATACTCCTGATTTCATGGTATTCTTTTGTATCCCGAGTCATATTGTTTTTTTCAACCTGAAGAGCCCCAAGACTACATTGTCATTCATCAGTGAAGTCATGTTGAAAAGGTGAAAAGTTTATTTGTACTCTTTTACAGAAGAACAAAGTAAAGCAGAAGTGCTACTAAACATGCACACCTTTCGCTGATATATTGTTTTTCATCTACAAAAATTTGTCAAGAAATCCATGTATTAGTTTCTGCTAGTACTTACATAAGCTATCTAAAAGAGATTTCCTGTGAGGGTGCCCTTGTTTAGGTGTTTGTTTGAGAATAGGTGTCTGACTTCTGAAGATCTGCAGTTCTGAAAAAAAAAGGAAGTTCTCTTCCATAATGGCTTTTCAGTAAACCTCTGGGGCACTGTACATTAGGGTTTTAGCATGCTTGGTTAATGTACTGCAGACTGTTAATCCAGTATAGTGAACACATACAATGCTGCTTGACTCTTAAAAAGCACCTACCTTGTAACAATCGTTTATCAGTAAACACTAAGAATTCAGAATTAAATGATACATATTGCCAACACCCAATTATACTACAGTGGAGAGGCACAACCCCCTACTGAAACGGAGAGCACCGGGAGCTCTAAATAGATACTTATATCTAACTAGCAGATTAGGTAAAATCAGTCACGAAAAAGTAGTCACGTGTGAAATGACAGATTACAGTTGACGTCAGTATTTCAATTTACCAAATTTAAGTCTGTGAAAATAAACAGAATAGGATGAATTCATGAGATATGAGGCCTAAGAGCACATCAAAACAGCAGAACCCAATAAGCACAATTCATCTCCTGACAAAAATAACCCATCATCAGACATCTGTTGAAAACTTAACTATTCATTTTCCACACCATGGTGCTCAGAGAACATGTTATTGACATCTAACTAAATTGTATGGTAAGACAGCTGTAGAGGTTACGGGAATAGCAACAGGATACCAAGACAGTAGTAAAAGCTGGTTTCAAGCCAGACCCAGCTGCTACTGCATGAAAATTATTTCCACATGACAGTGCAGCCAGCTCTGAAAGCAATTATTTTCTCAGCTTACTTCTTGAAGAAAGGAAGCCCACATTACATAAGCCAGTACCACTGCTGGCCATTGTTGGTTCGTTCATCAGCACTTTTTACAGTTTCAACCTCCTTGTGCATTTAGTCCATCTCTATTCTTTCAGTGAATGAAATAAGAAATGCCTTGCCCTGCAGAGTTTCACAATGACAAATATTCAGGTCTCCAC
This sequence comes from Lophotriccus pileatus, assembly GCA_035583135.1. NCBI lineage: Eukaryota > Metazoa > Chordata > Aves > Passeriformes > Tyrannidae > Lophotriccus > Lophotriccus pileatus. Next base: position 63,341,297 of record JAWWES010000115.1, read on the forward strand.
ATGTGTTCTACACACACACATACACACATACAAACCCTCTCTCTTCGCATCATCTCTTATAGACAGCGTGGTCTGTTCTAAGATAAGAACACCAGGTGGGGTTTCTAAGACGAACTGTCTGAATGCTCACATAATTAATGTGTTCCAGAGATGTGGTAGCTGAGATGCTTGTGATTGGCTTTGGTGCACCTCAGCCTGCAAAAGAGTATAAAATGCTGCTGGAGACTAAGATAAAGGGGAAAACTGGGCTACTGAGGTTGCAGGCAGCTTCTGAGTGGATCCCTGCCCCATCAGGGATGCCTGCAAAGTACATCTAGTCCAAAGAGAGGGAACACTCACATTTTGGACAGGTAAGCAAAAAGTGCTATAGTTTTTTAGTTGTGAATTCTGCAAGGTCAAAGATAGTAAACCTGTGTGTTTCTAGACAAACCTGTTTATATTATAATCCTTTCGATATTATCCTTTCGATCCATTGTAATCAATGATAAAGTTATTTATTATAATGTTATTTAGATACTGAATTGGCAATATTTAGTTACGTATTAACAATAAATCGAACAATAATCATCCACATATAACTGTGCCCTACTTCCCACATCTGGCTGAGAACCTTCCCTCAACTACTCTGCTACAGTGAGTCAATGGGAGAACTTTCCCACATCAGTCAGTGACTGCTCTGCACCACTCCGGTGGCATATGCAGGCATACTTGACTTCCACCCACCACCACCACCAGCTCCTTCATAATCTGAATGTAAGATTTCATTTCCTAGAGGAAAGACACTACACTGATAAATACTATTGAGTTACTAACACAGTTTGCAAACAAAACATATCAATCATAACAAAAGCTATGAAATGTGCCTCCAAGAATACAGCTATACCATACATGGGAATGCTGCTGATTGGAAAAGTTGTGTATACAGAATAACTTTAGTAAGCCATAGTAATGGTTTACAATTAATACACTACGAGAATTTAGAGGTCATCATGTTCTCAAAGTGAGAAAAATGCATAGGATATTCTTTTTTATTTTCCTCTATGAAAATAAGAACTATAAGAAAATATAAAAATAAGAACTATAAGAAAATATAAAAATAAGAACTATTTTTGAGAGCAAGTCTAAATGAAACAAAAACTAGAAGAGACTTTTTTCATCATCACCCTCACAAATATGTTTTCTGTCCCATCATTTTTCCAGTAGCAGTGGAAATATTATTTCATTCCATGGCTTCATTTTTTATATTTTGGTGATGAATATCATATCTCAAATGGAGGGGGGGGTGGAAATTCTGCTTTACACCTGCACTTTAGTACATGGTATGATTCTGGTGCTCAGCACTACAGTACCTCAATTCTTCAGTGTTTTTAATGGTACAGGAAATGCTTTACTTTCTCTTTTATCTTTTTTTCCCCCAATCCATTTCTTTCCCTCGAGGGGAAGTATTTTTCTTTTAAAGAGGTAGATAGGATCAATCACATTTTTGTCTTCCCCTCCACTCAAAGCAGGGAAAGAAAGTTGTAGAAGACTTTCACATTTACTGCTATCATTAACAAATCTTTTATGCATAGCAAATTTCCCAGCTTCTAGCAGGAAACCTATAAGTAATTATACCTGTTCCACAGTTGAACACTTGGGTTTTACAGTTCAGTACCTACCATGGTTTATGGGGCAGGCACTATGTCAGACCTCTCCATTAGGCACTGGAAAGTGTACTGTCAGATTAGAGGCTGATTTAAATCAAAAGCCATATATCTGGACTGGGAGTGATCTGTTGATATTAGGTGATTAATTTACGCTACTAAGAGAGTGTATACAATTAAGGAAAGGTTCTTCTGAGCCTGCTGTCTTGGCAGGCAGGTTCACCCTTCCCTAATGTTTAAAGTCTATTGCATCTTTGAGCTTGGCCAGGGCAATTTCTGAGTCATCATTGTGTATCCTCATTTCTCCTGGGGTTATTTATCTGCAAAATATTTCCAGCTAGAGGGGACAGCTGGACAATAATAGATGTGTTCCCTATTGCCCATTCTGTGTGCTGACCTTTGCTGAAGTTTTATTGTCTGTGCTCCATTATATCACAAACAACCATGAAATAGAACAAATGTGGACATCTCTGGCACAGTTTATTTGTCTTCATTTTAGGTGCTTGTAACAGAAGTAGCACATCCAATGAATACACAAATACTAACGCAATGCTAACAGTAATATTTTTTCTTCCTGGTACGAAAACATGCCAGAAAGAAACTAAAACCATTATCCAGTATCCTCTGTAAGACAGATAACATTGCCATGCTACCATGAAAAGGATGTTCATTTGTACGGGGAAAGCGCCTCTTTAGTGGACTCCAAGGTGAAATGACTTTGGCTTCTGATTCAGCTTGATGTTCCCAGAGAGAGGGATGTGTCTTCAGATTTAGTGCTGTGGAGCAGTGCTAAGCCTGTCTGCATTTGACCCTTCTTTTGGGAAATCCTAGTGCAAAGAACCCAAACGTTTACAGGCTGTCAATGCTCAGCTGTGCTTATTCATATCAAGTGGTTTGTTGACTCTCCCATAGAAGCTGGTACAAAAATAACGTTAGTCTCCCTGACAGAATCTGAAGAAGAAATTGGATCGTGAGCAATCATTACTCCTGATATGGCTCCGGCACAGGAACACTTTGGTTCTTTTTTAAAGAGAATACAACAGGTTCACCTTCTCTTAATGAGAAATCAGATATATTAAGAAGTGGTATGACAGCTGTACCACTTTTAATATGTTCGTGTGCACTGGCAAGGAAATTATCACACTGCAGTGATTGCCTCCCATCAAATATATCCTGACTGAGGCATATCTATTCCATTCATGCATAAACATATTATGCAGCCAGTGAAGATAGAAGATGATAGATAGATAGATAGATAGATAGATAGATAGATAGATAGATAGATAGATAGA
>JAWWES010000115.1:63344331-63368609 GCA_035583135.1 Lophotriccus pileatus
TGCAGCCAGTGAAGATAGAAGATGATAGATAGATAGATAGATAGATAGATAGATAGATAGATAGATAGATAGATAGATAGATAGCTGTGGATCAACTTTTGAAAGTGTTTATCACTCTGCACAGACTAGAGAGGTAGTCTAGGCAGACTGCTCAGCCAACTTAGTTACCCATATTGGGTTCCTGACTTGTCCCCAAAGAATAATCAACACAAACTCCGCAAGTAACTGGCTGAAACACAATTCCTGTATAACTTGTTTTGATTTACAAGACACAAGTGGACGAATGAAGAATCATAGTAAAGAAGTCCAAGGAAAACCTAAGCCAGTCATTTAAAAAAATAATGCTAATGATTCATCAGTGTGATTATTTGCATGGTTTTTGGAACTTTCTAAGTTTCATACTGACATTTGATCGATATGATGATATACCCCATGCAATTTATTCACTCATTCTAGTATTGATTACACTCTCCTTCATTCTTAAACCTATCAGACTGCACATTTTTAGTTCCAAGCATGAAATGCTCACCATTTTCCATCACTGCCAATATTCTTTCCATAATGATTTTGTCACCAGACTTTCTTTTTCACTAGTCCAGCAACACATTAACTGAATTAGTTCCCTCTCTATAAAATTTTCGTGGCACATCCTTGCCAAATTGACTTTGTACACCATCTTATTATTTTAATTAGACTCATGTTTATCAGAAGATTAATAACAAAATTAGTTCTATAAAAACTGTGAGCACATTTCCAAGATATGGAAAGAATGTTAGGATCATTGCACATAAGAGAAACTAAGGAATTGGAAGGTTAAGATATTCGAGTTCATAATAGAGCAGTATTACTAATGTCAAAATGAACAAATAAATAAAGGAGACAAAAACTGGTGTTGTTCTGCAGCAGCTGAATTAATGAATCCCTCGTTTCCCTTCATGGTAGTAAATCATTTCCACTCTCTTCTAACTTCCCCTATCTCAGATGTCTTCCAAACCCTTATGGTCTACTCCCACGATGTCATGAGCTCTCTCCTTTCACCTGTCCACATGGCACACTTCATTTTTTCAGCAAGCTAAAAGGAGGTCAAGACACTGCCCATTGAAGATGTTCTGATGTGCACCACCACTTGGATGGCTTACTGCTGTTACAATTTCCACCTGCTTTTCCACCAAGAGAATCACCAGTGAGGCCACCTCTCCACTACCTAGGCACCACTTCATGTGACATTTTCTGGAAAAAAAAGTCAATTTAAGAACAACTCCTCTGACAAACTCAGTTGAAATTTGCCTAGCCATTCACAACTGCATAAAGAAAACAGACATGAACAGACATAAGGTCTGATCAGCTCATTTCCTTAAGAAACTGGTCTCAAAAAAGTGCTCACACAGCTGTTTCATGTAAGTCCTCCTAGTAGCTAAGCTCTATCTATAAAAATTGCTGCCTTGTGGTTCAGTAATGATACTGTATCAAACTGGAAAGTTTTGCTGACATATTTCTATTACTTCATTACTTTCACATTGCTTATCTTCTTTGTATAGCTCTCTTTGGATGATAATATTTTGTCAAAAAAGGTAACATAACACTGGGTGAAGTTCAGATAAAACTTGGCTTGAGCTATGACATAGCAAGTTTCTCATCAGAAGGGTTTAAATTTTTAATTCTTTAAGGAGGGTGACCTCTACCTTTCTGTACATTATTGAAGTGGAAATGTCTTATCCTGTGATGTTGCCGTTGCCAAAAGAAATGTTGCCATTTATTTTAGTCATTTGGTAATCCCACTTTCCAATTACATTAATTCATATCACCTTTGTTTCTTTTATTGAGTAAATTGATGACAAATAAATTACAACTCACCAATTTATGGCAACAAAGCCAACTGCTATTTGCCAAAGAGGCCTTTCACCTTGTGTGTCTTCTTGAGACGATTCCTGTTGATGGGTGCTTTTTAACAATATTTGATTTCCCTTCTTTCCTCTCATAATTCTGCTGCACCCTTTTTAAGAAAGAGTGGTAAACTGGCAGTTTGTGGAGATTTGTAGTCATTAGTTGTATTGCTACAGCTGCTGATCTGTCTTGATAAAGCAAATCAAAACAATTCTTAGTTGAAGTCACCTTAATTTTCAGAACCTTCATGAATCATGCTGAAAGAGCTGAATAACAAGCTCTCATCTTGTTTGGACGTGTGACAGTCTTTATGCCCCCTGTACTATGTCCTCTTGAATAGAGAATGCAAACTAGTAGAGGCTTTTCTTTAATGAACTATTAGATTTTTAAAAGTCTGCCAGTCTAAGACTGAAACAGACCAAGCCAGTGATGGAGAAAGGCATAATGTATCTGTAGAGACACTGATGGTCCAAAATCTATTATACGTGCGTCACTGATAAACAGCAGCTGTTTCTCTTTTAGAACACTAATGGCAGACTTCTCCGAGGCTTACTAAGCAACAACTGTGATGGTCTTTCCTAATTTACCTTAATAATGAGCTCTTGCAAGAACTGCTTCTTTGGAGAAGACTATTTATTTCACTTTTTCTTCAAAAAATTTTGATTTGAAAATACTCCAAGGTTGAATTTAATTCCAGTTCAAGAAAAATCTTTATAGAGTCTGCAACAAAAAGGTTAAACTGAAAACACACAAGGAACTTTCAAGTTAAATTTAAGACAATTATTCTGAAATAACAAAAATATACTTATTCTGATAAGGATAAATTTTAGATGTGACTCCTGCAGGCTTGTCCAATGGAGTTTTTCTAGTGTGGAAATGGCATAGCCCTTCTGAAATAACTGGAGAAACAAGGTTTCTGTGTCTCATAATTTAAGGACCAATGTTTTCCAACTATTAACACTTTTAGTCATTTTAGAAAGACTCCACTGACTTTACTACTACAATTACTAATTACTTTTACAACCCCATATAAAGGTGAAATTGGAGCCAACATCTACAGATGCTGAAATCTTCTGCCACTGTGTATTCAGTATCAGAGGCATGGTATTTGCCTGAACAAGCATTTCTTTTCTATCTGTGGAATGTCAATGCCAACAGAAGTGGTATTACTGTCTATCAAGGTACAACTTTCTGTCACTAGAACAGGACCTTGTTCTCTTCTAACATATGAAGAAATTGGAATCAGAATAATTAATTTGATGATTTGCTTTGTGGCAGGTAGTTGGTGAAAATCAGAAAAGCTGATGATCAGACATTTGGTGTTTAAATTATTCTTTTTTTTCCATTTGGAATGAAAATATTCGAACATGTTCACAAAACAGATTTATCCCCCAATGATTTTTCTCAGCTTGAAAATACCAGCATGTGGTACAGTAATGGCTCTCTTCGATTTCTCTTCTTCCTAGATTTTTTCTCTCTCTCTTCCTCCTTTCCTTTTTTTACAGCTTCTGGAAATAGCAAGATAGCCTCTCTGGATTAAAAATGAAACACCTTAAATTCAATAACTGCCATGAAATATAGGACAAAATAGCTCATTTGAAGGACAACTATTGTAACTAATATTAAAATAATAAATAATTTCTCTGGATAGATCGTTTTAAAATATTAGAAGGGAACAATCCTCCTTTTTCATATCTTGACTGGTTTGTCCTTACCAGTCAAATTCAGGTAAATATTGACAATTTCTTCTTTGATCAATTCTCCGGCTGTTTCACTTGGAACTGAAGCAAGTCCCCTCTAACTATAATTTCTGGAACCAAAGAATTTTGTTTTGCAAGCCAAAAGAGATTCAATCGTATCATGTAGTTGTCCACAACCACTCAACTCATTTTGATAAATCTCAAAATGCAGGGCTAAAGGACAAAATCTGTGCACTCAAAAGGATTCTTTGCTTAAAGTTTTATGTAGTGAAATTACTCCCAGCATTGCCATATAATGGCTGCTTTTTAGAAAGGCCCCATATAATATATAATATTTTATATATAATTGAGGAATGTTTATGCAGCATGATGCCTTCTAAAATTTCTCAAATATTATGCTGCTTGCAACTGCACCAGACTGGTTTCTTAACTGATATTTCTGCTTGTTAAACATTAGAATAAATCACTCTGTGAATTTCAATTTTAAGTCCTAGTTATGAGTGACTGAATGCTAATGTTCTTCCTAGGATCATGCAATTGTTTCAACAAGTGATGTATTAAAATCAGCAGAAAATTTATTCAAACAGGAAAGAAACTAACTTGATTTTATTAACTTGAATTTAACACTGATCTCTTCAGTGTTAAGGAGGCTTGAATTTTTTTCCTACCAATTTTCCTGCTCTAGTACAAAGTACTTTGATGGAACATAAAATGAAACTATAATTGCTTTTCATGTATGAAAAGGATCCCTTTTGTAACTCACTGGAAATAACTATGCCAGGAGTACATTTTGAGAAATGATGGTTCAGAAGAAAGTTCTTCAGGAAAATTAATTTGATAGCCAAAGAACATTGTTGAGGACAAAATAAGTAGGACATTAACAGTGAAACTTTTATAAGACCTAATAAAGAATAAGATTATCAATTCAGGGATAATAGGAAAGAACTAGATGGTCTTTGAGACTGGAATAACAAGAAAGGATGAAACTGAGGGCAACAGAGTAGAAGGTTGTTCACAGAGGGATGATGATATGATAGCTAATAAATCAGAAATTAAAAAACATTAAAATGAGGACTGATGTTTGAGGAACTGGTTATTCATGTGATGCATCTATGCAAACATAAAATGTATCAAGGCAATAATACTGATGCAGTTCTGAGAAGATGAAAAAAGAAGTTATAAAGCAAATATTACACTTCTAGCTTCTTATTTTGACAACATTGTTTCTCCTAACATCAACATCTGCTATTTAGCTGAAATATTAACTGACCTAATTAAAATATATCTTTGCTTCAGATTTAAAATTATGACAGTAAATAACACTTGTCCCAGAACCCATTGCCTGCTCTATTTAAACCTATCTATTGTTTAGTGAAAAGTCACCCAAATTTGTTCATGTGGTTTACATTTCAGGTCTTGGGGGCAGCACAATTTGATCACTGAAATAAATTGCTACAGAAGCAGGTTTTTTCATCCTGGTCACATATTTTATGTCAATTTTCCCTTAGCGGATTTTCACATCTTTCCTAATATGTTATTAGTTATTAGCTGTAATGAAATCTAAGCCAAATCGGAGTTCTCCAAAATATGAACCTGTCCTTTCCAACTTCCTGAAACTAGAGAAAATATTTTCAAAATGAGGGAAAACAGCACCTTATTCAGAGCAAAAAGAGACACTACATTTTCCACAGTGTCCCTTAAAAGTGCACATTAAAATTGCTACATCTGCTGAGAAAAGAGGTTGAAAGTTAACTTAAATAATTAAACATACCTACGGCATCCCACCTATGTACTGCACTGACTTTCAAAGTAGTTATTTATGAAGAGGCTTTCACAAGAGAAAACTGAGGTCACTGTGTCTTTATGTCCTCTGCTGGAAAATAAATAATTCAACAAGTAATGTCCTGGCTACACTGCAAAAAACATCCATTCAAACAGTGGAGAAATAGGAAGACATCAGTGGTGAACAGTCTTTTTACTTTTTTGATGAGGGAAGGGAAAAAAGCCAAGCAAATTTAGTCCAATCAGACCCTCTCGGGGTTTTGGTAAGGATCTTGCTCTATATTATTCTCTCACAAAATATGTTATACATATGACATTACCAGAAAAAATACTCTTTCCACTTGCCTCATGAAAATGCATACATTCCCTATAAATCATTCAGCAGTCAAACAATCCAGTGCTGCTCCTGGCACCAAACTATCAACTCTTAACCTCCAGTTCTTGCAATGTTATTTGCAACCATGGCAGAAACAGGTGAAATGACCCACTTCTTTTAGTGTCAAGGCTCAGGATAGCAGATTACTCCATATCTTCTGGATACTTAGTATTTAGGTAGGAACGAGATAATCTTTTGCTCAAGAGAAGGATAGGTATATGTCAGTAGCAGTATTTAGGAAGGAAAATGAAGACAAGGATAGGCAAGAGTGAAAAAAAAAAAAGATGCTTCATGCCTGCAAAGTGACTAGTTCACTCTCTTCATGTATCAGTGATTCCTATTCCAGATTAAAACATGAAAAAGGATGGAGAGTGGAATGATAGAAGTGGCATTTGGGCAACCGGTGTTCCACAAGGCTCTAAATAAGAACCTCCAGTTCTTGGTTCTGTTGGGTGAAAATTGTATGGAGAGCATATTACTAAGACCCTTTGGGGGAAAAGGGTCTGGTAAAATCCCAAAACTTGAGAAAATCCTGCTTGCTCATATTTATCTAAAAATCCATGTTTTCACAGTCTGATGTATCAGGCCAAGGTCAAGAAACCCCTGGAGAGACAAAACTCTCTACTGCTGGCCCTACATCAAAGCATTTCCATGCAGAGGGTAAGGACAGCAGAGGAAAGGTTGTGTAAAAGAGGCCTATATGTCTTTTACATTGGGAGTTATATCTCATTTTGCTTCTGAACTAATCACAAGGATAAAGAAATGCCTGTTACAATTTAAGCTCAGGGCTTTCTCTACCTTTTTCACAAAAGGAAGAGCTCACACAAGTTCATACAATTTCCTACAGGTTATCAGTGATTTGGCAATGGGAAACTGTACTGTCTGGAACTGACCTGTTTGTAACATTTAAGGCATTTTAATTACTTGTTACTGTCTTGTTTCTTTGGAGCTGAACTTCTACCCAAAAATTGAGGGAGAGGAGTTATAAATCTGGATTTTGGTTGGTAACAGTAGTTTTTCTCTAGGAGTTTTTTGCATTCTGTGTTCTCCGAAGACTCTGCAGTTAGTCCAGCATTGGATCTTCAGTACAAAATCAGTGTGTGAGAGATTTTCTGGGGATATAGTCACCAAAATAGCTTCAGAGTGGAAAAATATTATCAGATTTCAGTGACTTTGCTCAGCATTATACCTAAACCTGTGAGAGCACAAAGGAGGCATGAACCTCTATATATTTTATAATCTTTTTGATCTAAAAATACAACTTCTCACAGAAATCCTATCCTTCCTCCAAGAAGGAAGATAAGCAAAATACACCAGTTTGATTCAAAGCATTTTATGTGATGAAATCAGTGTTTTCTCAGTGAAGAGAATGGGACTGTAAAAAATATAAAGAAGCAGTCATGTACAAATTTTTTTACACTGTTAAACACTCAAATTTCTGAAGAAAATCTTCAAGAAATTTTGAGAAGGACAACTGCTTAGCAAACTGTCAATAAATAACTGAAATTGAAAGAAGGCACTGTCAGTAACCTTAAACAACAATACTATAAGGATTCTGAGCCAGTCCTTCCAGGTGTTATATTGGGGGCTGGGGAGGAGCATGGACCTAGTTAGTTGTAAGATGGAGTTTGATATGTTGATGAAAAGGATTTTATGTTGGAGACATGATCATGATATTGAGACAGTAATTCCCATGATACTTTCTGTTCCAATTTCATATAAATTCTGACATTCTCAATGCTTGGACAAAGTATTTGGGCAAATTCTTTGTCTTGACACTATTTCAAAGCTTCTGAGACTGTAACTATCATCCAGGAGTTTGGAGAAACATGTGATAGTGCATCAGAAAGAGAGGTTGTGCTCCATTTAACCTGTCCATCACCCCACTCATCTCTGGAATTCAGGATCCTGCCAGGCAGGCTGCTGACTGCAGTGCCCTCTGTGGGAAACTGGGCTGTTCAGAGGCAAGGAGTGGAACATGTCTTCTGACCACAGCAGTAACAGATCAGCCCAAGGAAAGAGAAGATGTTTTAGCAAAGCTGGTCCCAGGCCAACAAACTAAACAAAATCCTATTTAGTTCCTACTGTGTAGATAATAAAAATACAGAAACATTAGTGTTCTGCACTCCAGAGAGATATGCTCTTAATGAGCACAGACTCGAATTCTGGTATATTTTCAATCTCCAGATGGTTGAAAAGTATAGCCCTTAGTAAAAATCATTGCAAATCCTGAGCTGAAAGTAATGGCTACTAAATGCATGACTTAACTAAACGAGTATGAAGGACAAGGAGAGAAACTAGACCACATCCTCTATAGTAGCTCTCTAGTTTTCTAATATCAGCAGTAAACTCACTTCATTCCTACTTGCCTCTTTTGAGTCAAAAGTTCCAATATTCTCTTTGCCATATGTTCCTGCCATTTCCTATAGCCAGCCCTTTGATCCCTTTCAGATCAAACATCAGCCAGCCACCTCTTGGCCCCAAATCCATCCTTACCTCAATAATAGATGCAGTTGCTATGGCTGGGTTGGGTGTGTTGCATGGATACAGCTGAAGGTCACAGGCTGGACCACTTTCACACCAGACCTATGTTCATAGCAGACAAAGGAAACACCGATAACACCTCATCCACAGAAATGGAAAATACAGTTTCCCTGCTGAAGTTCTCCTCAAGCAAAAAATTGTAGAAGTGAGATAAATTAAGATGGAGGCTCTAATAAAAATAAGCAGTTCCTACAGTTGCTACAAAGTGTATATATTTATTAGAGAAATTTTCAATTACATATCTGTACAGTAGGCTAAGATATTAGAAAAAAATCTGGGGTTTAACTTTCAAAATTGTCCAAATTAACTGTTTTGATCTTTTCTAACAAAACTTTTACCTTTTTCTGCCTTGAAATAACTTTGTTTTTAAAATAGGCTAAATATAGTTTATTTAAGCACAATCAATCTTTTTAGATCTCAGAGAATTTTTTTTTTACAAATTAATGTAAAATATATTTTATTTTAATCAAAGACACTTTGAACTTCCAATTTGCAAAGTGTTAGATTTTTATGCTTTATTCTAATTTAAAGTAGATTTTTTTTTCTTCAGTAAATCCATTTTCAAGTCAAACAAGAGAAGCTTTTCTTTCTCATTTCCTTCCCAAGTTGTCCTTGCAGGTGCAATTTTAGAAGAAGTTGTGTATAAAACAGTATCTCTGTTTGTGTATTATTCAGGTTATGGCTACTGGGACAATCTTATTCCAGAATTCAAGTTACTGAAAGATGTATTACTTTATTACCCAAATAGAAACTTTTACTCAGATTCCATGCTTCAATTTCTTTTCAGCATTTGAGAGTGGCTTTTACATTGTGTGCAAACCTGGAAGAAAACAAACAGCATGTTATCAAAATAAATCTCACTCAGATGAAAAAGGCCAAATAGAGGTTAATCCAATTACTTAATGGTTTTCTCCTTTTGTCTCTTCCTTCAGGCAGCTGTGCTTTTACATGTTTTCCTTCCCTCTGGTAACGTGATTCTTTAAAGTTCTTGCCTTCATAAAGGAAAAAAATACTTCATTGAACTCTCTAAACAAAATCTTTCTCCATTATGGAGGAATATAAATATGGTCAAAAAATTGTACATGTAGTGTTGAAACCACTCATTTAAATCAAATATTTAATTTTCATTTAAGGTGTACAGATCATTGCTCTTAATTTTTTTTTTGCTTATTCTTGAGGTCAGAACTCTTACTGAAATAAATATACAGTAGAAATATCACTGAAAATTTGATCAATAACATTAATTGATTTGATTGATAACAATAATGTTAGACTCATGTAAATACTTCAGAGAAAACAGAATAAATAGCAGTAGAAGTCAAATAAATACGCTTAATAGAATTTTAATGAGAACAAAATTAAATGAACTGCATGTATATGTTTTCAACACTCCTGCTTCAGGGAAACTGAATGTGCTGGCTCCTGCTAGCATCATCCCTCTGGAAGTTTAATGCCCAAGCAGGAAGCTGCAAAAAATAATAAGTGACCTACAGGGAGAGAGGGCAGCAAGCATAGAGTGAATGAGATAACTGGCCAATTAATCTTTGGCATCCACTTGTAACTTGTGGAATATTTATTCTGCTGCCTTTAGGACATGCCAGAATATTCATAGCTAGAGTATCCAGAACTAGACCTTCTGTGCAGATGCACAGCACTCCTCTGACATATTCTCAAGTATCCTTGGTAGTGATTTCTGGTACCAGCTGAGGTGGGCACTGTTTATTCCCAGTCAGCCTGATTCAATATTCCCCTCTCCTTGTAATAAAATGGAAATATTTGTACTATAGACATTCTCCAGAACAACTTCTGTTGATAGCATATTCAAACATTAAAATCAATCCCTTTTATTGCTAAATGAAAAGGGAAAATTTGTTTCCCCTCTGTGTTTTTGCTGTCGTTCACTGAGTGAGCAAAATCTTAAATTATAGCAATGGAACTAGGAAGGCAAAAAACTAATTAAAAATAATCTCCCTAAAATTTGGGAAGATGGACTGGCTGACTAGACTACAAGGTGGGTGAATCACTTACTGGACCAGAAACTGTCTCAAAGTTTGATCAAAGATTCAAACTTCAACAAAGATAAATTTTAGTGCCTGGGGGCAGAAAGAAAACTGCAAGAGTACAGACTAGTGGCTGGCTGGGTAATGCTTCTGCAGAAAAAACATGGGTATTTTAGTAGGAAATGAGTTAAATATGAGGCAGCAATGCATCCTTGCTGTGAAGTAGGCTGAAAAGAACCCAGAGAAGAGAAGGCTAAGAGTAAAAATGAACTGCAATCTTCCACAACCTAAAGTGCAGTTACAGAAAAGGCAAAACCAGGGTCTTCTCAGAGATGCAGTGGTCACAGTTTCCAGCAAGGAAATAAGAAACCACCATCAGAGTGGTAAACATCAGAACGGGTGCCCAGAGATACTGTGGTAGCTCCATCCTCGTTTCACTGACTCCGGTAGTTTGCAAGTAAAATTCCTGAGTATAACTTCAACAATAGTTCAGCTCTGTGCAGGAGGGAGGACCAGACTACCTGCAGAGCTTCCTGATAAACAGAACTGTCCTGTGAGTCCTCCAGCCTAAATTCCAGCTCTCATCCTGCTCTGTGTTGCATTAAGTTCCTACTACAATAAATCAGAAACAAGGTCATACAAAGCTGGCCTATGTGGCTTCCTACTCATTGCACAAGAGTTGTGAAACACATAAAATGACAGATGTTTGTTCAAGGATTTAGCAAGGGTGATTTACCCAAGGTCATGCAAGTCTACGGGAGATCTGGAAACAGAGCTAAACACAGCTTTCCATCCAGCTCTACTGATTAATCAGCTATTCATATGCACTATGATAGCTGCAGGATCTATAGAAACAAGACCATTGGAGTGATGCCTTCCATCTGCACACCAATTTTTTTTTTTTTACATGGACCAATAATAAATAAAATCATCAGCAAATTGGAAACTTTACAAAAGAACCCCTGATGCTACATCGAGTTCTTCGTCTTTGAATAAATATGGATGTTCTTGGCAAAAGGTCAACAGCATAGCAATAATGCATTCATATCCCCTTCAGCAGAGATGTTAGTTTGATTCAGCACACTGCTATGAACTTAGCTGCAAACAAAAGACCCTGACCAAGTAAGTGAGAACCAGAGATAAAAATAATGGGATGTTTTTGAAAGAAAGGAGCAATACAATACTAGTTAAAGTATTTTCTATTTCTGTCTTTCTCTGTATGCAAAAGCATAATGATTTCTGCTCTGTCTCATTAGTGCTTAATTGAAACTCTTGCAGATTCACATTAATTTGTAGATTACTTTTTAAGCACCTTACATTGCATCAAATATTATGGACTAATTTAAAGAAAAGGGTGAATTGTATTACAGTGATGCATCTGAAGTAACAGATAATAAAAATCACAGATGTAGAATCATATCCTGTAAAGGGGTCAGTCAGAAATCTTGTCTAAATCCAGGTCAGATCCGGAGTCGCCCAATAGCCCAGGTGCACTGAAGGATTTTTTCCTTTTTTTTAAACAGTCAGGTATGAACTGAGGCAAGAGACAAGCTATAGGATATGATAAGCCAGTGTTTTGATCTGATATAGCAACCTTATGTTATCATGATGAAAAAAATTAAACATGTAGATGCAAGAATCCTCTTCTGTAATGAACCCAGTTCCTCAAAACTTTCATACATTTGCTCCTACACAGTATGTTCATGTGGTGAAGAAAAATCAGAAGGCCCACATCAAAAATTACTAAAAAGTGCTCACAATTTTATAGCTGCAGAGGAAAATAAGATAGGAGAAGAGAGCAATCTTGCCTTTAAAAATTCTACATTGAGATCAGTTTAGCCATGCCTGTCATTTCTCTTCTCCCTGTGTCAGTTCAAATGTAAAGTAATGAACACACGAATATCAATATGTGCAAGCTGTCCCTAAAAACCTTATTCTCTTTCAAATGTATGAGTTTTATTTGACCCATTTCCTTACGAAGGAGATAGATAAATTGACAGAAATTTTATTGCAAGCCCTTTGTGAGAGAAAATTCCTTAATCTGCACAGACTTTTCCTGCAGTGGAGAAAATCATTGCTGGCATGGCATGCAAATGTATTTCAAAAAACACCTCCATCACTTGCAGTAATGTTTAGGCTTTAAAGACAACTTGTGATCTGTGCAGGTGAATTTGAATTTGCAAAGCTACCCACAAGCGGCCCAAAGTAGGAGGCTGAAAGATGAGATTCACCTGACCAAATGGCTATCTTTGCTGCAAGTCATCACAGAACACCTTTTCCATGAACAGAAAACTTGCCTGCATTGTCAAAGGGAACAGGTGTAATTTATAAAATAAACATCTGAAAGAGATGAATTGTAGTTTTCTCCATTGGCTGCTGAACAAGTCTATACTGTCTAGGCTGGGCACACTTCTTACCTCTATCTCTGCCCAGGACACATTTTTCACTATTGATAGTGCTGGTACAAATTATTGGGGTAAATACAGTAATTGAAGTTTTTCTGTAAAATTGTGTGGTTGTTTTGGTGTTTTTTTTTTTTCTTAGTATCATATATCCTTACACTGCTGTTCAATGGCTTAGGAAACTGATGCAGGCTTGGTCTGGATGGGACCTTGGGATGCCTCTGGTCTGGCCCTGCTAGAGTGTACTCAGTGCTGAGGTCAGATGGGGGTGCTCAGGGCTGTGTCCCCTGCGGGTTGGAAATGTCCCAGACCAGAGCCTGTGTCTCTGCCCCCCGGCTCCAGGGGAGAAATATTTTCAGCTGCTGTAGAATTGAAAGGGGACAGTGCAAAAAAAAAAAAACCAACTGACCTTGTCTTTCCACATCACCAAGCTTCCTAGAAGACCTGCTGAGGTACCTGTACAACAGCACTATTCGACCACAACACGTGGTCTACATCAGGACTCACTCTACTTCTCCAGTCCAAAGGGAGATGACAGAGAATGTGATGACAGTAAGTCCCAACTTCACTGTGAATAAGAATGTAACCTTTTTTCCAAGTACTACTGAGAATATAAAGTCAACATAAGATTAGGTATAAATGGACAGAAGTCGGAGCCACTATCGCTTACTGCTGGTTTAAGTACAGAAAAAGCATAACATTGCAGAAATGCTGTTTTCACTGCAGTCAGTCTTCAAATATGATTTGCAGGCTGACCTTTGATGACAGGTCTGTTTCATGCCCATATCCTACTTTATAACTGCAACCAAGAAAAGGTCATCAGATCACCAGCAAATTTATAAAAATCCTCCAATTTTAAGTCTTAGAACTATGATTTTCAGACCTGTCCTTCTAACTGGATTAGGTTAGATGAACACAGCAAAGTCACAAACTTGTGCTGCTGTAGAGTCTTTGGTGTTTCTCTCCTGTCATATTAAATCATGGCAAGGAAATACAAAAGATATCTGAATATGTGTCCTTCAGCAATATTATCTTGGAGTAATTTTCTGAGTATTATTTCTGAGTCTTTAAAGTAATCATTTCATAATATTTCATTAAGATCATGCTTGAAATGAATATTTCATGTACGAGCTTTGGGATAATACAATATTTTTCCATATAGTTATCAAAAGCAATACTATACACACTAAATATTTCAGAAGTTCCTACACTTATGAAACTACAGTCAGGTTATTAGATTCCAAATATTGTATTTAAGTTTATTATCACTATGTTCAGTGGGAAAATATCCACTGACAAAACAAATGAATTTCAACAAGACCCAGTACCAGTTTCTTCTATTGTTTCCTGTGAGCAGGTGGTGTAAACACATGAGCATGTCTTTAAAAAATCTTCTGATATGAGTACTTCCAGCTCTATGGTGATCAAATTCTGAATCAGACCTTCAGGACATCTTTTATCAGTTCTAAATAACTTATTTTATATGGCTTGGAACCAATTGTAGTTTTCTCAGTTCCAGAGGAAGATTTATTAGTTTACCGGAACAATTCCACATCACTGAGATTAAAATGAAAGAGTGGAATTACATTCCTGCCAAAGAAAGACACTTATTTAAAGCTGCCAGTGACAGTGCTCACAAGATACTAGATTGCAGAGTCATTTATTACAAGGTGCATTTTGTTCAGACCTGACAATTCTATTGATTCAAAAACCCATGAGCCAGCTTTCCAAAACTTCAATAACTTCAAAATTGTAAGATTCATTTTATCTAATTTAATTGAGACTTCAGTGATCACACTATCTATCCATCAGTCTCCAAGATTCACTGTTGGGCACTAACTAATATTAATCAAATGTTTACAGAGGTACTGATGACTCACAAAAGTTCCTGCAAGTGCAATGAAAACCACCAGTCAGTCAGTAGAGTGCCAGTGCAACTGGTAGTGGAAAGGCCACCAGGTGGAAAGGGAAAGAGAGAGAGATCCTTAGAGTTTTAAAAAACAGGTAGAATAATATGGCCATGACTTTGAAACTGCAAAGATCAGTGACCTTTTTCATTATCAATATAACTGGAAAATGTGTCATCCTTCCTTTCCCTCTCACAAAGGAACCTGTGGCTACAGCTGTTTCCAGTACAGGAACCTGGCTTGTGCCAGGTTTTGCTGCACAAGCCATCACTGAAAGACCAGGCTTTCTACTAACACCTACTTGATCTGACTGTACAACAGTGTTCAGTAAGGCAAACCTCTGCAGAGCACCACTAACTGCCATTGACTCATATCCTTCTCAAAGGTTGCTCCTCACAGCATGGACCATGCAGCATGGTGGTCAGCAGACTGTGGCTCTGGGAGCCCAGGTGAGATACCAGGCTGACATGTATTTACTGTAGCCTAACTGTCCTCATCCCTTCTAGAGAAACTTCCTCCTGCAGACTCAGAGTCTGCTAACATAAGTCTCATCACCACTCCCTGCTATGTCTGACAGCCTGGTTCCGGAATGCCCTGAGCAAGTTGCCAGGAGGTGGAGATGGATGCCTGCGAGCTACCATTCCACCTTAACCCATGCTCACTGTCTGCCTCTGTCAGAGCCAGTCCCCTCTGCTGGTTTCTCCCAGATTCTTTTCACTCCCCAATACCAGACAAGCTTTGCTATAAGCAGGGGCTTATTTATCAGAGTTGAAAGTAATGAATTCAGAATTATACCTGCAAGACCACAAGCATGAGAGATATAAGCTGTTACCGTTAACAATAACATTGGCTTTCTGACTTTTCTTGGGTGTTTCATGCAAGGCCCTTGTAGCCTTGTTGATCTGAGATGCTGATGTTCCCCTTTCATGAAATAGTGGCATAGTCAGATAAACCCACAGGTTCTAGAGGATTTGTCTCTTTTCTTCACATACACCAAGCTTGGCTTCTAGCTTCAAATTCAGGGTCTTTCTAGTGGCTTGCTTTTTTTGCTATAATTGTGTTTTGGTTTTTCCCTACTGTGCCATCCCCATCTACACTAGCCACTAGCAAATGCAGCACAGACCCAAGCAGCATGAGAGCAGATCCCACCTCATCCAGCCACTTCTGGTGTGGGAAAGGTGGGGAAAGACTAAGGTGGACTTCCCATTGATTGTCACTGTAAAGTTATGACAGCTAGTGTGCATTTCTACATGTTTTCAGGTCAATAAAATTTGAGCATGAATCTTCATTGTTGTCTTTATTAAATCTGCATTAAAATAAACAAACCTATTAAAAATAATAAAACCAAATAATCATTAAAATGTAACTCATACTTCGGCTTTTGATGTTCTTCCAGCTTTTTGCTTGAGACTGCACATAGCTTTTATGGATACAAATTTCAGAAAAGATGGAAAACTCTGCATGAGTGTTGACTTGTGTTCCCTCCTCAGTACCTGTTCTCAGCTTTCAGGTATCTGCATCAAAGAGTCAGAAGTAGCTCCCATTAGAAGTGCAGTGTATGAGTCTGGGGGTTTAGCACCATTTCCACAGTTACCTCCCAGAAATACTCAGAGGATGAAGCTGGGATAAACAGATGAAAAACAGACAGAAAGTCAGAGTCATTTTGTTCTTGAGAGACCTTACAAATCACCCAACCCTGACAGCCCTCACTGCTTGGATTAGCCACCTTTCAGAAGAATAAATCCTTCATGATTGTTTGTCTCTTGGACACTGAAATTACTTCCAGTCTCTCTACAGGGACCCTCCAAAGGGTCAAATACACTAAGGCACTAAGTCACTGTTTTCCTGGAAACAGACATTAAATAAAGAGGCCAGAGGAAAAAGAGGAACTGTAAATATCTGTGAAACTGTACATTGCTGGGTTAATAAAATTTTTAAATTCTATTTTTTAAAAAAAGACTTGGCAATTACAAGAATATATAATTTTAAATACAGCCATAAAATAACAGAGTTATATAAAGAACAGTTGGGAGCAACCCTGAGAATATTAGTTAGTCCTGCTCTGGCAGGATCAATTATCCCTGTGTCATTCCTGAAAGACATATGGCTAAACTGTTTTTAATATCTCCAGCAATTAAGATTTTACAAGCTCTGCAGATGCCTGCTCATACAGTACAAAGCTATATACATGACTACCACTGTCACTTTCTCCTGTAAGTAGGAAATTTCCCAACATCTAACTCGATCATTTCTTGCTGAAAATAAAAAAGCCTATCACTGTTTCTTTTTTTACTAAAAGCTTGGAAAACAGTTTATCCTCTCCTTTCTACACCTAAATTCTATTACATTGTCCCAACAATTTTCTATTCTGTGTCTTATACAGGTCCAGTTTTTTAAATGTTTACCAGAGGCCACCATTTCTAGAGATTCTCCTGGACTTGGTTTCTGGACCAGATTCTCTGGTCACTTAATGTCTTCCTTGAAGTCTAATTATCACAGCCATTCAGCTTTGCAAGACAGGTCTGAGAGAAACAGAAATCCTGTGGTTTGCATGTCTGAGAAGACATCCCAGACATGATGTTCACAGTTGCACAGCCCTAACTTACATTCAACTTATGGTCTTATGGTCCACCATAAATCCCACGTTCTGTCTCAAAAATGCAGTATTTCTTCCTATTTCTACTTTGATGACTTTTCATACCTGTGTATACCTTCATCTTTGTTTTTCAGACCAAATTCTGAAAACTTGCCTACATACCTGCAGTCTTTCTTCCTTGTTCTCTTTAACTATTAACCAGAGACTTTTGGCATACAGTTTATACTTTCAACCACCAAGTGTGTTATCTTGTATATGCAAGACAATACTTTTCCCTTCTCCCTTATTTGTCCTTCCTAAGCATATTTTACTGATTTATAATCATCTTTTAGTCATGAATTATGCCATTTCTGTTATTCCAGTTACTTCACAACAACAATGAGATTAAGTGTCATGTGTTAATATATGGATGCCTACATAGTATCTATGGTATATAGTACAGAAAGCTTTGATGGGCTGATCACCTATTCCCACTTTTATTCCTTCTAAAAAAACCTTTAGTGACTTAATGTCTACTAAGAATAAGTTTTTTGTGTCTAGAACCTTGTTGTTTATATATAGCTAGGATCTTGTCACCTATCACTGCTGATCCAATTTGATAACCCTCTTTCCTAAATCACCAAGAGAACAGTTCAGGATAATCTAGATTGGTGAGATAATTCTTTAGTGAGGTTAACTCAGTTTGTCAATGAACCACTGAACTTCATTTCCTGTTGAAAGGACCAAATCTCATGCTCTTGATGAACCTTAAGATAGTTAAAATTTGAGTTTCAGTTACAAAGAAAATAATTACACATACAGATATGTCAATTACTTATGGAAATTACAGGTTGTATGACTACCTGTTCATTTGCATGCACAATTACCCTAACTGAATAAGAAACATGACAAATTTAATGTGCCAATCGGTTGTGCAATCAGGCATTCAGCTAACTCACGCCTAATCGGGCACACGTCATTTCGAAAATTATTTTTCCAGTTTTCTGTTTACCTTTAGAATTTTGGATGAAGTTTCTATATTCTTTCATAATTATAAAATTGAACAAAGGGAAATCACAGCTGTCCACAAAGAACTCACAGCAGCACTGGCTGTAAAGTTTTGTCTATTTTTTTTTCCAGTTCAGCTTTGTGAACTGAAAACTATACAAGGTCCTACCAGGCCACAGTGTTGGTGTTGTCATTAATCAGTTTACAAACTCCATTTCACAAAAATCTATTAAATTTTTGAGGAGAATTCGACATCAACATCACCAACATGCAGAGATTATGACTGACTTTTCCCTCAATTTTGAGACTTATAGATTGCAAATTGTGGTTTTTAGTGTGAAGTTATGTTTTTAACTAGGATTTAATTCATTGGGGATCAGAATTTCGGTGATGGGAAAACAGATATTTGTGGATGCCCAATTTATGTGCATAAATATCAGCTGGGTAATCACAAATCATGTATCTGACACATATGCACTTACATTTTGAGTGGCTGTGCACATAAGCAAACAACTGATATGGGAATACAGACCCATTTCTAAATCAGAGATGGGATGCAGTACTAGCACTAACAATCAGGTTAGTCCACAGCTAAACTGGCTGAAAATAGCTGAAGCAGGGTCTCAGGATAAAGCATGAAAAGATTTCAGGAGAAATCGGTCAATAAATGCAGATAAGTAATTGTAATTCTATATGTACAGCAGCAGGCGTTCAATAAGATTTTATGTCTCAGAAATGAGATCTTGTGAACAATTCCTTGAAAATCTTAGCCCAGTACTCAATAACAGTCACAAAAACAATGAGAATATTTGGAATTATTAAGAAAGGGAAAGGGAAAAAAAATGAATAGAGTCATTGAATAAAATCCCTGTGAGTTTGTGTCTCAAATGCTATCTGTAGTTCTGGGCACCATATATGAGAAATCACATAGCAGATATCAGAAAATTATAAAGTAGAATTAGAAGAGGCACTCAGAAATGTGACAAGAATTTTCAAGGATTATCAGAAGTACATGATGGCCTATGTGGACAAATTACATAGAGTAGGATCCTTCTTAAAATTTAGAAAGACATAATCAACATTTATAAAGTTATTTTTAAATTAAAAATTAACGTAATTGAAAATATAAAGAGGGAACAATGCTATCGTGTTTTTCATAAAATATAATGACAACAAATGAAATTTCAGGCTTCACAGTAACAAAAGGAAGAAAAGTTTTATGAGGTACACAAGTTGTAGAACCGTTTGGCGCAGAATTATTTGGATAGCACTGATAATAATAGTTCAGAGATTTTTTAATAAAACATGGAAGATGTATTAAGGTATTCTAAAATATGATGTTTGAGATATGACTGCTTCAGTAAACTTATAACCGAAGAGCTGAGTTCATCAGGAGAGGTGCCGCTCCATCCTTCCTGTCTCATGTAGTCTTTTCGTAAGCATGAAATGTTGTTCACTGTCAGAAAAAGAGACTACTCTCAGTGGACCCTTGACCTTACCCCATATGGTTATATTTCTAATAAAACTTTTGATCCTTTCCTTGGGAACTTCTACCTAGTTGCCTTTTTCCTGTGTGATGTTTTCATTTTCATCTAAGTACGGTGTTTGTTGTCATTCCTCTTGAACTGCAACCTATTTTTTTCAGACCATTTCTTCAATTTGTCAAGTCCATGATATTTAAACCCATTTCCTCTCATCTTCTCTAGTAACAATGATTACCTGAAGGAATGGCTGATGACAGTAACACTAAATCTTTAAACACCCGCACAAGTAAATTACCCTAAAGATCATAAAACTGACTGATGCCATATACAAGGGAATTATGGCATTTTAAAATTGTGATATAAATGTCTGGATAGATCTGGAAAGACAGTGTGTTATAGTTCCCAAAAGACTACATGATTTTCTATGTATGCAGTTATTTTTTATAATATCACTAAAAGTATGGAATATTTTAAGTATGGTTTTTGGCTTATTAATATTTATGAGATTGGTGTAGCTACTGTTCTCAGTTTGTAGGCACAAGCTGAAACAAGACAAGTTAAATAAAAACCATGTTTAATGTCATATTAG
The DNA here is from genome assembly GCA_035583135.1 of Lophotriccus pileatus. NCBI lineage: Eukaryota > Metazoa > Chordata > Aves > Passeriformes > Tyrannidae > Lophotriccus > Lophotriccus pileatus. Next base: position 63,364,583 of record JAWWES010000115.1, read on the forward strand.
GTTGAATTATTTCGTATTACACTTTCAAGGTAAATTTTCCTTGTATTACCAAATGCTAATGCTTAGAAGCAAAAGCACTGGTGCACTGAAAACCTGTCCTTTGGCTGAAGACCCCAGAGTTCATTATTTTCGCTTCTGGCAGTAGGACTGGGAGGGGAAAGAACTGCTAAGTGCAGTAAAATGTTGTTCCCTCTAAAGAGGAAAAGTATATTGACTCTAGCAAAGTCCCACAATACATGACAGCTTTACCCGTGTAAACCTACATTTAGCAGGTTTAGATTGGTGCAGAGCACATGCACAGCAATGGACAACAGTCTGTGCAGATAGCCTTTCCAGTATCCAAAAATGGATTGCACAAAGGCTGAGTTGGGAGACATCTAAATTAATCATTCAGGAACAGAGTTCTGAGGAAGGAGAGGAGGGAAGAATTTACGCACTTTATCCTGTGTTGCACCTCTTTCCATTAGGAAAGTTAATTGTCTTGTCCTGATCTGCCACTTTTCTTTCAGAAAATAAGGAAGACCCAGTGCTTTTATAAAAAGTATTTCTGGAACAGAGGGCTTGCATTGCCACCTAAACTCCCCCACTCCTTTTGTTCAATAGCACAGTGTACTAATACCTCTTACAACCTATGATAAACCATTTGATGACTAAGGCAGAGAGGAAACTGCCAGCAAGATAGGAGCCAATTCACTTTTCATGAACTTACCTGAAAGTAGAGTGCACCTGGGTTATAGGTCAGGCTCACAGTTCTAAATTACCTCAGTGAAATTAGCCCTAAAGAAATATTTAAGTACTTTTCTCTTTCAAAGTTGTTTTGATTGAGATTCTGTAACTCAGTCCCCAAGGTGACTGTATCTATGGGATTTCTTTCTGAAATTTCTAACTTGTTTGACAAAAGTAATTGGTAAATTCTGCCTTTCATGAGGTGTTTGATTTAGTACCATGTGAGTTTTATTATTAAATTAGTCTCTTATAAACCAGTAGAGAACACATTAAATGGATTAAGAATGCACTAATTGGCAGATGCCCAAATGCAGCTGTCAATTGAGAGCTATATTGGAATGAGGAATATTCTAACAGGATGATCCTTTCGCAGGGATTAATTCAATAATGTTTTATTAATGCTCTCTAATAATACAAAATACCACTGTTGGTAAAATGTGTGGATGACACATAGATTGCCAGAATAGCAGATAATAATGATGAAGACATTCAACTTGTCAGTCTGGGCCCACTCAAACAAATGATCTTTTTAAATGCCAAGTATCTCTAGACAAAAGCATCTGGATCGTGCCTGTGAAATTAAATACTGCATATGGAATAGGGACTTGGTGAGAACCACATAGAATTAGCAATGAAGCATGAGCTTCCAGACTGATGATGAGGTGAAAGGGGACTAATGAAGTCACTGTAAGTACGTACATAGTGGAGCAGAGGCTGGGGACAAAAGTATACTTTGGTATGTGACACAGTACAAATACTAGTGGAGAAATTTCTGAGAATTGCAGCTATCTTCATACTGAAGCAGACTCCTTGCTCACTGCCTGTAGCTCATTATTTTGCCTGTGTAACATCCATTGGATAAAGCATATGAGTTGTTTAAGGAGCAGGAGAGTGCTGTGACCACTGGGCAGCAAAGCACTGCCAGGCTTGCAGCCCCTTTCCCTCTGCCCCTGCTCCCTCACTTAGTGTCCCATCCCCTGGTCAGAGCAGTAGGCAGTGCCTCTTTGACTCACCCCCCAATATCCATGCTTCCTCACAGCCTGATAACTTTCTTTATTCTTATCAAAAAAACATGAAAATATTTACCTCACCAATGAGGCCTGATATAAGGCTGCATTTTTTTTCAGTCAGATAAGTCTTTTCACACACATCACATTATTAATATTTTTGAAGAAATATTTATGTTTTAATGGTAAAACAATAAGGTAAAAGCTTTATAAACCTTCAAATAAGCTTTCTAACAATGAGAAAGTTAGATCAGCATGGTTTCTCTGCTAACTACAAACAAGATAAAGAACACATTACAGGTTTATGCTGTAGGACAACTTCCCCTTCCTTAACATGTTCTTTTCATCAGATTACATAGCTGAATAAGCATACATAAACTATTGTTGCTGATTAAGAATACAAATTATTAAATATACATCTACGGCTTAATGTCCTTGGAGTCACAACACTACTGAAAATTAACATTTCAATCTTCTTAGAAAACAAAGGGAAATATCTAATAAGGTTTTTGATGTTAAAACTTTCCAATTAACTAGTTAAGACTGTGCATACTAACATTTCAGACTCTTGCATAAATACATCACAAGATAAATTAGCCTTGTTACTCTACTAACAGGAACGTCTTTTCCCACTAAATGAAAACATAGATTTATGCTTGATGTCCAAATACTTTCTTGAAAACTTATAAGTACCCATCCAAAAGTATACCTGCTTTCTGCTTGAATACATGATGTTTAAGAGTCTTAGTAAATATCTTCTTAAATATTGAAATATCCAATTTTGACAAATATAATAACATGGTCAGTATTAATACCCTCCCTTACACACGGGAATCAGACAGGAAGGTTTCTTTAGGTCATCCCTCTATCAGAAAAAATTCTGACCCCGTATCAGCCCATATGTGAGAGCAGGCAGACACCTGCCTTTGAGTTAAGCACACACTCTTGCCCTCTTCCTAAAGCAGACAAAAGAAGAAAAGGACCTTCTCTGCCCATCTGGAAAGGAGCCCTGCCCTCACATCCAAAGAGAGAGAGGAGTGCATGCAAGTTACGATCACAGTAAAAACTAAAGATATGTCAGGAAGTAAAATGTCTATATTCTTTAAAACAGATGTTCTGAGTTGACCTTCACTGCCTCCCAGTTCTTCGAGTAGCTCCATGCTGTCCAAGCTGCAGACTCAAGCTCTAGCCTGTTCTTCTCAGTAATCCTTTTAGGAGACACAGTAGAAGAGGCCTGAAGCGAATGATTGCAATGTCATGGAGGATGGGGAACATCATGCAGACCTTCTCAAAGGAGGGCCTGAAGCTGCAGTCTGAAGCAACAAAATCACCTGAACCTGCATTGTCTTATAAATTCTTCCTCCCCTTATATTTACTGTTCCCTTTCTTTTTATGAATAATGTACCAGTCTTCTAGCATGAAACCAATCTAGCTCTGAAACATATCAAGTTGATTCCCTGGAATCCAAGGGGAAAACTATGATCAACATACAATGTCTTTATGCAAGAATTTAAATGTAGTAGGACTATAGCTAATTAATGTATTTTGGACATGCCAACCACCCTAAATCATTTGCAAATATAAATCCAGAAGATTAGACTGCTGCAAAACCTATCAGCGAGGTGCAATAGATTGATATGATTAACAGTTTCTAATGTATTCCCATGGAAGGAATAATTGATTTCCAATAAAAAAGCCTTTCATTCACGATAGGAAAGCTACTACCTGCTTCTGTTTAAGAAGAAGGCTGAAATTTACAAACTAGTTTGTGTACAGCATTCTCTTTTACTGCTGCTAATTCTTTAAATTACCTTTTAACTGCTACTGATACCATTTATTTTTTGTTTATTAGCCTTAGGTGGCCCTATCACAGAATTCTCCTAACAAAACAAAAAAGTATCCTTCAAACCTGTATAGCAAACATTGTTACCATCCACCACTTCACAGAAATGTGATTGGATAATGGTACGACATGTAGTACGATGTACAGACAATTTCATGGCTGGAGCCAGAAGAAGGTAGTATAATGATGTACAAGAGGGGAACAGCTATTTGATATGTTACAAGCTCAGACAGTTCATGGAAAGACAGAGAGGAGGGCCTTTAAATTGCTAAGGGAAGCAAGCTGCAATTCTGAAATAAACTCAGACCACAGAGAGTTCTGATTCCTAAACAAAGGGATAGGGTCAATCTAAATCTCCTGATGCTACCCTCAGTCATTCAAAAAAAATAGCCAAATTGAGATAGACCAGCAATACACAGGCTTAGGCTCTGGATATGCAGCCTGTCTTTTT
>JAWWES010000115.1:63368709-63382694 GCA_035583135.1 Lophotriccus pileatus
CATTCAAAAAAAATAGCCAAATTGAGATAGACCAGCAATACACAGGCTTAGGCTCTGGATATGCAGCCTGTCTTTTTCGAAGGAGAGCCATACACGGCTTGGTCCATCTCCAGCTTCCTGTGTGTCTGCACATCTACCAGTGCCTCTGGTTGCTTTCATGACAAAGGGTGGGTGACTGCTTACATGCACCATAAATTTGAGAGCAGCTTCCAACACTGGAGAGAGTAAAGCTCCAACACACACATCAAGATAGATATTCTAATACATTAAATGCTTTGCTGTCATCCCTTCTCTTGCTTTCCTTTTGGTCTTGTGCTGCCTTTAAATCCTGAACATACAAGATTAGTTGTCTTTTAAAACTGAAGAAAAAGTGAGTACCAAAATAATTTTCTCCTGAGCAGTGCAAGCACTGAACAATAATCTTTCCTGTGCAGACCGGTAGGCCAAGAGAAGCAGAGCTGTGTCTCTGCTCCCTGCTTGCACATGAGTCAGTGTTCAGACAGTCAAACCTCAGAAAGTCATTGCTTAGAGCAGAGGTCTGAGTTATTGACACCTTCACCCAAATTACAGTAACCACAATCCCAAATGAGTAAGCGCTGCTCATTCTGAAGATTTCCCGCACTCTATCAAAAATAAAGAATAATATGGAAATTAGATGCGTGGTAAGTTCCAACTGCACCACTCAAAATGGCTGTGGATATCTGGGTTGTGACACCCCCTTAGCAAAAGGATGGTGAGACCTTAGAGTGAAGCCTCTGAGAGAAGTCTTTGAGCCTCCATTGCTCTCTGAATAGAGGCTGGGTTTTTCAAATAAGAGATTCATTTAACTACACAAGAACTATTCTCCTGATTCATAGGCAGTGAATCTTTAGATTCAACACAGGACCCTATGATTTTTGGACTTTTTTATTTTTTAAGGAAAGAAGAAAAACATCAAACTGTGGTATGCACCCATCTCATAAGCTAGTTTAATGCTCAGCGTGCACTGAATGTAACGAGGCACATTTTGCTAAGATCCATGCCAGTGTCTTTTATTGATCCATCAACACGCAGATCAGTTGTTCTAGAAGCCTGAACTTAAGTTACTCACATTTCTGAGGACTTGAATATTCCCCATAATAAAGAACAACTTGGAAAGGTTTCATGCCATATCACAGTACATTCCTTTTGCCTCATCTCTGGAAAGAGTAGGTAGAGCACATTTCAGTACTTCTAGCATGAACTGACACATCTTCTGTGAAGGAGAGGTGCAGATGTGTGTGCAAAGGTACATCGTTGATAATGTAAACCCTGATTAAATACATTTTATTAAGCAAGTACTGTCCTTTAGAGACCTAACTTTTCATTACAAATAAAAGGTGTAAAAAGGGCTTCCTCTTGTTTAATGATTTATAAAGGAAAAATTCTCTCCTCCTCTGTGCTGCCTCCATGCAGCACATGTGCTGCTTCAGGTTCCCAAAGTACTTCCCTTGCCAGTCATACACTTTCCCCTAGCTAAGATTTCTGCTTTAGGATATGACAAGCAGTGCCTTAGAAGTGACTTTTCTTCTTTACTGATCAGGGTATAGAGCTAAGTCAGAAGTACCTGAGGGTTGGTCAAATGAATCCCACCCATTTTGACTCAAGTGGTATTTGTCAGCTGTTTTCATAATGTACGTTCTCCTTCACCCAAGTATCCAGTAGCTGTACCTTTGCATTAAAACACCACAACAGCAGTCGTTACCTTCAGATTAGCAATGAAAAATATAGCATTTGGAGCATACATTACATGAAGAACCTTGTCTCAAGGCAGATGGAGTATCTTCAAATCACTGTGGTACACTTAATTTGCCTGAAGGAGAGGTGAGCAATTTAAGTGTCCTCATGAAGAAATAATGACCTATTATACATGCAGGTCAAGAGGAAGTGGAGAGGATGATTTTTAGCTTTGAAAAAAATAGATAGTTGAAGGTATGGGTATAATTGTAAGTATAGAGACAGATAGGATTTGGAAAATAGTTTTTCAACAGCGATAAGAAAAGCATTTATGTAAAAACATGTTTCCATATGGCGGAAGGCCAGATGATTTTATCTTGAAAACAGAAACAATACTGAAAATGATATGTCATACACTTAATGGAATTCTGTTGTGGATGAATTTAACCATGAGGAGCTATACAGTCCAGTTCCTCTAAACCTAAGCAATAGCTGCCCACTGTTCCCAGATGCTGCCCCTCAGATGCCCTGCTATGTGTACATCTCCTGTCTGACACCATTTTTAGGCATTTCCATAACACAGCTTTTAAGAGCCAGAAGTGATTTAAATGCATTTCTCAGTCCTAGTTAGCCTTTTGAATTGTAGAACTGGGATTTTGGAGGAACTACATGATCATAAAGCAATTAATACATTTTTTTTCTAGATGTATTTGTTTTCGGCATACGTGTTGCACTCCCAAAGGAAGAAAGGGATCTTTCTGGATAATAAAACCTGTATTTAACACCTTTGTGGATCCCAAACTTCATTCAACTCTGTATGCCAAACCACTTTTCCAGCTGACTTGCCCTTGCACTATTGTTTTAGAAAATACACCAATCTCTCCTTGAAAAAAAAAATTTTTAGAAGCCATTATTTCCTGCATTTTTTTCAATGCACTCCATGAGGGAGGAAGCAGAACGAGAATACAGCTCTCTGCTTACTTCCCTTCCTTACCAGTTCTCCCATCACATTATCTTTAATGGGAACACGAGTCAAGGGCAATGGCTCTGCTAATAGAAATCTCCTGATTTTAGAAACAGGGAAAAAACATTCTGTTTTTCCACTTAAGTCGTCGCCTAGTTCCAAACACAGTGAGATCCACATAACCAAATTTTGAGGTCGATAGTGTAGGCTCCTAACAGAGAGTGCTGTATGTTCCACAGTGCACAGCTCTTCTCCTAGGTGAGATGACAATAACCAGGAACTTTCTTCTCCACTGATCAGAGCAGGGATCCAGGTGACTACCTCACATATAGATGTCTAAAGTCGGGTGAGATGAATTTCTCACATTTATCTTAATGACAGCAAGTCGCTGTAGCATAGCAGTCTTTGAAGAATCCCGAGAGAGGACAGCTCTTATAACAAGCAGATCTCAGATCCATCACAGCATTGGACACTATATAAATCTCCAGCATGCAAGTAATTTTTAGTGAAAGTATAAAAAGTCACACTGGGGAAGACTAAAGGTCTGCCTAGTCCTTACAGTGGCCAGCAGCCGATGCTCAGGAAGGATGTGAGAATGCTGCAAGCAGGAACTGATATTCCCTCAGTGAACTACCAGAATACATGGAGTGAGCCCTGCGTCTCAAGATCTCCCTGAGAAAGTGGGCATATTTTTTCTTGTGTTTAATGACCCTACATAAATAATCCTTTCATGAATTTGTTTTTGGGAGTCATATATATTTTCAGCATCTGCAGTGCTCTGTGGTAATGATGAAAGTATTTTAATTAGAGGTTGAATAAAGAATCATCTTCTCTTATGCATCCTGAATGTAGAGCCTGATAATTTTGTGCGGTGATTCTTCGCTCTTGTATGAAAAAAAAAAAAAAAGGCTATTCAGTTTCTCCAAGCCACTCATGAGTTTGTAGGCTTTTATCACACCTCAAACCCCACTGACTATTTTCAGGGCTGAACTGTCCTAGCATATTTACTCTCCATGTGCAGATATCATTACATCATGTCTGTTATCACTCTCTATTAATTTTTAGTTTTATTGTATCCTCTCAGTGCAAGCCAGCTCAGAACTTTAGTTTTCAGATTGACTACTTATGGCAGTCAACAGCGCTGTGAAAAGAACACAATTATTTTTATAAGTAACACAACATGGGGTGTGGTCTCTGCTAAAGTAAATTAATTTTCAGTTGAGAGATGATCAGAAAGGAAAGGCAACCATTACATGCTGGAATAACACTTTGAGAATGGCATTATTTATCCTAATGCTGTAGTTCCTTGCTATCACTGTCAGCTCTGGATCTTCACTTTTCCCTCTCTCTTATCTGCCTCCCTCCCCTCTATGTGGTTATTTTTGCTTCAGTGATACATGTGAGGTCCTTGTCTGTCATGGTATTGAGAAATGGCTTGCTTTTCACATGTGAAAAGGAAAAAATAGAAAGTGCTTCTAACATCCATGTCAGAATTGTAGGATTATGAAAGGAAAGATGAAAAGCCACCAACTTTTTTATTTAGTATACACCTCAAAACAAGATCTCTTCTGTCCTCAGGTGACAGAGGATGAGGCAGAAGCTTTGGGATGGATGAAGAGGAAGGGTTAAAAAAAGAATAAACCTTTGAATGGATGAATATGATTCTGAAGGGCTGCAGGCATGTACTAATTGAATCATGACCTTTCTGAAAGGTACCAAATTTAGTTCATAAGAACAACTTATGGATTTTCAAATTACACTTGCCTCATATTATAATGAAGTGCAAAAATCCCAAAGGTTTTAACGAAATAAAACATCCAAATTGAAGCAGAAATATTTTATGTCATTGTTTTAACTACCATATCATCAAAGGAAAAATTTTATCAAAATGAATATCTTTAAACTGTTTTAAAAATGTACTTCGAAAATGTAGAGACTGAAAAGTTTCAACTCTGCTATAAGCAAAATCTTCAGTAGGAAAGAGCTTCTTGGACAAATTCTGACCAATCTAACTCAGGAAAATAGGGAAAGATCGAACAAATTCAAAGGCTGAAAACTGTCCCTTCCCACACAGCCTGACTCATCAAGCAGGTGCAGGAATCCAAATAGGGTGACATCAATCATCTGTGCCCCGGAATTGTGGACCTCACTATCTGTGGATGTCATGGAAGCAATAAAGCTGAGGAATGCATTGCAGAAATTTATAGAGCAGGTGCAAGCACTGACTAAACTTTTCAGAAGGCTCGTCTTGCATCTTAAGATGGGACTTAATGATGTGATTATTTCTCTAGTTCAGTAAATCAGGAAGTAAATAACTTACTGTGTCCTCTTAGGGTCTTTCATCTTATTTGAGTGAATTAATGAAAGGAACCAACATATATTTGATATCTATGACTTATTTGACAGAAGTCAAGCAATAGAGCACCTTCAGTTTAAGAGTTTCTCTTCATGAGAAACTGCGGTAGTTTGGCAAATGGGTTTACTCTGACACAGAACCAAACAGGACCTGAAAAAAAAAGCAATGTTAATCATTCAGCCTCATGATATCGCTTTAATAATCAGAATAGCAGACTTCATTGAAAAAAAAATTAACCATTTTAGTTATATGCTATCAACAGTCGGAAATCAATTTTAAAATCAAAGCCACTTTGAGGAGGAAAATCAAAATCATTTTAATCAAAATGCTCTTGCAAATAATGACTGCAAACTTGAACATTAAAATCAATACTAGTAATGCTACAAGCCTCTGGTAGTTTTCCTCACAAAATAAAAAAGTTCCTTTGGGAAATTCTTTCAGCTCAGAAAAGCTGACAGTTTTATTCTCTGCCTTCCCAAAATTAGCTCTCTGACAGCACCGATACTGTTCTCCCTAGGGTGCAGCAGTTTCGTTCAGTGAGGCTATGTGACAAAAATCCCACGGAAACCAAAACCCACATGAAGCACCATTTATAAAGAAGAAGTTCTGTACCTGAAATACAAACCAAGGAGCTGTGCCATAACTGGCCTCTATGGCCCCTCATTATTTAGTGACTTCGGCCAAACGCAGACGTACTTACTTCTGCGATCCAAAACCCACCAGTGTTGCTCTGTGAACAAGCAGTGGTGAAAGGCAACAGCCTCTTTGTTATGTGGCGCCCAACCAACGCACAACTTTCCCTGATAGCTTTTGTAATAGATAAATTCTTCTCTGATCTTTAAAAATAAAATAAATAAGTAAATAAGTATGTAAACAGCGCTCATCTTATTAGTGCTTTTTTATTTTTGCATGTGTGGAAATAAAAAAAAAAAAGGGTAAAACTAATTATTTTCAGGGGAAAATACTCAAGATAAACCACATTATTTTCATTTTATTGTCTCTGCAGAGGTGTAAATTGCTGTCATCTAGGGCTTTATGTTGCACTGAAAAGGTGCTTCTAGAGAAGGGAAACTGAGCAGAAAATTGGAATCATTATGCATTTCTGAGATGCTTATATTTAGTCATTACAAACAGCCAATCTTTGAATGATAAACTGAGGGGGAATAGACAGTCAAAAATAAATGTCTGCAGCTACAGGGTTATGAAAACATCTTTTGATTAATTACCTTGAAACAGAAGAAAGGACTCATCTCCTCACCATCCCCAAAAAAACCGCCAAAACCTCACACTAAAACCACCTCAGCATCAAAAAAATTAAGAAGACAGGAAACTGGAAATAAATGAAGACTAAAGAAATTCTTCTGTAGTAGATCCACCTGCTTCCTTTCATAATGCAAGGACATTAGCAGAGAAATTTAAAGGCAATGAACTTGGGACAACTTAAAGAGGGAAGAAGCAAAAGTAGCTCACATTCCCACCTTTCCTGAAAACCTCTGCAAGATCCTCTGCAAAAATATCAAGTGGCAGAGGATGTTACTCATAAAAATTGTGACTTGAGGTCAATCTCAGTTAATGACTGAATTTTTATTTATCCACACTACACTGCAGCTGCCTCTGTATTTTATTAAAGCCTTATAATTAGGCAGTTTTATCATCGTGACATATGAGTAGGCTAAATCTTAGAATCATGAATGGCCTGGGTTGGAATGGACCTTAAAGATTGCTAGTTCCAAGCCCCCTGCCATGGGCAGAGACACTTTTCACTAGATCAAGTTGCCCAGAGCCCCATCCAACCTGGCCTTGAACACTTCCAGGGATGGGGCAACCATACCTCTTAAAAGTGCCTCACCATTCTCACAGTAAAGAATTTCTTCCTTACATCTAACCTAAATCTCTCCTCTTTTAGTTTAAAAATGTTCCCCCTTGTCCTATCCCTACCTGCCTGGGTAAAAACTTGTGTTACTAGCAGATATATTCCTTTTCCCATCTTTAATTTTGGAGCTTGAAGACCATCACAAACTAAACTGACAACAAAACCATACCTCTTGAAGAGACTCTGTACCTGACAGGTATCTTTGCAAGCATTTTTGCAAACACTCTCTTTGGTGCTTTATCTTTATTTCATGATCGATTTTCATCTCTAATTTTTTTTCAACATACACTATATGTCAAATGGTTTTAATGACTCTATAATAATGTAAGAAGCTGTTATGGTGTAACCTGCTTCTGCAGTGGTGCATCACAAGGGCTGAGATCCAAGGCTACAGTTTTTTTAAAGAAGAAAAGAAAGTCACATGAATGAGAAATTAAATTATAAAAGATAAGTATAAGCTGTGCTGTGCCAGGTCCATGTCTCTTTTTTTTTTTTTTTTTCCCCTGCAAAGAAGATGCTTTGTTTCTTATTGAGGCAAAGAAGATGCTTTGTTTCTCTTTGAGGCCTTTGCTATAGGAGCATTAAAAGGATCTAATAATAATAATGCAAAGCGTTAATAGAAAAATAAAATTCCAGTTGATAGTATAATGCAGAGTTGTATCACATACTTTATTCTGAACATTTTCAGATTTTGGGGTATTTTCTTTATTTGTAGTAGGTTGATCTGACTTGTATATGCATGTACATGAAGTATACATGCAGGTATATTCATTAAAGAAAAATAAATAATTGTAAAGATCTTGAATATGTTGTTGTCATTTTCCACTATTGTAGTTTTTTAGAAACTAATTAAAAGCTTCATATTTCATATTCAAATTTTATGAATTTTTGGTTTATACATCAAAACCTAAAAAAAAGAGTACCATTAAGACCAGCATTTCCAACTGCTGCTTCATCAGTGTTAACCTTTATTTGGTGATTCTAGGAATGGGATATGCTTAAGATCAGTCTGATTCTCTATTCATTGCTCATGAGGAAGAAATTACATATCTGGTTTAACAAAAAGTATTTATTTCCACAGATTGAAATGAAAAATAATTCTATCAAATAATATGATTAACTGTTTTCTTTAGCATTACCACTGCTGGAAATAAAATTTAAACAATCATATTTCATTACTATTTTTTCATTAATATTTTTTTCAGTGCATTTGATAAGAGGCAAGGTGTCAGGGGAGGTTTAAGTTGTGGGTCCCTTCCACTCAGCATATTCTGTGGTTGTGATTCTGTTAAATTTTCACAAAAGACAAAAGTTGGAAAGTTATATACCTGAACAGAAGTGAATGATAGTGTAAAAAAAATATTATCTCCATTTTGAACAGTGTGATATATTTTTGCTACATAGGCACTTTCTCAATTGCTATTCTCCACGGTTTTCAACAGTTGACTGATGGATGATGGGAAGAAGATTTCTTGACAGGCTGGTAATCTATCCAGAGGGGAAAGGATGCTGCTGGTCAGGGTTCAGGTACTGCAAGGGCTTTTGACTAGCCAACCATTAGTGCATGTCTAGAAGGCCAAGGGCTATTTCCCTCCACTACTCATCTTATGAGAATGAAACCAGCACTGCCAAGAAGCAGGCAGGCAATGAGAAAAAATACTTTATTTGCTACTGGCCCAGAGTTTTCAGCTTTGTGAAAACTTACTATATTTATATTGTGCTCCATAGACACTTAAGAGATTTATGTAAACACGGCCAGTATTATTGAAATTATTAGCACAGCTCTAAGTTTCACTATTCATTCCTATATCCTTCACCATTACAGTGCTATTGTAGGCTGCATCAAAGCTATGGTAGCATGATAGGTAATTAATTCCACAGACGAGCCTCCCACACTCCTGCACATGCTCCTGACCACACCACTACACCAATGGGAGTTACACGGACATCCTTGTTTTGGCTGGAAATCATGTATGAACTCCTGTCTGTACAGAAACATTGGTGCCTGCCAGCAAGGGCTTGCTCTGTTCTCCGTCAGGGAGCCAAAGGCATTCCTCTGCCCACCCACCTACTTTTATGGTACTACATGTATAAACAGTCTGTGTAGCCCTAGTGTAGGTCCCTATTGCCCCCCAGTCCCCTCAGGAAAAAGGCAAGTCTGGTACTCTTTCCCCCATCCTCCAGCCCAAAGCCTATTCTCGTCTGGTAGGAACTGAAGGTGCTGGAGTTAGTCACATGTGAACGGCAGGATGCTCCAGCCAGCTTCCATATCAAGGCCAGGCAACCTGAGCATGTCACAAAGTGCTGTCACATGTCAACACAGATGCAACCTTTGAGGTCTCTTTTTCCTGAAGAAAAGTTGACATTATTGAAATGGGTCCAAAATGAGAGACGGGGTGAGACAAGCAGACATACACACACACACACACACATAGGTACATACTGGGATCACACTGTTTTCAGGGAAAAGCAGCCTAACAACATACAAATGGATAGTGGCTATAACTCAAATGTTGTAGGGATTTCAATGGGAGCAGAGAGTTGTATTGACGTCTATCTTATTATAGCTGTAATGATGAAATGTACCCTTGTGCAGCAATGGCTTATATACTGTGTACAACAACACAGCGCCTGGGAGATGAAGGACTAGGTAAGATACCATCAATATTTTTTCAACACGTTGATTGGGAAATTTGTACTCCTTTGGAAGCTATACCTTCCAGTGTTGGCCTTAGAACTGCATCTGCATATACCACTGAGATTTTGTGTGAAAAACGAAGCTACTGCAGCTTAATCTGTATAAAGTTAAGATATGGAAAATATACAGAAGATGTGAATAAGTGCCCTTGTGTCTAAAGTACGGCATACTACAAAAAGGACATTAAAGAAGCACATTAACACATGACTATCATTTACTGTGTCTCTCCCTCTCATGAAAAAAACCAAAATCTAGAACAAAGTATGGTCATTCTGAAGATACCACTTCAATGTCACATAGTCTATTCTGTCCTACCCTGGTCACTCTCTCCTGAGAACAGAAATGTTTTCCTGAAGAAAGGGACATCTCTGTGCAGAGCTAATATCACTTCTCCCTTATGTGGCATCAAAAGAAAAGTCAATAAACATGAGATGATGGTAAGGAACACACTACAGAAGTTAAGAGGCAGGAGATTAGGAAATATAATGAGCCTTTCCTGTGTTGCATATCTGTATGATCTTCATCTGAGAGATCTGAGAGATCATCAAGAGAAACTTTCAAGAAGTGAAAGTTCACAACAGTATTGTAAACATGAAATATGTTAGTTCTCTAAAACTTAGTGTTGGGTAAAAAGAGACATTATTCAGTGTTACTAGACTTACATGGTGACATACCACTCCATTATTTTTCTTTCAATGCCTTGATAAAAGTGCAGTTCATCAAAGTAAAATGTCTTCCATATATATTTTAGCACAAGGAAGCCACACAAACACTCCCATGTACAAACACAAAAATATATATGTATTTTAATTTTCATTTGGTCATATTTTATTTAACAGGATGTCATTCTTCCTCAATAACCAATGATGATTTAAAGTAGTAGTACTCTCCGAAGCAGCCTATTGATCACAGAGAACTGATGATATTTAAATACACAGTATAAAGAGTGACATGTTTCACAAAGTTGCTTTATCTTCAGATTTTAGGCTGGAACACAACAGACCAAAAGTAACCATTTCACTAGGTCCAAGAATAAAATTCAAACTGACAACAAGTTGTGAAAACAGAATAGTTATCGAAACTTTACAGAGAAAGAACGATTAATAAACTTGTCCTGGCTTTACAGATCTCAGACCCCCTGAGTCCTAACACTACTAAACTGAGAAACAAACAAATGAATTTTATCCTGAGGATACAAGCACTGTTTGCAAACTACCCCTGTAATTTAATTTTGAATTTTGATATGGTACTGTAGTATTTTCCATAAGGCTCCAAAATAGATTGCTGCATTAAAAAAAAGAAAAAAAGAAAAAAACATTCAGTGGTTACTTTTATGCAAGTACTACAGATCACGAGAGCCTTAAGGCACAGATTGCCAATTTAGCAATTTCAAATGTCACCATGACTAGCTGTTAATCATTCTCATAACAGAGTTGTATTAATAGATTATGTGAGTGCTTTTGCATTTGCATGAGTGTAGAATCAACACAGTTAGCATGATTTGCGCACAGCCTTCATCAGGACAGGCATACTTCCATAATCTGCTATTGCTTAAATTTTGGGGCAGTAGTATCTACTTGAAGAGTGACAACTAACATTATGGGGAAGGTAACATCTTACATCACAAGAGCTATCTCAGAGGACTGTCTATCTACACCTGTGCAGATTCCTAGCCAGACTCTTTTTTTTTATATTCCTCTACGATGAAATTGGCCTTTGCTCTCAACAGCATGCTCTTCATGCTGTTACCAGAGATTTGTACAAGGGAAATATTTAAAATACTGGTCCTCAAGATCTAATCTGCAGATTATAAATGTCTTGGGGTTTTTTTATAGTTTTCTTCAGTTACTCATAGAATAAAGTACATATAGCAGACAGGATGTTGTTGAGGGTAGAGAAGGGATGAAGAGCTGGGAATGTTTTGTAGAACACATTTCATACAACAGTCCATAGGGTGAAAGAGTTAGAG
The DNA here is from genome assembly GCA_035583135.1 of Lophotriccus pileatus. Classification (NCBI taxonomy): domain Eukaryota; kingdom Metazoa; phylum Chordata; class Aves; order Passeriformes; family Tyrannidae; genus Lophotriccus; species Lophotriccus pileatus. Next base: position 63,380,265 of record JAWWES010000115.1, read on the forward strand.
AACCAAATGATTTAAAAAAACATTATTCTCAAGTTGAACACTAGTTAACTGCAAAACAATTTTTTTTAATAGTGTCAGGTATTCTATATGTGCCCCTCTAAATATATTTGTAGTTTTAGAATCACATTGTCTACTGTTTAGTTCCTTCTGCTACTTATGCATCAAAGATGCACATAAACATCAGGGAAAACCATATTTAAGGAAAAGTGATGATACACTAAGTCCCAACCAAACCCTGAAACTCTTTAAGTTATCATAATCTTAGGCATTACTTGTAACAATCACCAATTTAATATTCTTAGGCATTAGGTATAATGCTTAAAGTTGTCAGTTTCCTTTAAATCATCTGCACTCTGAGTGACTAATGGCTACAATTAACATCACCAGCAGCACTGTTTAAAGACATAGGACACAGATCACCAGCTCTAGCTTGAAGGCTGCATAATTAGCACAAGACACCAAGGTTTATGGGGGAGATTCCCACGCCACTTACAGCCTTCCACACAGAGTAGGCGCTGACACTGATGTCATGGCAAGACAGGCTTTAATTCAAGCAAGCACTGAATTCTCCCACAAAATTTTCTCTGCAGCAGGGACTTGCAGAATACATCCCTCCCTTCTGTTCCTATGGACAGGTGGGTGAACACTAGCTTTCCAGATCCTGCACGCTACATGATATCCATATCCTGGCAGCCACTGTGGAACTGGCAGCAGCAGAGGCAGTTCAGGTCTACCATATGCATCAGGTTTAAAAATACCGGAACTGGGTTTGTGTGGGAGAGAAATATGTTACCTCTCCTTTCTGATGACAGATGTGTCATGGGGTTTGTAAGTCTCTCTTATATTGCTGAGCAGTGAAAGCCCCCCTTACCATTAAAATTGTCAATCAGTTCACTCCAACTCCACAATGTTGTTTTCTCCATAGGCCTGCCACCTTCCCTTACAGCCATGGGGTTCCTTTCCTGCTCTCCCTCCATGATTTCTTCAGCCAAGCAGGACACAGCATTTCATATATTCCTGGGGCCCATCTCCATGTGAGGCTCTGGTGGTGTGCACTGATTCATTAAACCATGTTCATAAGCTCAGCTGTAGCACATGACATTTCACACAGAAAATCAAACATTTTTTAAAGATTCAGGGAACTCCATCACGGCCATACATGGTAGACCATGTGAGAAATGGAATCTCTGCTCATAATGTAGAGGGTGGACACATAATAGGCTACTGATTCATTTCTTGGAAGCGTTAATACAAGTTCTATCACATTATTTTTGCCATTCATACAGCTTTCCACTGCTGGCTTGCTTCTGTTTTTTTATTTTAATTATTGTGTTTTATCATCTTATATTGTCTCTTTACTTGCTTTTTTCTCCCCTTAAATTTTTATTAACCAAGGGATCTGATTTGAGATGCCTGCCTTTAGGCACTGGTGTGTGTTGATGATGTGACAGCCTCTTTAAGGAATCACAGAAGCATTTCCATATCAAATACAATTCCTAATTAACCCCTGCCATTTGTCTGCTGCAAATTGGCAGATATGTCAATTCTCTGGAAGTGAATTCTCTGCTAACACCAAAAGGAAGCTTTGTCACACCTACATTAGAGAGGATTCGTTCTAAGTGGCTGATGCTAACTGATGTAGAAAGAACAATTCTGGCTGACCACCAACCCTTGTAGACAAAATACTCCGGCCATGTTCTAAAAAAACATGTGTACCATAAGGAATTATCAGCATCTTTCCTTGGAGATCTCTTTATTTTGCCTGTGTACAATGGTCCCTCTCCTTTGGGATTCCACAGTGATATCACCAATTCAGATTTTCAATTCACTGCTGAAACTTCTCTGTTTTCTCTCTTTTTCAATTTACATCATGCAAGAGCTAACATGTCCGTTATCCACCAGAGCAGTTTACACACACACAAAACACTGGAGAAGAAGTGACAAAGTAGTGGGAGCTCGTGACCCATGTTTGAACTTCACCACTGTACAGCATTGCACAAGTTGTTATTTTTTAACAACAAAATCACTTTGCAAATTGTGCAATCCAACAGGGGTCAATGCCATTTTGTGCCAACAGACCCATATGAAGGAAACAAATTAAGATCCCAAAAGCTGATAGGAAAAAAATTCCCACACAACTGAAAGCTGAACTGCAGACTGAAGGGAATGTCTAGGTCAACCTACTAAATACAGACTCTTGACACAGGATCATTCAAAGTTACAAGGCAACAGAGGATGTGGGATTCCTATCTATCTGGATTGTACTTTCATTGGTGGTCACTTGAGCATGCCTCTAAATAAAATGCTGATATTCCCTGTATAGTTAATGAGAAAAAAGTATTCTGTTTCATCCCTGGCTGAGTTCAGAAATCTTTACTGGGGAGCCATGATTTCCTTTTGGTAGTCTTCAGATTCAATTCCTGGGGGGGG
>JAWWES010000115.1:63382704-63400514 GCA_035583135.1 Lophotriccus pileatus
TAAATTTCTTCCCCCCCCCCCCCCCCCCCAACAATTAGAAAGAGAAGAATGGCATTTCATTTGGGGGAGATGCTCCCTTTTTGCCATCTCCACAGCAGGAACGTCAAAATGTTAATTCAGATTTAACTCCACAGGAAAGATCATCCCCAGTTTGCAAAGGTCTGATGGTAAAGCATTCTAAATGAACTAGGCATGAATGAATCAACAACCAGATATTCTTACAAAAAATAGGGACACATTATTTTCTCTCCTGCATTTTAAACCAGACTGAGCGATCAAAGTGTCATCTTTGCCACACAGAAAAACAATGGGAATGTCTTCCATTGAGAAATGTCTCTGACTTGCTGTGTTTCCGTTTTGCTACCTGAGAAAGTGGAATAACTATTATTTTCTCAATTTCATAGTGTGCTTTGAAGTTTGTGGACAAAAGTACTATTCTCAGCAACATGCTCATAAGCTACTTGTAAAATACCTTCATTTAGGACCTGATACAGCCAGTCATTTGATTGTTCTTTCAGACCTTTGCTCTTGCCTTTCACAATGGTATTTATCTTCCAAATTTGTCCTAGTACCCAATGCTGTTGATAGCTCAGCAGGACTTTCTCTATAGGCAATTAAAAATTATCAAACCCAACATCAACATCCCCCCAAAATCACATTTTAATATTCTAAACAAAATCCTGAAGCCTGATATTTTTTTCCTCTCTTGCATGCTCTTTCAAACGTAACTTTATCAAAAAACTTGACAAATAGATACATCAATAATAACAGAAACAATATAATAACACAGATATGATCAAAGGTTATTGCAAAGTGTTTCACAGGCAATTCTAAATGGTAGTTCTTATGATGCTTGACAAACTTTAATTTCCAAAACAGAACAGAAAAATAAGAAAAGACATGAATACCGGCGGATTACAATTTTGTCAGGTAATGTGCTTAGGCTTTGCTGTGACTGTGATTAAATAATACAAAGAGCATTCCATGCAAGGTACTGAGTTAAAACAATTCTTTGAGAGTGATTACATTAAAGTGAATCTGCTCCTCCACATATCATGACCTCTTGAAGTCCCTTTTATGCCTGTTTTCATTAATTCTGTGTTCAGTTTACATATGTCTCTACAAATATCTTTTGTGACTAGACATAGCATGTTTGTAGAGTGCAAAACATCTTTTTAAATATGCTATACAGTAAATTTACATTTCTGTAAAGACATTTCAAACTATTTTACAATGAATAACTATTGGGAGTCTGTGCAGTTGTTGGAGCTTAGTGGGTCTGATTACCTGTCTCTATAAAGCCAAGAGACATCTCTGATTACAAGAGGAAGGCTTTGGGCACGGAAGTTTCCATAACTTTTCCATATATTTTTAAACATTTGTTTCTTGGAAAAGACATCATTTAAGGCAATATTTTTAGATCTTACCAAGGGCCCAAAACTATCAATTTTTACACTTCTTTTTTCTCCCTTCCTTTTTTTTTTTTTGGCATAGTTACTTGGACAAGTGTATCCAGTTTTTCCACTAAGTTCCTCATATTGCAGGATATTTTTTTATATGCATATCAGCATGCATAATTACAAAAGAGTTTTATTCTATCCAGTACACAACAAAGGTAAGAAATTAAGAGGAATACTCCCAAGCATTTGAATTCTATTTTAGCACTTCAATTTTGCTATAAAAATTAGACAGCAATTCCTATGATAACAAAGATTGGAAAAAGTTTTCAGTCCAAATTTAATCTAATAAAAATTGATTTACCTATAAAGATTTTCTACAAGAAAGGTGGAACCCTCTATGTACCCTGATGTGTAAAAGAGAAATGCCTTCAAAGAATACTGAGAGCAGGAAAGGTATATTTATTTTTCTTACCCATTTTCATATTCTTATCCAAAGTCACAACTGCAATTATCATTGTCAGAATCTGCTTCAGTGAAATAAAAGCTGTGGCCAGGAAGACCTGTAGCCCAACTCTTTAACAGAGAGAATCTCATTGAAAAAGGAATTTTGTTCTTGGTGAAAGATGAGGTCCCAGTTACACAAAATTATAACATATCCTACTTGTATTTTCTGGAAAGAATGTAATAATACTCATTAACTTGAAGTTCAAATCAGGCATGAGAAAATATTACACAAATTACATTTAAGTGCATAAATAAAGGATATGCAAGGAAAACAAATTTATAAGCTTCAAAACAAAATTTAAGCTCCATACAGTGGAGCAGATTTGCAATTTCTGACCAAACAGCTGCTGTACTCCAAAACCAGCATTCTACTGTCTCACACCAAAGTCTGGCCCATGTATCTAAAAGGATCCATGAAGATATTCATCACCACTGAGTCACAGTTTGCATACATGTGGAATATTGACTAAATCCTGAAGCCCTTAAAAGGAGAAAACTTCTACTGATGTTATAGTTTTATCTGATGAGGATTTAAAAATCAGATCAATGACAATGTACTATTCTACTAACTACAGAAGTGTGGGCATATACAACATACATTCAAATATGGCACTTTTGCAAATCCTGGATACACATCTCACTTATCCAGCATGATGTTACAAGGAATGTGAAAAACAGGACTGAACAAAATAGTATATAAGGATTGATCATTTTTTCAAGTCTCTCAAACCACAGAAGTAGTATTACAACACTTTCTACTACTGACAACTTGTAGAACAGACTGATAAGACATTCAGGCTCCATATCTTTTCTCTGTGCATTTCTTAACACATATCATGAAAACAGAATTAGGAGAGCAGAAAGGCAATGACTTGTTCAGACAAGTTCCTGCAATGTGATGGCATGTTAGGGCATACACTATTTATCAGCGTTGCTAACTGCAAAGTAGGAAAGCTTTATCTGTGTGTTGCCTGAGCTAATCAAGGGTGATGCTGGGAGAGTCAGGGCTGTCTCAGCCCTGAGAAATGCGAAGCTGCCACCACAGGAGTTACAGCTAAACTCTAGATGACACACTGTAAAGATTTCACTCTCTGCTCTTAACTCATCTCTGCCTACTAAATCTTATAGCTTTAATCATCTTGGGCAAGGAGAGGTGACCTACAACCAATGACTTTGAAACTTCAATCATCACTGAAGTAATGGAAGAAATGCTTTAAACTCCAGTGCTTGGGAGGCAGGATTACTGTGAGCTACCACCTCCACTGTCAGTGTTTTCTTAACTAATCCTTGCACTGACTGGACACGCTCTTATATACCTCTAACTATTCAGATGTCTTGCTGGGCACCCTGTGTCTCTTCCCACTCTGACTGTAAAGTCCTAATAAGAAACTACATTCTTGCCTCAGCTTACCATGGTCTGCAAATGTCAACCAGCACTCAAAGATGGCACGGCCTCTGCATTTCAGCTGATTTACCCAATTCCTAGTGAAACCTGTTGCCCTGTTGAGGTAAAATGTATTTCTCCATTATGGCACATGTTCAATATATACAGTTACACTACAACCAAAACAAAGGTGTCCTAAACACATAGGCTGAGATGTTTGACTACAACTTATTCATATTAACCTTTGCTTGGAATGGGATGCTGTTGTTCTATGGAAAGTTTTACTATATTAATAATGACATTGGCTCAATATACAATCTATAATATATCTAAGTACACTGAATAGGTATGATTTCTTGTATAAACCTTCAATGAAATATACTTATCTAACAATGTCACCTTGTATGCTTGTCAGAGATTGATAAAAATATATATATGTATCCAGTCTCCCAGTACACAGGATTCAGTGATTAACTTTTAACCTCTGCTGCCAGGCTTTACTTTCAGATACTGGTTATTACACTGTATTTAGAGGACTAATGTCTCATTCCAAGGCAGAACAGAGTTCTGGAAAAATTGTTGACGTGCACCCAAAATGTAAGAGAAGTAACTCTAATGTGTCCCATATTACAACACCCAGATTACAGTAACAAACCAGGTTACTTGTGTAAATGAAAAGCGAAAGAAGAAACCTCAGAGATCCATACAGCTAAACAACAAACCTGTCAGAGAGTTGGTTCCAGTTCATCTGCTGTCTTTTTCCCAATGTTACATGTTTTTTGCTATATCACAATCCTAAGTCAAAACATTATTTGGGAAGCCAATTCCTAAAGTTAGGAAACATTCAGCAGCATCTCCCAAATTCTTGTATTCCCCTCTTTAGCTTTGCACAGTTACATGAGCACTGCAGAAAAAAACTCAGTAGTCAATGTGCTTGTTGGCTTCCTATTAGAAGGACAACATTTAATTGGCTTTGATATTTTTCTTTGTCCAGTATGTATTTCTGTGTTTGTGTGTGTGTGTGTGTGTGTAAGAGAACACATGTTTTCTTCTCTTTTTTTTATGGTGCACTTCACTAACATATTTAATAGTCACTCATTTCCATAGCACTTGTTTGCCATAACTTACAAAGTCAAATTGAAGGATTATATTGTATTTACAAACAAGTTGGCACTTACAGAATAAATTATTGTTTCCTCTTTTTTTTTTCTCCATTTCTTTTTTTTTTTTTCTCCTCTTCTGTTTCACTCAAGGGCACCCAGAATTCAGGCAGAATAGTAAAACCTGCTGCCATTATGCTACATTAACATGCGTAAATAGGATTCCAGCTGTTACACTCCCAATGGTTTGCTTGTTGCTGAGAGGCAGTTCCTTCCACCTCAGTTCATGTCCGATGCGCAAAAAGTGTTAGTCAAGTGAAAGCAAAGGCTGCATGTTTTCTTCCTCATTCTTATCCATGCGTTTCAGCACCCCAGGATCCACAACTGACTGAGACCTGCAGAGGGACAACACGTTTATTTGACATTTCTAGATCACGGCAAATGAGGGTAAACCTCAGCTTTTTTTTTGTTTATTTTAATTTCTGTCAGGGCTTCAAAATAATGGTACAGCATTACCCAAGCATCTAATCACTCCAAATGGTCAGGAAATACTCTCATGGAGGAGCAACATGGCTTTAAAGAGCTCAGTGCTAATTTGTGAACATAGGAGCAAAAGATGTAATAAAATGGATCCTGCCTTCTTCAGTAAAATTGTGAAGCAGGATGCATTCTCAGCACAGAAGAGCAAACTAAGCTATTCTTTGTACTGACTTAAGTACTGACCCTCTCTCCAGAAGGTTATATGGCACCAGCCTGGTAAAGAAGGTACAATTCAGCCACCCAGGTGGGTAATGGCACAAGGCAATTAGCAGGATGTGTTAGCTGGAAGCGCAAGTTGCTCCTTTTCTGAGTAGCACTTAAATTCAACAGTGCAAGATCCTAAGCCAACTTTAGGTAATACTGCCATGGCTAGCAGGATTTCTGGAGCAGTGGACAAATTTGTCAAACTCACCCACTCAACTAAACAGGGCAGGGAAGAATGATAAGGGCAAATTCAATGATGACTGTAAAATTTCTCCAGGTTCTCTAATTCAGCATAAAAACATAACTGGTACTCTGCAACAGCCATATGTGATGGACAAAGAAGAAAACCCAGCCTTCAGCAAAATCAAAATGCTTCATTAAAAACAAAGTCTGAAGTGTTAAGATGGTGTCTCACATAAGCTATGCCTCAGTTTGTCAAAAAGCAGACACTTCTGGGGTACAGTAAAAGCAACTTTTGCCAAATGTTTCCCTCAGTGAGATAAATCTCACGCAGGAAATGCCCATTTCTCTTCCTTTCTATAAAGAAGATTTGAAATGGCTAAAGAGCATCAGTGCATCTCTACAATGCAGGCATCTATTTTTGATCAGTGGAAGCACACTGTGCCCGCAGCATTGCTAAAGATTTGCCCATTTGGAGGGCTACAGTGCAGAGAAAAACCTTTATGAATTCTAAACTCTTTCAAGATAAACATGTGGAGTCAATCCTCCACTCTTATAAACTGGCATCATCCAGTGAAACCAATGAATGAGGTTGATACCAGGAGACAATCTGACTTTCTCAAAAAACCCAAAGAAGACTTACAAAAAAACACAAGAAAAACATCTGAGTTAAAGCCTAGGTGAAAACCTTTAAAAATTATATATTCTAATAATATTTATCACATTTTCCTACTAATGCTAAAATCAAGAAAATTAGTTCTAAAATATGACAGTCTCTCTTATGATAAGCATAATTTTAAAAATTTTAATTAAAACTGTACAATAACACTCATCCTGAACACTAGTTAGTTCCTGAGGCAGAAAACTAAACCACTGAATTTAAAAAGCTTTTTTAAAATCTTCACAAGGTACCATGCCAATGCAAAGCTGATTGAAAACTTGCTGGTGGGAAGCTGCACTCATGGAAAATCCAGTTCATCATGATAAAAATTGCTGTGGAAGCATATTAATTTCAAAGGATTGCCAACTGAGTATAAGTATTAAAACTGAGCCTTTTTCTCAACTGCCAGTGACTTCTCATCCGGGGAACTGAAGGGAAGCATTGGAATGGCTGCAAACATGGTCTCAAATTCCCACTAAGGGAGCTTTGGCCATAAATTCCCAGGGGTTCCAAAATCCCCGATGGCAAGGCAAGTGTGAAAAATTGAACTACACAAATCCTGATCTATGGTTTGTAAGCTCAGGTGCCTAAATGCCTTGAAGGTGAAATAATTTTCATTCGGTTTTAAATAGAAACTTACTGATGTTTCATTCCATTCAGCAGCAATTCACAAATGAAGGTATGGAAAAGGAAAAACATTTGTGTAAGTCTATAGCACCCTTTATTCTATCTATAGCTTCCAAATAACTTTTAAAAACATTACTGAATAAGTTCTAGGAAAACACAGTAGGACAGAGTTGTACTACAAAATCCCACGGCAGAGGTGAGGAGCCAAACAACAGATACCCTGAAAAATTTATCAACAGAGATATTTGCCTTGCAAGGTTAGGTGAGAAGAGGACGCAGCCTCCAGCTGGGTTCCTCAGCCTGACAGCCACAGGTGAGCACAGCCACAGGCAATACCTGACTGCTGAAACAGCTGTAATGGTGCCATGTGATATCAACATGTCCCCAGAGGTCTGTGCTGCAGGTGGGATTAATTCCTCCTTATCTCCACCACCCTCCTGTTACCAAACAAGTTATATTTTTTTAAAAAAGGAGCCTATGAAAGAGTGGGGGAAGATGCTGGAAAATCCTTTTACCTTTAGTAAACAGTGTTTGCTCTCTACATCTGTGACTAATAGTCTTGTGCCAGCTATTATTTCCTTATTTACCTATATCACTGATTAATATGTACTAGCAGATGTCTTAGTTTTGAGAACAAGGATTGTATGTCAGAGCAAAGAATGATAAGAGAAATACATTATGACCTGGCCACATATTTGAGATACTCTTAAGGAGAAAAGATTCATTAGAAGATCTGGAACCACAGCCAAATAAGTCCACAGAAATAATTAGCATATATGCATTTATTCAGGAAATGTAATGAATATGCAATAAAGATGTGATTAAAATATATTAGTTGCATGAATGTCTGTTAGGCCGCTGCAGACGCATGCTTTGGGGAGCAATCCCCATGCATCTGGCACTATTAATAAAGTAATGTCAGCTTTCTAATCTAGAAAATTGGTTGGACAGTGTTTTCCTGGTTTTCAGTGACACTCCCCATAATTAACCTTCCTTTCAAGGTGAGGTCATCCAATTCACCAAAACTTCAAGCAGATCTGGAGGAATGTGAGTGGGGTAAAAAATAAATTATGGAGTAAAAATTAGTAAGAAAGAAATGAATTCTCAGTAGGATTTTGGTTTAAGAAGGACATTCTTTCAAGCAGTAAACTAATTTTAAAATGGCAAGCCAAATTAAACAAGGTAATTGTTGGAGATCTGACAGATGCTTATGAAATTTGTTCGAAGTTAAGCACTTTTCATGACTTACTGTCATGGGTTTTATATGTTAAAAATCTTATTCTGCACTAACATACCATACTGACTATGGTTTCAGACTGAGAGAGACAACACATCAGGTGCTGAACCCAAGTTAAATTTAATTTTTAATGAAATAGTTCATCTATTTTATCTTAACTTTTCTATTAGTATTTTATACAGTCTCTGCACTTAATACACCAAAGTTCTGGGACTTTCTGTCCATCTTACTACCTGGTACTAGTGCAGTAAGTCTACTTAGTACTTTTATATGCAACAGGATGGAATGAGGATTCCAGCAGGTGCTGGAGGCATGCTAACTGAGAAAGAATGCAAACAAGATGAAGAAATTTCAGCTTAATATTATGTAGATACAGATTTCAACATGCTTATTTTTCTGCAGTAGGTAACCTACTGTGTCAGCTAACCCAGACTGAAAGAATGTCAATTTGAAGGTTACACTGAATGTAATTCTGTATGAAAGATTTTTCAAGCAGAAGTTAAATGAGAATAAAAATTATTTCATAAAGAATGAAGAATCTGGTCAACTTACTGCTTTTCTGTTTAGTAATGTACTTGCCCACAATCATCTGGAAAACTCTGCTCCAAAAGGCCTTCTCCAAAGGAAGTTGTGACAGGCCTTTTCATTTATTTTATTTGTTGCACCCTTGGATGAAGTTATTTACTATTGTGACTCATTTTACAACACTAAAACTTATACATTTCAGTTCCTTAATTCCACCCTTCTGTCAAAGACAGCTTCTCTATTGTTTCATAATTCTTGTATTACATGCAAATCATTTTTAAGTGTATTCCTCACCTTTCCCCTTCCTCTGGCTCTTTTCCTCTGTCCCATTTTCTCTATTAATTGTGTTAATTGTATCTTTGTCATACAGCTTCAGAACCTTTCTTAACTTCTCCTTATCCTAGCTCACTCCTATCAGTTCTATCAGTTTCTTGCTACTTCCCACTTTCAATGACTGTAGGTTTTTTCAACACAAAATCCTTAAATTTCACTTTTTTTTTTTTTTATTCCTATGGCAATCTTATGTTATCTCCTCTCTGTTTCCAGAAAAATATCTCCCTTTCAAACCACACTGTTCTTCCCAGTCTATGCAACATTTTCCATCCAAAATCATCTTCCTGGCTGAGGAATCTCAAAATATTTTATCCTGTCTGATCTGCTTCCAGAGCCTCTTTCCCTTTTGCATCACATGGCATCTCCTAAAACTGGGTTCCCAGCATAGCATATTCTGACTTAATTACATTCTATACTGTTTTCTGCCCTGTTTGCTCTCTTCTGACCCATTGCTAGGCCTACTCCTTATGAGGTGCACTCTGACTTTTGCTTCCTGCTCAACCTTTTCTATCACAATCTTAATATATCCTTTTCTCTTCCACTGCCCTGGCAAGGTTGGATCAGGTTCACCCCTCTAAAGTGAATAACCTCACTGCTTCCATAGTTGCTCGAGAGGTAACTAACCTCTTCCTGTACTTTATCTTGAATGGTACAATACAGCAAGCAATTATACTGTACCTTCTCAAAGATAAGAATACCTGAACACCAGGATGTTTATCAGACTTGAGTATAACAACTGGCACTGATTTTTGTCCTGGTTCTCCTCAGCACATTTTCTCATGTGTGCAGTCATTGTGACTGACAATTCGGATGCTGTAAATGTCCTGGCACCTACAGGTTGGTGGATACCAGGCACTGGGCTATGAGATGGAGGAAGATAAGAGCTATTTTCACCACCCAGATGGATAATTGGTCCCAACTTACCCTCTGCACCAAGGATCACTCCAGCTAGCACTGTTTCTCTAATAAGTACTGTAGGCTGGAACAGGGGGATCAGCTTGTTCCAAACACAGTACTGTATACGTGGCCTATATGGCACCACAAAATAATCAGCTGCACTGAGCTCACAACTCACATGGGTAATAATCAAGGCCATAGTCTCTAATCAACACTGATATTCTTAGAAAAGGGGAAAAAAAGAATAAACCTCGTACATAATAGCCTGAGGGAACAACATGCAGCTTCATAAAAGAGGAGGAAGGCCTCCTCTTTTATGAACGTTATGAACTGCATAGCAAAACTAGAAGACCACAGTACCTCTAACTCACCTTTTCATGGACTTGGGAGAGAGGTCCTTTTCTGTATCCTTTGCAGGAGTGTTGTAGGAGTCTGCATTGCATTCACTGTCATCGTCGTATTCATGGTCAAGCAGTGTTCTTGCCCATGTCCCCATGTCATAGGGGGGCAACATTCCTCCAAACTCTGAAGGCAGGATCTCAGGGTGTATTAGCTGATGCAGGCTGTTGAGGTTATTACCATGTAGGAATATCTGTATGTACGCATGCAGGCAAAAACAAAGGGGTATCACAAAAAATCATCCAAGCCCAAGTGACATCATCGTTATTAGAGGATACTGTACAGTTTCAATATTCTGGTTGTGTTGGGCTAACAGAGGTGGGGGGGAAGGCACACATCACCTCTGCCTTAAGCATGGTTGTACTATGTTCATAAATCTGCAAAGTGATTAAAGAATAAATTACTTAAAACATTTGCAGGGCAAGGGACTTAAGGAGGGTCAGAATTGATGTCTGGTAGCTAGATGAACAGAAGATTAGACAGACTGCCTATCTCTTGTTATTTGCTCTCCCTAATTCTGCAAATTAAATTAAGCGAATAATTAATTACATAAATAATTAATAAAAATAATATTCACCATATACATCAAGGAATATGTATTGACTTTCAGTATCCAGCCACGAGTTCTATAAATACGATAAATCATGCAGTGTGATGATAACACTACTGGAAAGATTTTCTTCCTTAATCTAGTTGTACTATTAACTGCCATTTATACTTGAGAATATATGAAGTAAGTAGTAACTCCTGTGACAACAATGAGGAAATAGTTGATGGACTATTTGATATTTTCCATCAATATTTTGGTAGACTGATATTTATGTACTTTACATTTATATGTCTGCATATCAATACGAAATATATGTATATGAATACTTATGTTTATTTTTATGTTTATTTTTTCTCCTCAGATATCTGGAATGTGTGACCTATGAGCCCTAGCAACAAAGTATTTCTGGATTTGAGCAGCCTTCTGCCACAGACACTAGAAACCTGCAGACTTTCCACTGGGAAGAAATGCCTGCTTTTGGGTATGGCTACATAGACAGCTCACAGCAACTATTTCTAGACTAGTGCATTAGTCAGGCCAAGATTCACCCTTTGGGACTAAGAGCAGGTGCCATGGCACAGTTCACATCCATATGGCTGAATTCCTTTCATGTCCAGAATAAGCTCACCTCATCCATTCTGCTCACTGGGCCATGCCATCCCCAAATTTTTCCTGGACAATGTCTAAGAAAGTCCCAGCTGGCACTCATCAGTGCCCTGGCAAAAAGTGTTCATACAACTGAACAGCAGCAAAGGCAGTGCTGGACCCTTTTTAAATGACTAACACAGAAGCAGTCAAGAAGGGAAAGTAGGATGTTGCCTCCTAACAGCTGTCCCCTGCCTCTTGGTCCCCACAAGGCAGGCAGGGATGTGCACACAAGACATCAACCGCTACCAACTCACATTTCACTTTACCTTGCAGGGACTTCTCTGGACAGCTATACCCTTATCATGATTTATCAAGAGCTAAATTCAAAAGGCAGAAAGGCGAAGACCAAATATATGTTTGTCTTGTATTGCTTATTTCGGCCCATCCTGAAGTCAGCTGTGGACATGGGAAAATTAATATGACTACGCAAATGGAGTAATTTTCTCCCATCTCAGAAAGGAATTTAATCTTTCTGTGAGAGAACATATATGAATGGTGAAAGTAATTTGTTTTATGATGCCTTTTCAGCTGAATGCTTCACCTCTTAGCAATTGTTTTTATACGTGCCTAGTACAGCATTTATCTGAATATAGCTATCAGTTGCAAATCTACCAGATGTTAAGAAAATACAAAATAATTCAGGATAGAGATAACAGATAAATAATGAGCCTGATAAAAAAAATCTAAAGACAATTCTCTTGGGTTTGGGATTTTTTTTACAATCATTTGTTCTGCATCTAATAATAATTTTTTTAAAGCTGATTTTAAATTTTATGTGCTGGTCACAACTAGCACATTTTTACACTAAATTTTGAACTGTAAATCAATATTTAACCATCTGTCTACTTTTTATAGGTATTCAGTATTGATAAAAAACAGTTGTAAAAAATCAGTGTTTCTGCAAATATTTGCCACTGATTCAGGTGTCTAAATAAAAATATAGATGCTAACTGATAAGCACCCATGTCCAACTGCTTTGTACTTATTATTAATGTGACACATCCAAAAAGCTGCACTTTACTCTTAGTTATGCATACACAGCATTTGAGTCAAACAGGCCTCAAATATATCTGTGCTTTGCTGAAGCTGTAGTCAACACAGTGCAACTGAATCCTGCAAAATGGGGTTTCATTTGCATATTTATGACAGATATTACATAAAAGGCTTTGTGATCTATAGTTCAAAATCTGTGAATACCAGAGGCCTCTCAAGCACAATCTGTTAATAAAAACCAGCTAAACACCAAGGATCATTGTGGCCTTGTTGACTGTGTTTAAGGAGAGGAAATACAGAGTTGCTTAGAGAAACAATTCCATAAAAAAGAAAAAACCAGAAACATCATATTCTTTGTAGTGGCTTTGTACATGATGTTGATTGTGTTTTTCTGGATGACAAATTTTCTGTTACAGAAATAATATCATATGCTATCACCACCAAACTCTAATTTAATTGCACTGATGCAAATGCTGCAAATTCAGCAACGTCTCAGAGACTGCTCATGCTTATGCACAGATGCAGCACACAAATTTCCTTTTATTGCTTTCATCCAAATTAGTATTTGCAAGCTGCTATATACCAGCTCAGTATTTTAGCTCATGCTAATGTCAGGGAAATCACACTAGGAAAGGACTCTGTAGTCACTATCTCTGTTTTTAAAAGAAAGACACAGATAATTTTAACAGAAATTAAATACAACGGAATTGAATACAATCTTAATAGAATCTGTAATGTTGGCAATAATTTTATAAACCCCCAGGAGAAAGCATACGCTTACATTTTAAAATATGTTTAAGTGCACTGCTTGACTGTGTCCTTAAATGATAATGCTGTATAAGTTTCTAAACAGCTGAAGATACTCTTTACAACACAGAACAGCAAGCTGATATCTCTTGTATATCTACATTATTAGAGTATGATGTGTCTGCTGAAGACAACTGCCAGGAAATGGACAATTAAACAGAGAAATACCCTTTTTCGTGTCTTCTCCTTTAGAAAGGGTCGTATAACTGTGTAGAGGGCATGGATATACCACGGCTGATTGACAAAATGTATTCCTCCAAACCGAGCTGGAAAGCTGTCCTGTAAATCACAAAACAAATACATACAAGTGAGCTGACTCTTAACATATGTTGCACATGCATCAACATCAAGTATCTTTCTTTTTTTTTTCCCAAAATGCTTTCATTTTAATAATAAAACTTTAACAAGCAGAAGGATTATTCAAAATTATATCCTCTGAACTGAGCTCCAACCTTCCAGCCAAGAAGCAAACACCCTGGACAGAGTAGTGAGGAAGTGTGCTGAGATAGTTATGGTATTCAAATCAAGGCACAGCATTTCTAACCTCCAGAAATGCTTTAAACATTTATGATTTGTCCCTAATCCATCTCTGCAACATATTTTTCTCCTTTCCACTTCTATGGATTTAATTCATTTTTAATAGTAACAATCTCAACTCTTCCATGTCATTGAAGAGCACTAAAAATGTCCCTTGTTTTCACCTTAAAAAGAAAGTGTAAATCTAAGCTACTACCCAAAACGTCTCAAATATTATCCATATTTCATAAAACTGAGACTGCATTAAACAATATGCATAAATCGTTATGCAATATCCATGACAGTAATTCTTGTCACATAGTCAGGGGCCTTCTGGGAACTTAAATGTAAGGATAGCATATCTGAATTGAAGCAATGATTTTTCTTTTTCCTGCAGAAAATCACAAGGAGCAGATAACTCCCTGATATGCATTTTCAATTTCTAAGTAAAGAGAATATGCCAGAGAAGGTTTGGCAGTTTAAGGAGGGCAGCCACTCTGTCCTGGAATACTACTGCCAAATTCGTCGTGTGTCCTCATTTTCTTTGCCTGGTTGATCATATGCACAAACAATGCAATAAGCTGCTGCTGTCTCCTATGCTGCCTGGAGTTACACCACTGAAGAAGGAGGAAAGCGGTGTAAACAGGAGAAGCTGATGCATGTCTCCTTTCCTCTTCATGGGTTATGTCAGAATCTTCTCAGTGAGGAAAACCTTCTCTTAGGTATACAGACTTCTAAATTAATGGCTTTCATTTGAGCCCTAATTCAACAGGTGGCCCACTATAGGCAGCCATGGTAGTCATTTAGATCCCAATCATGTTCCTCACAGAGCAGCAACTCCCATTTGACAATACAGGTACAAACAAGGATGCGCTTCCCAGGCACACCTCTTCCTCCTCCTCCTCCTCCTGTGTGCATGCAGCAAAGGCAGCTGCAGGTCAGTGGGATCAGAGGCTCAAAAGGAGGCAATCACATGGTCAGATGGGGCCCTTTGTGCCAATAGACCTATTTTGCCTCCTCTGGAGACAAGACAGAAGGCCATATAGAAGCCTCCAGCAGCCAAGATACAAACGGCAAAACATCATTTGAAGCGTACTGTTTTAGGATCATAACAGCACACACTGACAATATGGCCAAGAAAAATATTACAAGCCATACCAGCCAATCAAGAACTGTCAGATAAAGAAGGCAGAAAGTGCAGAAAGGAAATCTTTCACAAAATGTTTCCAGATAGGAAAAAGTACATGTGCCTGCACGCTCACAGAACCTCTTTAATTCTGTGAATGTGTTCAGACCTGTGGGAATAATGAAGTCTGAAGAGGTCACTTACTCCTCTCAAAGGTTCCTTTCACATACTGTCAGGGACGCCTAACCCAGAGGATCTTTACATCAGGATGCCACTTGCCTCCAAATTGCAGTAACTTACTAGATTTTCCATCAAGGAGGCAATGTCTTGACAATAATTTACAGGGAGGATAACAACTATAACACACACCACTCACATCTGGCTTGCCACAGCACACCAGTCAATGCAATCAACAGTCTATGTTGCAGTTTTTCTCCAGAAACATATGATTAACAACAGCCTTGAAATAAAACAATCCTATCAAAAGACTGCTGCAGAAGCCTCATTTTGCTAAATGCCCAATTCCTGTCAGCACTGACTAAATGTCAAACAGGATGGTTGATAATCGGACACGTAATTCACCCTGTTCAGTATTGTAAATCCCCAAATACCATTTTGAGAACACAGCCTATGATGTACAAAAGGTTGTAAATTATGCCTCTATCATAGTGATCCAACAAATCCATTAAGAAGGATAAATAACACCTTAACCTTTAGTTACAGGAGATACAATTCATCTACAGAAGGTTGTGTTTGTTTGGATTATCATGGCTGCTGCTCCAGCAAGGAAGCCTGTTGCTCCATGCTGTGTACCATGCACAAAAGAGCACACACCAGAGGTGCAAAAGTCTCAGCAGAGCTGAGAGTCACATGGAAACCGAGAACAATTTGTGAATAAGAAAATCTCAGTAGGCAGACATGTACACACACAGATTCAGAGCAGAATGCCAAAGGCATTTGTATTGTAATGTGGGCTCAGAATGCTCTGCATCTTTATAAAGATACAAAATTTCCAGCAGACAAAAGGACTATCTTTAGAAAGTACCACTTTGACACTTACACTTTTTTTTCCTGCATCTTGGAAACCATTTACATGGGGGGATCACGAATACATGTGGAATGATCCTCAAATAGAAGATACCACTTGATTTTAAAAGCCAGTTTGAGTGTTTTTCAGAAATTCTTAAGGCGTTTTCTGGAACTAAAGAAATTGGGTATTTATCAGCTCCTGTGACTGAACTGAGGTGCCCAGACTCAGGTGCACTTCCTAAATTGTAATTAGAACCCCCAAAATTTGTGCCAAAAAACAGAAAGGGTGGTTTTGTCAGAATGGTCCTCCATTGCACACTGTGCTGGGGCTAGAAGGCAAAAGCTGCTGAAAGTAGATCTAAAGGTCAATCTCAAAAGTACCTGGTGAAAAAATAAAAAAGCCGAATAAGCAACTACATCTGCTGGAAAAACAGGTGTCAGAAGGTTTTCTGGCTCTTCTCAGATGCATCTGACTTTCACATGGGGATTTGTCAGACAGATGGCCATCCTACACCAACAGCAGGTAGGAATTTCTTTCAAATCAATGATTCTTGAGGGGTTTTTTGTAGATTAGGTTACAAGCATGGTGGCAGTCACAACTGCCTCTGCAGACATACAGTATTTCAACAGAAGAGCCTGTAACCCATGAATCACATGAATTCTAAATAGAAGGAATCCCTTGCCAGAAAACAGTAAGGAACGGAGATCAGCCATGAAGTAAGCTGTGCTTCTGACTAGAAAAGTAATATATCTGATAGGGTATTACCAATCTACTAATAAGAACTAGTTATATATACACAGTGAGTGGATTTTTTTTTTAGTGTTCACTGTAATCTCTGT
This sequence comes from Lophotriccus pileatus, assembly GCA_035583135.1. Taxonomy (NCBI): domain Eukaryota; kingdom Metazoa; phylum Chordata; class Aves; order Passeriformes; family Tyrannidae; genus Lophotriccus; species Lophotriccus pileatus. The sequence continues at coordinate 63,399,205 of JAWWES010000115.1, forward strand.
TTAAGCAGCAGAAAACAACTTTCCTATGTCTCTGATGAGCACAGTTTCGGACATGGCCACGCCACAGACACAGACAAGCAAGTAATTCCTACTAGGGACCACAGTCCTTGTGATATGAGGCTTACAAGTGACAATTAATAGCTGCCAAGGAAGAGGCAGGACCCCCCCACTACTGTGTGACTGGGTGACTACCAGTGCATGGCCACCATTGGAGAACGATCCCAAGGAAACTGCCTCACCAGGTTTCCATCTCTTATGATATGATTCTACAGACTCACAGCACAGCAGTTTTACCTCTCTGCCAAACATAATTTATACAACCTGCTTCCTCCCCGAGGACCCAGCTGCTGTTGCTTGCTACCAGCCTTGGTACATACTAAGCAGCCAGGTTTCTACTTGCCAGGCACCACATTTCATCCTGTGCTAGGCTTGGCCATCGCCTGAGCCGGCCCTCAGGGTTTCACAAAGGGTCCTGTACTCGACTGTGACCGGTAGAAATTCTTACAGCACATGCAGTAACAGCAAAACCAGTATATGACATTTTCAACAGTACCTAAGAGATTAAAGTGCCAAATTCCTACCAAAAAGACCAAAAGTCTTCTTAGTGGTCTCAGAACTGTTATCATACAGATGATAAAAATGACCCAACTTTTTCATCTTTACCAAATGCAAAAAAATGAAATTACTTCTAAAGCCCACAGCATTCTCTACTCCTTGGGTATCATGTCTACATTTAAACTTCTGAAGTCTACCTTTAACGAAGGAGCCCTCCTAGCTGAAGTCAATATTGCAGTTAAATTTGTTTGCACAGCTCTTAGAAGTATAGCCTCAGAAACTGCTGGGACTGCTGTGCGCCCAAAGGTGCCTTGGCAGCCCAGCCACATCAGAGCCTTACAAGAATGCTGCACATCACCTCCAAACAGACCATCTGGAAGGACCTTGCCACTTACTAACACTGCAAAAGTGCTTGGGCACATATGCTCTGGGGTTATTTTTGAGGTTGGCTAACAGCCTAGAGATATCCTTCAAAGGAGGGTCTAAACAAATATAATGAACACACGCACACACTTTACTTAAGGCTACACTTGAGTGATAAATTCAGGCCCCAGCATCTGTAGATGACAAGGGTTACAAAGTCAAAACTGCATTAACTGTATCCTCATAACAAAAAATGCAGGTACAAATATCTTAAATGTGACTTAAGAGTTATTTCTTAAGATACTACATTACTTCTAGACAACAGGTTAGCAAAGGCATACAGAGCTTTCAGCAAACTCCATAAAAGAGTTTGGCAAAACAAACACCTGAAG
>JAWWES010000115.1:63400595-63433400 GCA_035583135.1 Lophotriccus pileatus
GCCTTTTCAGCCATCAGCGCGCTTGTAGCAAGCGTGGGTAGAGCCCTTCCCAAATCTTTGTTCGCGAAGCCTAGCCACGAACATTGCTTCTCCTTCACCAATTCCAAAAAGTCAAGAAGTCCATGGAGGTAAAAAAAAAACACATTACAATGAAATAAAATAGTATCTTTATAATAGAAAGATCCACTAGAAAGAAAATAAAGCATTATGTCTGCTGCAAAATGCAGCATGACTAAACTTAATTTTTAGCATGTTAATATGGAAAATTACAGAAAGAAAAGGCTTTGATTAGAAGGAGCATTTCGCTTCCTTAATATTCCAAGAGTACTAAGAGGAACCAAGAGTCACTGTTGTCTACATCAAGAAAAGACACCCATCTTCCTCCCATGCTGTAACTTTCACTGAACATATGAAAGAACAAGTCATTCCTAATACCAGACTTCCTGCCAGCATTCATCTATGACATGGCTAATTGCAATGTCTCAAAACAAAACAACTTGTGTGTCAAGACTGATCACCTGTGCCCAAGACATGACTGGGACCCTATCCAGTGGTAAGGATAGGATTATTAAGAGACTGGAAAGTGAATCTGTGAAGTCTAAAAGAATTTGGATTGTTTTGTTTATGAAAACAAACTCTGGAAGACAGATGCTATCTATAAACACACTAGGGAGAATAAATAACAGGTGAGGAAAGACCCTTTCAAAAAAAAGGACAATGTTGACACCTACACAAAGGACAGAAAGCTCACCATGAACACAGCTAGACTGGAAAGTGGCAGAAAGATATGAATCATCAAACATTCAACAAGCCTGGCTGGGGATCAATAAGGAACCTTAGCTCATTTTGAGCCAATTAGTAAATTATGAGGAATCTAAGCTTCAGGTTGTCTAACAACAGGAAACTCTGTCCGTCTCTGCTAAGCTCTTTAAGGTTCAGATCAAAAAAGAAATCTAAGGTTTCAATGGTGGTGAAATTTTGCCTGATCCCTGGAACAACTGCGCTAGTGATTTCCATCTGTAAGACTACAATGTTATTCTCTCCTAGTCTGAGCTTTTCATTTTTATTAGACGATGTTGAACCATTTCTAAGACAAACAAAAATGCCCAAGTAAATTTTTGTTACTGTGTTCAACCAAAAGTGCACTACCTAAAGGCAAATTATTATCATTCAGTGACATTCCTACAAAATAAGATGTAATTATCTAGAACTGGATGTTGTCATTTTGCTAAGAAGCTTCCAATGAAGCAATTTGACTTTTGGCAGTCTTCTTCATTTCTATTAGTCATTTTATCTTACAGCTCATATAGAAATATGTTAAATTAAATGAGATGAGAAGGAAGATGGTATCCATACAGTGAGGATATTGCTCTTTTTACTGAAGTATCTGTTTTAATTTCAAACAGTCTTCCATCTTTCATTTCAATATGCTACTCATAAAAATTATATATTGTTTAAATTAATTAGGTGGTATTTAAAAGCCATCTGACCACATGTGTCTCCATATTTATATAGAAATATAATAAAATATTATGAAGATTTTGTGCTTCCACTATTTGGTTAAAGGGCTGATATCACTCAATTTTTTAATTAGATGGGCTTGATAAAGAAAAGGTTTTGTATTAAACACCTCATTTTAATTTAAAATTATTACTTTGCAAATTAACTTTAATAGGTTTTGATCTGATTATTTTTTTTAAGTTTTAATCAGAAATTGTGAAATTATTTTAGCAACTTTTGCTCATTTTGACAGGGACTTGGGGTTTTGGACATTGGTCCTTGCCTCATTTCTTTAGTTTGAACCTTGAAAAATTAAGGCTTTAATTTTAAGAGGAAATGAAAAATGCTGCTTTCCAAGGACAATTCTATTTTCAACTATCAACACTGTCTCTTTTCTAATTCTAAGTAACATTTCATTTGAAATGTAAGGTATTAAAAAGGGTGAAAACCCCAAAACTTTGTACAGTTTGATGCTATTTTCCAAATCAGCAAAGCCATACAAACAGTAAGAAAGATGGTAGAACTAGATTCTTCTATACTGTTTTCTATCCTGTGACAAAAATCATTGTTTACAATAGGCAATTATCAGAGGGTGATTTCTTCTATGGAAATTCCCATAGGGAAAGAAAAAAAAAGAGCCTGTTTTCCAGGCAGCTTGTGAATATCTTATTAGATTAAGATTACAGACAAATTGAAAAAAAAACAAACACAACACTATACTGGTAACTGCTGTGCATAAATATAGTAACAATACTTCCATAAACTGGTAGAATAAAAATAATGTGGAAAATTACTGTCCATAAAGGATTTCATACTCAAATTCCTCAAGGCAGAAGTCTTGGGCCAGGGACTGTATAGCAGGAGCCGAAATGCCACACCAGCATCTCAGCTTATACCACCCTTGTCCTGAAGTCACCCTCTTTTAGTCAGTGAGACTGTCCTGATGCCCAAACAGCCCTTGGTCTCTGCCACAAATGCTGACCACAGGATTACTGTCAAAATGCTTTTCATCATGCAGAAAGCCTCCCATGGGCCTGAGGTCGTTTCAAAGAGGAACATCAGTAGTTATCAGATACCACCCCTCCTACCTGTGCCTGACCGCTTGCAAATGTGAGCAGGCTAAACAGTACCGTATCTATAATTGCCTTAAGGGAGCTACACTTAATTGTTCTGTTTTATTCAGCCTAAATGTGACCTCTTGTGCTACCTCACACTTTCTCCATAGCAGAAGGAAGAAAGGGAAACTCTAGGATAGTGTAAAGACAAGGACTGAAGGAAACAGTAACAAGGCAGAAACCACAGAAATAAGAAGGAAGTGAGGAGCAGTAGCGAGTAAATTAAAAAGTAATTCAGTGAGAGATATCATGAAATTACTATGATGCAAAAGAGAAAAACATTCATCTTGTTCCTTCTCTAGTCCCTCTTCAAAATTTGCACAGGAGGGCAAGGAAAGAGAACTATAAAGTATTCCTACATGGAGGGCCCAGGTTTTATAGTCACATGTCAACACAGATTTTGCAGACCTAAACTGAAATAGGGTAAAGAAATACCAAATATTGTGCCTATCCAATTTGGGTATACCATCCCAAATGACAATCTCCCAGAAGAACCAGAGCCTAAGGATCTTCCATTAAGGATTGGCTTCTGCCAAAATTTGCAAGAAGCTGTATCTGAACCTGTCCAGGCAATGGGGTGCACAGGTCTGCAGATGGGTAAGGTGAACAGAGATATTGCACAGAGGCAAAAATGCACATTTTCAAATAACATTGCATAGCTTTGCATCGCCAACAAGTTACTGCCTTAAAAGATACCAATTCTCCTACGAGAATATTCACTTTTTTCTCCTGGAAATGGAGAAACTCTAAACTGGTGCCTACAATTTTATTTTCCAAGGCTCCTCCAAAAATGCAGACAGGATGCATTAAAATTAGACTACCCTTTTATAAATTTCAATTTACAATAATACAATAAACTGAAAATTAGTGTTTCAAGAGTTATTTCATGAGCCATATGTTTCCTCATACTAAGAGGAATAAATCTCCATCACTGCAGTAGGCACTAAGAGCAGTAATCATTTTAGCCATCCAATTTTAATCTGTCACTCCATGCAAATGAGAGTCCTGAGAATTGAACTGAACCGTAAAATTGGAGGATAGTGATTTAAGAAAAATCAGCTGAGGATAGCCACTGAGATCCAGAATGCAGCATAATTAAGCTTTAAATTACTGGGAAAATTGAATAACTGACTTGAGATCCATTAATAAGTATTATATTTTATTAAAAGCAGAGGTATCATGAACTATGCAGCATACATGGTTTCAAGAGGTCAGTTCCCCACAGTATGAAATTATTTCCAGTTCCAAAAAGTGTTCAAATGTCTTTGTCATAGTATGGAATGAAGATTTATTTCAGCCTTTCAGCTTCAAGAAAGCCTCAGTCTGAACCGCTCAGCTATGCTTTATCTTTGCAAAGGTGCTTGAAAAGATATGGTTTCCTACACACTAACTCCACTTCAGCTTCCCTCTTCTGCACTCCTGAACCACTGTTGGTGGTACGCACATGTAAAATGCACCTGGGAGTCTGAGGAATTTCAGTATTGTTTGAGGGAGAACTGTCATTCAAGTTAGTACTCTAGAGGATCATAAATCACTGTTGTTCAATTCTAACTTCAGACATTAACCCCTTGTCTTTGTAAAGCCATATAAACATAGCTGTCTCTGTGTTAGCTGCTACGGAGGAAATTTCATTAGTAAAAACAGATTCACAACAACTGGACAAATAAATTGTTACATGTTTTATCATACATATCTAGGACAAGGCTAATATGATTACTGTGCTATCAGGATATGCCAGTAATGAAGAAATGTGATGGCAGGCTCTCTCCTAAAATCACACTTTTGAAAATCCTGAAAATTCATATCTAAGGAGTTGGAAGCTCAAAATCAGAAATGCAGATCTCTTCTCGCTAAGATAAAAGTGGAAAACCCAAATGAATCTCTTCTCAGCAAGAAAAATTAACAGTAGCCTCAGTTCATATTACATGGATACCCACAGAGGAAAGAACTGAACTCTGAAACTGTCCAGAATGCCAGGTCCAGTGCTGGGCTTCCCAGTACAAAGCAGACAGCAACATACTGGAGACAGTCCAGCAAAAGGCCACAAAGATGACTAAGGAACTGGAGCATCTCTCATATGGGCAGAGACTAAGAGAGATGGGAATATCCAGCATGCAGGAGGGAAAACTCAGGGGAATCTTAGCAATCCATATAAACACCTGAAGGGAGGGTGTAAGAAGCTGGTGCCAGGCTCTTTTCAGTGGTGCTCAGTGATAGGACCAAAGGCCAGGGGAACAACAAACTCAAACATAGAAGGTCCTTCTGGACATAAGGAAACCACGTAAGAACACATAGTTCTGAACAAGTCAGACACTGAAGAAAAATCCAAAATCACAGAGATTAAATGGGGTCTTTTTAGCTGGTATTTTCTAAATCACTTCACTTCCCAAAGTTGTGCTATTTTTGAAGCTCATCAACAGTGAAAGCAACCAGGGTGATGACAGACTTCTCTAGGTAAATAAAAAACTGATTTGAAGGTAGATGTTAACATGTAGCCTATGTAATGTACTCAAGCTTCTTGGCTTGCCTGAGGTCACTCATCTTCTCACCACAAGTGACTTACGAAAATGTGCCTCGCTTACTCCACCTAAGCAAAGGTTTGCCTTACCTGAAAACCCTGACACTTCAAGCACCACACTCTCTGAACCAGGATTTACAAAACTTAGCCATTGCCAAGTTGTCTGCACAGCAATGAACAGGCCCAGTTTACAAAGGCTAGGAATGAGCTGCTCCCCCATTTCTGGCTCAACACACACCTGTGAGCTCAGATTTTCGGTAGTATCAGAGGACAATACAGGCAGCTCACAGACCAGGAAAACTCAGCAACACTCACATTAACTTCATTTGTTAATGAAACCTCCAGGAAAGAAGTTCGATTTCCATTTTGAAACTGACAATTTACTGCTATGCTCTTATCCCTACCAACCTTATAAAGGGTGGTTGCCTCTGAAAGTATGTCTTTTTCCAAATAGGGTATTATTAACAGAAGGTACTCCTTTTCCATATGCACCATCTTCAGATGTTTGTAACTAGAGTTTGAAAAATGTTTATTGCTCTGCTCTTAAAACATTATTCAAATTGTAGCATCTTAAGTCTGATGCAATATACTAAAACAGTGTAACCTATTTTTTAGAGACAGCATAACTGTGTGCTCAAAAAGTTCCTTCTTCCCTCTCCTTCCATTCTACTTTGCTGATTTGGCCACATTCTGATTTGCAGTCCTGTTCTACAGCATGGCTTAAATTTTCTGCTTTCCTATATTACTGTCACTGCAGTGCTAATGGTTGGTGCTAACCAGAGAGTTAAATCTCCAGCGGAGGAATGATGACATATGGTATGCGTGAATGGACTTAATGGAAGGCAGAGACACCCTGTTGGCTGCCTCTTACTTCCCATCCATTAGCACCATACAATGCATTGTGCCATGCCATCCGGCACGTACATGCTATTAGTCTCACAACAGTGAAACCATCATCCACCTGTCATTCATGCTACAGCTGTAAACACCCCTGCTGTGACCACCATGTGTACCTCAAAAGGTGCCTGAAAATACAAAACTCCTCACTTCAGTGAGAATATCATTAAACATTCAACCTTAAACCCTTCTACCTCTGCTTAACTGAACAGTCAAGAGTCATTCTTCAGCAACTAAGAAAAGCGACATATGACAAGCTGAAGCAAAATCAGTGCCAGTGTTAACGTAAGCAGACATGGCCTTTTACAACCTGTCCATTCACAAAGGGATGCTGTTGTTGAGGGTCTCTGGAGGCAACGTCTCAAAGCTCTTGCACCTGTAGAAATTGTTTAAGCAACCAAAATCTTCTGCTAAGTACTAACAGATGGGGGGTCACAGAAAGAGACAAATATAGATCCAAAATATGCATTTGCTAGACACAGGATATTTTCAGTCACCCATGAACAGAACAGAACCCACAAACAGATGCATCGACATCTAAAAGGAACATGTCAAATAGAGTGGATGTGTGTCTGTGTCTAAAAATCATTATGCCTCTAACATCAAATACTCTCTTAAATAATTTATTGACATGGATAATTTGTTAGTTTCCAGTAGCCTATTTACTTTAAATTAAAACAGATTTAAGAGCTCCGACTATCAGCATAGGACAAAAAAAAAAAAAGGAAGGCTTTTTCTATCTAGGAACCAGAATCAGTTCTTTGTGCTCAACTGGTAAATCAATTATGTATTAGAGCTGCTGCTGCTTGACTTTTAATCCACATTAGTTCACAGACCTTGAGCAAATTTGATGTTACCATATTAAAAAGGGAAAGCACTAGAATAAGCTATACATAAACAAAAAGGAAAACAGATCAAGCGAGTGACCAATTAACATGTCAGATGCTGGCAATGGAGAGAGGGGCTGCCTACTGCCAGCACACAGGGAAATAAAAAACACACAGGTAATTCATTTAAATTCCCTTAAATGTAATAAATCCCACCCAGAATAACCATATCATTTTTAACATGTTGCTTTGTTACTCTAATTTTTGGCAAATCAGGCAAAGAAATCTACTGATGTGTATATATGTGTCAAATGCAGTACTCTATATCTAGAATACCTGTTCTCATCCTGAATAAACAACACTTCAAGCCCCATTCTAGATATCACAAACCAGCTGTATGCTTAGCCATTTAAAGATCCTGGCTATGTATTTACTGAAATCATTTAAAGCAGTACTCCAGTCAGCTTTGCTCATTTTGGAGTCTGGCTGATAAATCTTGACACGTAGCCGAAGCATTAAAAAGTCTTCCATTTTCTAAACCCAAATTCCTGCATCATCATATCCACTACAGTCTTGCAGCACTAAAATTAAAGGCAGCATGAATATTTAAGTGTTCTGTGACAAGAATGCAACAACTAAATCTGCCAGTATACAAAATGCAAAGGCTACACCTTAGAATTTAAGTTCATTGGATGGAGGGGAAGGTAGACATAAAAAAAAAAGGGCGGGGGGGGGAGTGTCTGGAAATTATCTCAAAATGCTTGCTATCTATTGCTACTGACCTAGAAGCTGTAGTTTGAGCGCTCTGAGGTTTCATATCCTTACAAAGACAATGTTATTTGTTTGAAATATTTTTCCTACAGTGCACACTAGTCTTTCCTGGAGACAGGAACAGATACAGCCTAGAGGTAAATGGGAACGTGAAGTGTCTGAATTCTCCACTCAATACTGGCAGCTTTGCCAAAGTGAAATATTTCAGGTTTTACCCATTTGATACTTTTCTATGGAAATAAAAACAATATCTAAAATATCTAAAAAGCAGACATTTTACATGAACATTTTAATTTAGTCTTTATGGAAAAATCAGTGATTCTTGCTAGAAAGGCTGTAGGGTCAAAAAATTATAATGTTTCTGTTTAAATTTTTAAAAGAACTGCAGTGCCCTTGTTTTTGTGCATAGGAATGCAACACATTGGACCTATACTAAAAGATAGTTTCGTTATTTGCTGTGATCATACAAAACACAAGCTTAAGCCAGGATCAGAAATTGAATTTCATGGAGATCTGATATGGAGAGTTATATAATGAAATAAATATCAGACAAGCACTATCTTGTGTGTCCCAAGGCACCCTCAGTATTCAAACAGATTGCGTTGTTATTTTGAGCTGCTACAGTGTTGCATACTTCACTGCCCAGGACTGTGACTGTGACAGACCTCACCTGCAAAATGAGGCCATGCAGGTTTAACCTTCTGGTGGACGCCACAGAGCTGCCCAGTGGTTGTTGGCATTTCAGTAATTGGTTCCTCTCCTCTGGCTCAGTTCTGCCCCTAAGTTCCAGCACAATTGAACTGCTGGTGTCCTCGCTGGAGCTGCCAGCTTTCAGCAGAAAAAAAAAGCAACTAAGGGTCCTGACCACTTCTGTTGTATAAAGTCCCATGGTGCTACTGTAGAAGTAGAAGCATTAACCTCAATGTCTTGGTCAAACAACAACTAGAAGAATCTCATTCTGCCTATCTAAATTCTCTATGTAGTTTCAGCTGACATGAGCATTTTTACAGCAGCTTTCAACTACCCGAAAGAGTCACTAAGAATTGAAAAACATGACCACTTATCTGATGCAAGATGTGATCGTGCCAATGCTATGAATGTTTAACAGTGAGAAGTAAGAATTAATAGCAAGTGGGTCTGATGAGCTCAACTAACTCTGTGATATTCCAGTCCTGCAACACCAGACTGCAAGGGTGAGTGCAAAGATCTCCAAGGCAATGTTCTTCACATACAGCTCACTCACTTGAGCTCACTGTGGACTTGCACTATGTTATTGTATCAGTTATACTTCATCACCTCTGACTACAGAGACAGGCCTTTCACTAATAGAACATACCACTAAAAATACCAAGATATACAAAATAATATTCTACTAAATCCCAAACAGCATATATGCTGCACAATTAGTAGCACTCAAAAACCTCTATGGAGGAGCAACTCAATTATCTATACTATGAAACTGTTAGAGTAAGTTATAGCCACCTATCCCTCTCCCAAATCACTAGGAAGGTAAACACAAATCAAGCACTGTTTTCAAGATGCTCTTTGGATGTAGCAATCTTTTAGGTTAACAAAAATATTAATAGGCAGGACATAGCCACTACAGCAAGAGGGAGCAGCCCTGGGCATGTCTATTTTATTAGTAAATAGTTACACTGTCTTAGAGAGTTCTCCACTGGCAGTTTCCCATTATAAAACAGCAAGAAACTCAGGAAAACTTGAAGTAATTTTAAATTATTATGCCTCACAGAAGAAGCATATTCACTTTCAAAAGTAAGCTTTTAAAATTCTATTCTTTACACAGAATAAACCTTTTACATACCATTAATTAAACCAAGTGGCTACTCAAGCACTATGAGGTCTATTGTGTAAATACATATTAAGGAGTCCTGAGAGCTGTTTTCATCCACTGCAGTGACTTCTACAGAATAGCCTTTTTTACAAAAATTAGTGTCACACAAATGCTTCTGTTCATATCCTATCTGTTGATACTTCTGTTCTCCATATTCCGTATAGTCTGAAATGGTGACTAGAAATGGCTGCAAGACATAAATAATTCTCCAAGTAAAATACTTGTAATTATTACTTTCCTAGCCATCAGGTTGCAGTTCTTTTTCAATGGCCCTGAGCAATGTACCATCATTTATTTTTAAAGTAACTGTTATGTAATTAAGCAAGTTCTGCCATTACTCAGCAGGTAACTCAAGGGTTTAAACCTTAAAAGACTGGGATCGATAACGACCTTGGTACATGGGAAAAGTGAGGAAGAAGAGCCCAGATCTGAATATCACTCATGAGTGAAGGACACCAGTGCTCACTGACCAGCAGATTGGGTGAGATCACACGGGGGTTTTGGGGAACCTCAGCTACAGTAACTTAACTCACTGCCTCTGAGGAGTTGGACTCTGCATCAGATGAGAATCAAACCCAGTCTGAGTACACAACTAATAAATCCAAAGTAAAAAATAATCCAGATACAGGGTTGTAAGTGTTGACGATAATAGCTATTTCTGATGGGTTTACAGAGTAACTCATCTGGGCTATGAGATACTCCTTTTTCAAAACAATGTACCTGTCTGGAAACGGTTCTTCACTACCGAGTGTCTACTGAATGTTTTTTCTGTGAAAGAGGCTTCATAAGAACATAATAAAAACAACTTATTCCCTATCATCAGCAGTGTAAACAGCACAGCCCCAATGGGAATAGGAGCTAGGCTAACAGAAAAGCTGAATTCATAGCAAATAAATAAGGTGATCCAGACCTTTGCACAGTTTTGCATTTCACAGGGAAAAAAAAATCAATTTACAAGTATTTTATACCCTTGGCATAAAGCTCTCCCTCATTATGTTGGGGTTTTTTGACAATAAAGTAAATACAGATGTAGATATGTTCACACAAAAATAAATTATCTTTTCTACAACGCAATCGTTAAACAAGCTGACAGATTAATATAACCCAGCATTAGTGCAAAAACCTCGCAATGTGCATTCCACAAGAGCATGAAGTTTATAAAACAGAAGCACTGTTACATGATTAGCAGGCTGTATATAGTTTTATACAGTCCACACAAGCTATGATTCTTCTCTGATCCATATCTATCATACTGGCATGTGTTTTTCAGCACATGCACAAAGCAATAACAAGTACAGATGCTAAAGTACAGATGCTATTTAGTATCAGAGCATGTGCACAACTATGTACGTTATCTACCACTGCTGCAGATGAAAAGTATTCCCAGTGAGGACCATACTGCATTGTCCTGGACATGGCTCCCAGCCAGGTAGAGATGATATTTTCTCTTCAAATGAGAGATCTGAAATAATGCCTGAAGCAAGAATCAAACCAGAAGTCAAAATTTTGAAATTCAAGCAAGTAACTCTCTGTCCAACCTGGCAGGCCTAGCTTTGTTTAAATCCACATCAAATTGACACGAACTCTGATGATCTCCATGGGCAGTCGACCGCTGCCAACTCTCCAAAGCTGCAGGACTCTGAAGTGCAGGAGGCTGCACCAGAGCTTGCAGGAGCCTGCAGATGGGCATACGGGAAGAGAAAACATAAAGACACAGACACCAGCCTCATGGATGGGAAAGTTTGGACCTCTTGCACTGGAGCACCCTGTTTAGCTCTAGAAGAAATGGAGTTTGGATCAGTTTTGGTGAAAGCCACCTGCACACTCACTGCAGGTAACCTTTGAACATTTTCTGCACGGAGGGCGGTGTTCATCACCTTAAATGCCTTAACTAGAAATCTGATTCTTAAACCTAATTAAAGATGCTTAAAAGATGGGTTTGAATCACTGTTATGTAACATTAAGGGAAATTAGATCTATTTTGGGACTCTGAAAATGAGGGCAAAACAAATGGTACACGCAAACATGAACCACTATTGCCAAGTCCAACTCCACAGCCTGGACTTCTCCCACCTTCAACACACTCACCTGTTACCTGGGAAACAACATGGAAATTTGACTTCCCAGCACAAACTCCTCTAATTCTATTTCTGATGACATTTTCTTGCTGTGACAGAATCCTATTTTCACCCTTCCTGCTCCTTTTCTTTAGCATATAAATGCATTACAGTACATTTCAGTCTAAAATAACTTGCTGTTCATCCCACCTCTATTTTACAGTTAATACTGAAGAAACAGGATGCCCTCAGTTACTGCATTAACCATCTTCTCTGCCTTCTCCGCAGTTTCCCTGTTCCATGCAAACTGTCCTCTCCAGGGTCCAATGCTGTGGGTCACCTTTCACCATCCCAGACTTCAGCTCTTATGCTCACTTCACACTGAACATCAACCCTCGAGAACTCCCTTTTCATATGAGCATTTCAGTGTCATTCCTTTGGCAAAATGCACATAACCTCAACTCGTACCTTCCACTGCCAAGCCTCACCCAACATTACTACTGGTCTGAAAGCTCACTAACACCACTAAGCTCAAATATACTCAGTTTTCATTTTCTATAGTGTTGCAGCAATCCTCACAAAGCACTCAGATAATAAACTCACAGCCTTGGGTTTATCTGTGAAGTCCTGTTCTCCTCTAACACCATGGCTTCCACTGTAAGATCAACACTTACCATGTCTTTCCACATACAGTGTTGTGGGGAACCTGACCCCTTTATTTTTAATACCCTACTGTCATGCTTTGTGTTGCCTAAAAGTTATTCTATTCTTAGATATCCTTAGAAAAGTTACTCAATCCTTAGGTTTAGGGGTTTTTAATCAATATGGGTTTGATGAGCCTAGGGCTCTGAATTTCAGTCCATACTGAAAGGATCAAACCCAAGAGGAAAAAGAGAGGAGCACATGATCCACCAACAAAAGCAGAGAGAAGGAAACCAGGCCTACACTATTTGGGTGACCAGAATTGTGGTCTATGTGAATCCTGACTGAATTCCTCCTAAGCTTTTATTGTGTGTTGGAAAGAAAATCAAAGTTCTGAACAAGGAGGGTGAGAAGCAAGCAGCACCTGGCTCAATACAGTGCACTAATAGCAAAAACATTAATTTTGAAACCATCCGCTTTGCAGCAAAACATGTCTCCTGCAATACAGTATATGAATCAAAGCAGATTATGCCTGGGGTTCGCTGCAGAACATGGAACAAAACAAGTTATCCTACACCAACCCTCCCATCAGACCACGATTGATGCAAGCTCAGGAATGCCAAATAAAAACACTGAACAGCGTGCCAGGGCTCCACTCGCTCCATCCAGCCTTACCTCAGGAAGAAGGACAGATGGTGCCAGTGACTCAGAAGAACGCCAAAAGGCTCTCATCTCACAGCAATAACCTATGTCCCAGTCTTGTGACAGTCTGTCATCCACACAAATGGTATTTTTCAAGGGCATAAGCGTGAACTTGGTGCTAGTAGGAAAACATGACAGGGTGCTTTCAAAGGCAACTTCTCTTTTTGTGACCTGAGCACAGATAATTCTGTTCTGCAGTTTCACCAGTGTGCTCCTCTGTGTGAGAAGGCAGGGCCTTGGGAAATAATGCTTGGGAACATAAATTACAGCTTAGTGTACTTCTTCCGGCTAACTTAAAATTGTCAAAAACCTTTCCAAGAATAAAAAGCCTCAGGGAAAGCATAAAAGATTTGTGAGCAAGACTTCATAAATTTAAAGGAAATCAATCCCAACCTTAAAATCTGTTAAAAAAACCAAACCAACAAACAACAAAAAAACAACAAACCACATCCTCCAGATTGTGCTGTTCTGTTTTCTTTTCAATCAATGCAAAATAGAACAAAGCAGTTGTAATTCTGTTCTCTACTGCCTGGTTAATTTTTTTTTCCATTTCTGAAGTGTGAAATTCTGATTTCCCATTTCTACTCTGGGGAAAAAAATATTAAAATGTGATTGTACTTCTTTTCCCCAAAACAGCCATTGACTGAACAAACACACAGAAGCACTGGCTCCCCATACAGGGCCAGGACTGATTCAGGACAAAGAAAGAGGAGAAAGGGCTTTGCATTGGTGGACCAAGACCTAGGCAGAAACAAACTGCTGAGAAGATGTGTGCCAACAACAGCTACTAGGATGATTCTTAGAGACACACTGCTGTAATGACATAAGCACATTAAGCTTCGTGGGGAAGAAGCATTTTCTCTCATTAGACAAAATAGCACGGAATGAGACAGTTACATATTGACCCAAACTGCTATTCTGGGGAGTTGTTCAACAATGAAAGTTTTAATATTCCATCTTTATGTCCCTTAATAGTGACACAGATACTTCTACTTTTCCAATCTCAGCTCAGTACACCAAACACTTGGGAGCTCGTCAGTCACAACCTAGTTTCTATTTGCTCTCCCAACCCGGAGTTGCTTCTCAGAAGACTCACCCTGCATAACAAGCGTCCCAAAGTACTCTACC
Source organism: Lophotriccus pileatus (assembly GCA_035583135.1). Classification (NCBI taxonomy): domain Eukaryota; kingdom Metazoa; phylum Chordata; class Aves; order Passeriformes; family Tyrannidae; genus Lophotriccus; species Lophotriccus pileatus. Next base: position 63,414,605 of record JAWWES010000115.1, read on the forward strand.
CTCTGTCCCATTCTTTTTCTCCCCATGTGTCAGCCTGACAGTTCAGCCTGTGAGTTCAAACATCAACTCTGTGCTGGTAGCTCACATGGAGTTTTCTCCAGTGCGCTCCTGTACAATAACTTAAAATCGCAGCCTACTGGTCTGAAAAATGTCCAGCTAAAGTCCAGTGTAGCTGGCAGAACAGATGCTAAACTTGCTACCCTTACCTCCATCCTCAAACCCTGCGGATAACAGAGCTGAGTCATTCATCATATTCAGGCCCTAGTGCCCTATTCGATTTCTGCTGCTCTCAAGACCCACCCATCTCATCTCTGTTTACGTTCTGCAAATTCTTCTTTCGTGGTGTTGCTTATACAATACAAGTGGCTGAGAATGTGCTCACCATTGCAGCAAATTATCTTTTTTTTTTTTTTTTTTTTCAAAAGACACAGAGGCATGCCTTTTCTATTTTTCAGGCAAGACATCAGTGAGGCAGTTTTTTCATCTCAGTCCTCATGTCTGCTTTCCTAGCCTGTGATTTAATGAAAGATTAAAGGCTAGCTTATGAAAGTTCACCACGGCAACTGCTGATGTCACTGGGAACTGGATTCCCAGTTGGGGATTAAAGAAAGATGAAGACCATATTGATAATTGACAATATTTCTGACATTATTAATCTAGCTAATTAAGCCACAACTCCATGCCACTACATATGCTCAAAACTGAATGAACAAAAAATGTAGCACTATTAATATGCTTAGCTATTGGTGTTACATAAATTTAGCCCACAGAAACTAACAGTTCATAGAAGAGATACATTATTTACTCCTTTTCCATTCCGCAGCATCTACTTCATGATGCCATGCCTTTAATTATCCTACTGGAAAAGAAATTACATACATTCTTCCTCAGAAAAGTGAACCGAAGTACTGCATTTCACATGCCATAAAATGAAGCAAGATTTTTATTCAACTGCAAGCACATTTAAGCACTGAAGGAAATGAGACACGCATTACCACTTTGGACAGCTTTGCCTGTAACCCTTGCCATGTTTGCCATCCTTTTGAGAAGAGGTAAGTAAAACCTTTGTGTATGTGCAAACACAAGAGCAAAAAGCATATTCAGAGTCAGCAAAGTGTACATCTGTTCCCCTTTCAGCTTTTTCTGAGGCAAATTACTGCTAAAATGCTTTTAAGGTAGTTTGTTGCAACCCAAAAGTAGCGTACTGGTGGGCAAAGAACCCGTAGCACAGAGATACAACCAGTAAAGGAGAATATCTGCCACAAAACCATAACACTCAGGGATAGAAAATGGGGGGGTTGTTCAGGACTTCAGCAGATTTCATGAGGAAAAAATTTGAGGAAGAAGTAAAAGTCCATTACACAGCTTTAAGAAACACTTGCAATGAGTACATAGTTATGCTTTATGTATCTACTAAGATTACAAGTATTTGTATGACAGGAAGGAGAACGCAGGTAGACAGACCATCTTCTCCCTGCATTTAAGTGAAAGCCATGAGACCTGGAACTGCGCCTGAGTCCTGGACACACAGCCAGGAGGCTCTGCTGTTCTGGTAGAGAGTGCGGCTGCCATCCTCGGAGAGGGGCATCAGAGATCATTACAGAAAAACGATGAGGTTGTCAAAGGGAAGCTCCTAAAAGAAGACGTTTACAGTCACCATATGAAAGTAAAACAATTCATCAAGAAGATCTAATAGGACAGAACAACAACAGGATGAAGAAGAAAATATATAGTAAGGCTTGCCTTGCATGTAGGATACTGCTTAGTTTGATTTCATTCCTACAGCTTAAAGCAAGAACACACGTGGTCCAAGATGTAACCATGGATCTTCAAATGGATTCATTCTTAACTGGCTTTTATGCACCTCTCTTTAAAGGCTGTTGTGCTTCTTTTATTTGATACTGCATTGATTTTCTCTGAAGTTTCCTCCTATTGTGGCTACCCTGATCAATTAGTGTGCTATAAATAGAGCAGTCAGATTCCTTTCACTGATCTCATTAAATTGCACTCCTGCTGAATATCTGTGGAGAACAGAACTGGATCATACTGATAGAAATAGTATGATGATGTCCTTGAGTTTTCCAGGGAAAATCAATTGCTCAATATTCCTAACAGAACGCTTTGAAATGCATGATCCAATGGATCTCAGCTAATGCCCAAAACATATGTAATACCTTGCTTGCAATTTTGCACCTCTAAAACCCCAAAAGATAAAGGATGAGAAAATATGTGGTTAAGAGGCTCAGCCAGCTCCTCACTAATACATAAGCCCTCCCCAGTCATAACTATTCTACTGCATCCCCTGAAAAGGAAACGTTACAGGAGGTATGCAGCTAACCCATATAATTCTTCTGGAAAGCAAAGTAAGAATTCAAGAACACAGTGCCAAGGCATACCTGATGCCTGTCAAAGACACCATATAATGGGGGTTTGCTCACTGACTAAAACCAGAGGTTAAGGATAAAATCTGGTGCTATGATATAGGTTAATTATTGCAGATGTATGACAGCTATTATTTTAAAAATGTTAATCTTTATTTTCTAATGGTATATCAGTATAGCTTTTAAAAAATTTGTTTTAGAGATGACATTTTACTCAATGAGATTGATAACAGCCATAAAATAGGAAATGGAACTGTCTACTTTGAAATATTTCAAAATCTAATGTGGAAGGCAACATTTTAGGTCCTTCTTCTGCCCTACGCCCTGCCTTTTTGTAACTACCCTGTCTTCTTCTAACATCCTTTGTGTCCTCTTTCTCCTCTATTAAGCAGTATCCTTCAAAATCTTTTCTGTCTTCCTCCCAAAGTGAAGCCACATTTTCACCATAGATTATTCTGCAGGTTGAAAATCCCACTGCAAAGGCTAAGTTTATAACTACTGCACTTGAATTTCTGAATGTATCCAATGTTTCTACATGGACTCACTGGTGTCTGGAGAATAATCTATGGGAGTTTTGTATGAAGATCTGAAAGAGCCACTGCAGACTTCATAGGACTGGCTGTACTTGCAAAGCCCTTTGAGAAGAATGCTGGAGGACTACCAGTACTTGACGATTTGCCATGGATTCTTCATACTTCATGGTGGCTTTCAGCCAGAAGATGCAGTGCTCTAAATTATACTTTAATTCAAACAGATTTTCTTGAGATGTGGGTAGGTCCCAACATACTCAGAAGCTTTACAGGTAATAAGGCACATTCAGCACAATATCAGGTAAGAATTAATGAAAACTGCAGTTTACAAAATATCTTTATGTATGCCCTCTCCTGAATCACAGCAGAACCACTTTCTCCTTCCAGAAAATGCTTTCAGTGGTGGAAGTGGCAAAGGGTTGAAAACCAGTTCTTCTTAGAAAGAAAGCTCTACCCCAAAAGATTCTAACAGCTATACCAGATTGTTACAAACCAACTAAAAAGAGCCAGAAAATAACAAACACATCTGAAAATGCAATCTTTAATCACTGGTTAAAGACTGCATTTTCCAATGCCACTGTGTATTATTGGAGTCAGTCCTATAAAATAAGGGAGCTGAATACATATTTTATAGCTGAAGCCTAAACTGTGAGGGACAACATAAAAGGTAACCCACAAAAACAAGCAAGCACCTCGGCATAGCTAAAGGCATAGCTGAACTGTTCTGGGGGAGATGCTGACTTGAGACTTTCTCAGTGTGGCCACTGGAGTGATATTAATTTCTTTTGATTGAATGCAAACCCAATTTCTCACAGATAGGACAATATGTTTACCTACCTCAGATTTCAATCCATATTCATGTTTGGATATTCATTATGTGTAAACAAAACGTTAGTGCTCAATCCTTTTTATTACAGAAGACACTGGAAAAGATTACAAGCACTATTTTCAAATTCCACATAATAAGAAGAGATGTTTTTTAAGAACTCATTCTGATCTTCGCTAAACAGGAAGGAAATGACTGCAGAAATGCTTTTTGAGGGGTGCTGGATTTTTTTTTTTTTTAATATGTTATCCACACTGGAGTATGATGTTTTAGAAGGAGTTCATATTTAATTTTTTCTTATTTTTATAAATCTGAACTTTCAGTTCTTGAACTACTTTAAATCACCATCCATGTAGCACTTATTTAAACAGTCATGCCTACTAAAACAAATAAGAAAAAAGATTACACTGTATTGTTTTGGGAAATGAGAACAGAAGACTTAGCTGGTATCACAGACACTATGTATATGGTCAGTATGTGCTGAAGACACCAACAAAAAGCCAACTGTGCACAGCCTAATAAGATCACAGAGGATTTATTAGCATCATGGAAAACAAAGGTTAGACTGGTTTCAGAAGATCATTCCAAAAATGATACAGCATATCCTTATGAGGGAAATCTGAAAGATGTATATATAAAATGGATTGACAACACAGGTAATTTGAACATTACAAAAACCCCTAAATTTAGGCTCTCCAAATAAAGAGGATCCCACTGATATTCACATCTCGCCATCACCAGCGCCAAACATGAGAAGAACAACATCTCCAGGTCGTGATTCCAAATCACTGCTGCTGCAGATAGTACTCCATCAAACAATTCCTTTCTGTGGGTTACTGAGAATCACACACCAATTCCTGCTTTGGACCCAACACCACACGGTGAAATAGTAAAGGGTTTTATAGGAGCTGACATTTTGAAATAGAAAAATTAGGATTAATGCTGAGAGGAAATCTGAAAAGCAAGAAGTTGTAGAAAGGTTTCCAAAGAATGTGCCAGGCCTGCCTTCAAGCTTTTAAATTAAACTATGTGAAGCTCTAGAAAATATAAAGCACGGGATAATCTTGCCTTAGCAGGAAGGTGAACTACGATCTTAAAACCTGTCTTCTGCCTCTAGCATTACCATTTACAACAAATTAGCTTTATTTCTGAGTGACCTTACAAGGGAGACTAGTATTTATTCCCTTCGTGACCTTAAAATAGTGAAGAAATATTTAGACCTTGACTGAGAAAAATCACTTCCAAAAATAAATGGATATTCTGAACCTGAGAAATGGTCATAACCACATAATTGTTGAACTGTGGCCTACCAGAGACAACAGGAAGTCAATCACAGTGAGCTAATTGCCTACACTGAGTTTGTGCTACAAGCCCTTCTTTTCTCATCTTGGTGCTACCTTAGTATCTTATTAGTTCTTCAGCTTAATCAGGGCAATTTAGTCATTATCTTTATTTGATACAGATAGATTCAGTTTCCTGATAAAAAGAAATAAAACAGAAAAGTGGTTAGCATTTGGCAAAAGCTCAAGAAAGAACTAGTCTGCACACACAAGAAGAATTTCTCTGTCTTCTTTCTCTTAAGATGCAATAATTTCATTTGGATGTTTTTCACTGTTGACAGAACCGATGGAAAATATCAAGTATGAGCATTTTCACTGTCTCCTACACCAAGCATGTCTACTTTGCTGAGTAGACAAAAACTTCAGATACAAAAAAATTCTTATTTTTCCAGATCATGCCACATAATTCCACTACATCCTCAGAAGATCCCAATTTCTCCTATCTGGCCCCATGAGCAGCGACTCAAGTATAACAAGTAGACCAGCTCCAGTCTGAGGAACTAAAAGGATGGTTTCCTTAACAGCCTCGTGACTATAGGACTCACTCAGTATGTGAATAGATCAGGCCTCACTCTCCAATGCTGCTTTCCTGAATGACACAAAGAGTAATGGGAACACTGGTTAAAAGGAGATTTGAAGCTGATTGGATGCCAGATGTGGAGAGCACTTGGCCAGTGAGACCACAAAAAGCTGAGATCTCCAAAGGAGTCTAAGATGAACTTAACATGCCATGCAGGCATCTACAGTGGCTCAGGTTTTGGAGGATGCCATCAGAACAGTGAGACAAAAAACCCCACATCAGTGAAGACTAGTATAAGTAAGACAATGTTAGCAGGAGTGGGATGAGGAACTGGGGAAGCAGTAGGACAGTGGCAAAGGCTGCTCAGAGCAAAAAGAGCAGGAGGAACAAGCAGAAGAGTCCATGCCAGTTAGATCAAAGTGCCTGAACAAAAGCCAAGCTCCCCACAACTAATCATGCCTTGCTTACAGCAAATATCTGCAAAACACTGGCAAAGTGCCCTCTGTCTTTCTTGTGTGGGTTCACATGGAGGATGACAACCTACTGCAGGCAGATACTCTGCTAGCTCCAGTGGCAGCGTTTGGAGGGTGGATATTTAACTCCATTAAGCTTCCTTGCAGTTTGCACTAAGCAGAATTTCTGGGGATAAGAGAAGAGTTCAGTTTACTGGTTTTTATCATTTGTTTCAGAGGCAGCAGCCCACGTGGCATTATCCACATTCAAAGAGCATCTAATGAGAAGCTCTTAATTTAGCCATGCTAGAATTCAGAATCCTGGCTTGGGGGCTCAGGATGAAGACTTCTAAAGTCTTGAATCCTCCTGATGAAAAGGACTGGATGCAGCTGGACTCTAAATATATAAAAAGTGACTGAAAATCAGACCATGATCTGTCACACTGGGCACCCCAAATTAGAAGACATTTTTAACAGTAATCTTTCAGTGGAATAGCTCCCAGCTGGGAAAAAAAAGAAAAAAAAAAAAAGGAAAAAAAAAAGATGGTATCCTCTCAATAGTGTGTTTGTGAGAACAAATATATTAACATTCCAAATGCATTCAACGTTTTTTTTATGAGTATCATAAAAGAATCTAGCATGGAAATTGATTATTCTGTCTTCAGGTAACAGGTTAATAGCTGGGACCACACTGAATAATGGTTATGTCTATAAAAACATTCCTGTTTGTAGCTGAATTTGAGCTATGGTCATCAAGTTCTTCCTTACCCAGCAGGTTACGCTGATCCAGATAGCAGGTGAGACGCTAAAAAATAGAAATAACAATCACTTCCAGTTCATCCTGTTTCTACAGTAAATTGATGGTAAACCTTTTTGATGGCCATTCTACAAGCAGAGAAGACCAAATGTAAGGAAACTCTTGCAAACTAGCAAGTTCCTAGGAAAAATACCCCATTCTGCTGTTGTTGCTACATAACATGAGTTGAACGGGTATGAAATTGTGCTCCTTACAAGCACATCCCTCTGTTCTCTGGGAGGTCCTGGGCTCAGGGGACTCTAGCATTTAGAAACAGCTTAATTCTTTAATGAAAAAAAAAAAAGAATGAAAGCAGCTATATGATTTACAAGACGTCCTGAAAGCAGAAGATACTCCCATCAAAGGCTTGAATCTGCTACTTTTTAATATTCTCCCAAGCACTATGTGAAATGTCAGGACTCTGTTCTCAAAAACTGGGGGAAAACTCAAGCACTGAATGAGTGGGCTTTACGGTTTAAAGTTTGGATGCAAAAACATCTAAAGCTTTTTTTTATGACTTGCTGCTTCACTGATGCTTATTGCTAGTACTAACTGTTTCTTAAGCTCATTACTAACAATCATGCACAGCACAGAGCATGTGATCATGTAATTATATGAAGTCAAAATACCATTTTCAGAGGTATCTTTAGTTCCAGATGCGCCTGTCTCAGGAATTCTTGACACTGCAACCTCCTGGTTGCAGAGATGTAGTCCAGAACTACGTGGTGAAATTTAAGCACTCTCTGTGCTTGTTGAACCAACCCTGATGTTCAGGCAAGATTCCCAGTAAGATACTGATGGAGCTCACGTTTAGAGAAAACAGGAGTAGGATGTCCTGTCACTTTCATCACCAGACTGTACATGATCTGGTGTCTGGTACTCCCACCTTACACTGCCACAGAAAATCTGCTTGGGGATATTATTCTTACAACTCATACTAACAGCTGTGTAAAAGATGTTTTCGATAGTAATAGCAGCTGCAAGCATGCTGTCTTCATTTACTTTCTGGTTTCCTTTCACGTTTGCAGTAGTGAGTTTGTTTTAGCCTATGAAGCCTTCCTCTGTCACAAAACAAAAAGACACAGTCAGTTAAAAGACCTGCTTTGTCCCGTACAACACTATCGCTGTTTCTTCCTGTAAACACCCTCAACCCAAAAGAAAAAGTCTTCTGTCTTCTGCAACAATGCTGACTATCCACATGTGTTCAGCTGCCAGTTTAAATGTGTATCATCCCTTTTTCACCAGCTTTTTAACTAGAGGAAAAGCATTCATATTCAGCTACCAATAACTACGCACTTTTGCAAAGCATTTGGAGATACAGTCTGCCTGAGTGACAACCTGAAAAAAAAAATCTGTCATGCCTGCAACTACTATTATGAGCTAAATAGAAATCAAGTATTTAAGAAGGAGTTAGTGGTACAGATTTCTTAAAATGGAGATAACAAATAACATCTACAGTCCACTCTCTCCAGCCAGCCATGATCTTGTTTGTATCCTGATCTGACCTCATTAGGGACCCTGCTTTAAGCAGGAGGTAGGATTTGCTGCTCTCTTGAGATCTCCTCCAACCTGAATTATCCTGTGATTCTATGATTTGCTTTATAGATTCCCGTACTACTTCTGCACAGTTTTTTTTCTTCCACCTAGATGAATCCCAGCCAACTTATTTGTTCCTTATACAGAAACCAGCCCACACTTTTGGGGGATTTTTGGTCCTTCTTCATTTCTACAATAGTCTTTCTGAGACATAAAAATAGAAGCCTCCCCAGCATTCAAGATAGAAGTGATGGCACAGATTTTTGTAGTGACTTCACTGTGTTCCCGGCCCTCTACCCAATTCCTTACAATTCTTTGCATTGGATCTGCTTTTTTGAACATCATCATGTATTGAGATGATATTTTTATACAGCTATTTATCAGATCATAACATCAAGTTGTCAATCTTGTGTGGTAAGAGCTCAGAGTTCATCACTATCTATGGAAAGTTAGGACTGGTTTTCTTCTGAGTTCTCAAGAGTTCGCTTTCTGTGGGAAAAGCAGCTGAGCTACAGAAATTGCAAGCTCTTGCTGGTGAAAGAGGCAAAATTTTGTAGTTTTTGAAAGGGACATATTCAGGGCACTTGGGTATTGAAGCACACAATGCTTTAACACTCCCTGCTTTCAGAACCCATTTGCTAAATAACATGAGCTTCTTCACGAGCCCGAAGTTAGTGCTTGGCTACAGAAATCAATGAATGGGGAGAAGTGGGCACCTAAAGACTGGAATTCACAAACATCCACACACTGAGCATGCTGGGGAGAGCCAACACAAAGTGCTAAAGTCAAGGCATGGGTTTCAGTCTCAATTCTCAAAAAATGTCTTCCTTCTTTTCAGGGTTCACAGCTCTAAGCAATTAGATACTCCTAGGCACCTAATGTAGACAGATCCTTCTCAGAATAGAGAGTATTATGCATTGCATTTGTTTCTTATTCTTCACTAGGGAAGGTGTAGGAGCAAATCTATGTGCAAATCCTCCTCCTCACTTATGAAAAGCAACACAAAGGTTGTAGCCACAAGCATCTGCAGGGAAGAGTATTGTTCCTTTTTTCCCAAAGCACACAGCCAGTGTATGAGGATTGGAGCATCAACAGTTCCAGCCAAGTGCCCCAACCTCCACAACAAATTTTTTCTTCTCGCCTAGCAAAACCATTTGATCTACAAATTAGCCCTGACCTACACTGAACCAATTATTTGGTACAACACTATTGTGATGAATATGCTGTAAATTCATATCAGATTACATATAATCACTGTCCTTTAACATAAAAAATTCCATGGCCAAAAGTCTCTTTTCCTGAAGACAACTACTTAAGAAGATTTTTTCTAATTTATGAACAAGTTTTGGGTTGATTCTTCTCATACTCCCATTTAACATACATATGCAGATAAAGTATATAGCAGAATTCATCTTCAATAGAAAACTTCATATATTTACTTATCTTAATTTCAAAAGTAATTTCCTAAACAGTAAGTAGTAGTGAAAAGCCCAAAAATGCCGTAGCTTGTAATGTCTTCGATACATACTATATTGAGTATTCTGCTCACCATGGAAGCTAAACAAATATAATGCAAATTTAGTAGATTTCATTCAGGAGGCAAACGGATTTGGTTAACATCAAATTCAATCATCACTAATCCCACTTTCACTGTCCCTTCTCACCCAAGTAACCCAAATATTTAAATTCTCCAAATGGTAAAGTTCAGCATCTTAAGCCCTGTTAAATCTTATAAGCCAAAGTAAATTTTATTTCTCTGATTAAACAGAGAGTATTCACGAAGGTCATAAATAAATAGTGTGTGTGAGTTGTTCTTATACTTTTTCATACTGCCTGATTAAGCACTTTGACATCGTTCAGAATGATGTTTTCTGCTATGCATTCTTCTCCAAAATAAAAGAAAAAGCAGTCCCTGTTGAAGGTAAAGGAGTATAACATTTGAGGCAAGGAAACTTGCAAGAATTGCAAGCAGACCCATACCTTGCCCAGGGTCCCTCCATACCAACTTTCCACCATGCTTTCCTCTTAATTCCTTCCTGATCACAGGTTTTTTTTGGAGCACAGTTCTCCCTCCAAGAAGCTCAGTACAACTGTCTTTAGTCCTTCCCATTGATTCTAATATATCTTTACACATCAAAATGTCTAAGTAAGAAAAGAAGAAAAATAAAAGGAAAAGGAAGGGGGAGGGAAAGGGAAAGGGAAAGGGAAAGGGAAAGGGAAAGGGAAGCCTAAATATAAACAACTCCTCAAGTGGTATAACTACTGGGGAAGTATCATTAGAGAATCAATCAGTTTTGATACCATAAGAATGTTAGCCCTCATTCCTTCAGTGGTTCTCCACAGAAAATTGATCACTGCATTATGAGAGTTCAACTAATTGATTTCTTCAAAATACTTGTTGCAAAAGGCTCTGTTAAAGTACTTTTACTTTGCAAAAATATATGTCCTAATCTATGACAGGCAAGAACACTTGTCATAGATTAGGACATTCCTCAAGCATTAGAAGAGTTTTATTTCTCATTTGCCATTTCAGTGCCTTTTCCTTCTCTCTTCTGGAGCATTTCATGCCCACTTTCACATTTCTGGAGCTAACAGAACTGAAGACAGTGGGCACAAATTGTTGCTGAGGGTGCTGGCCACCATCAGACTTGGGATACTCGAACATACAAAGCTGGGGGCATGGGTAAATTAAGTAAACCAATGGATTCTTCCCCAGTTCAGTCACAAACCAATCAACAGTAGGAGAACACAGAGATGCAGAGCTCATCTGAAGTTTGGAAGGTCATCCATCATATTTTCACATGCAGTTACCCACTGCAACTCTCCACAAAATAACCATCTCTGAGCAAAGCCCAAGAAGAAATGCCATCATTTGAAAACAATGAAGCACTACAGCACAGATCTCACTGCTGCCTTCTAATGTAGTTGTCAAGACAATGGAATCACACTGTTGCATAAGAAAACACAACAAAATTAAAATTGACATCTTTGTCTCATGACTGTCACTACCCTTCTGGAGCGACAGCAGGCTGAATACTGGTTAAGCCATTTCATCAGTTAGATCAAAACTCCATATTACTGCTACGCAAGTTTCTTCAAAAATAGCACTGTCAAAGTGAAGAAAGTTCAAAAATAAGGCTGTTATTTTTCTTTGTGAGTAATAAAAACGTATAAATGATAGAAAAACCACAGAAAAGGAATATCTGTCCTTGTAAAAAACGAGGCACAGTGCCACAGGAGTGAATTACAGGTATTTTTATCACAGCAACTCAAGCTTGGGCAGAAAACAACTACCTTAACAATTTTAGTTTTTCATTTTAATAAGCATAAAATATCTTATGAGACAGATGAGAGTTATGCAGAATCCTTTCCACCAATGTGCCTGTGCCACGTGAAGTACATTTGCAAAGAGCTGAAAGAAATTTAAATCACTGTATACTCAGTCTCAGAAGCTGCTTCTCAGATTAATCTTGACCCAGAAAAAGAGCCAAGCAAATACTGAACTTTGAGTAAATAAATAGTCCCAGCTAACTGTCTGATCACAGGGCCCCACACTCTTCTTGACAAATTATGTAGCGCCTGCCTCCAAAGGAATCAATGAAATAAAAACAACCTGGCGTGGCAGCACCAACCCATATTTCATTATCCCTGTGCATAATTACAAGATAAACTGATTACTTTTAACTTGCTGCTGCAGAAGCTACTGTCTGAATTTACGGGAAGCTGTAAAGTCATTCCAGAATAAAGACCAAAATGTTTCCTCTTATTTACAGGAAAGAGGGAGCCTACCCATCAGGAGTTACTGCAGTTAGCTGACTGAGTTCATTCTTTACCTTGTGGCACAGTAGCTTGCCTGTTCACCCATACCTTAAGGTGTTAATAGCCTTGCTATTCAGAAGTTCTTGGATTTTTGGGTTTTTCAGCCACCTAGATTTGTAATAAACTGCAAAATGAAGGAGAATTATGAAAAGAAAAGCATAATGTTACCTGAAGGCCCTCTATGGCTAATCTAAGCATGCTTGGTGTGAGTTTGGAGGCCTGCTTGAAGGTGAAGTTGCTCCAGTCTATAATCAAAACAAATCCATTCACTTGAAGCTCAGGGTCTTCTATCATGGCTTCTAAAGAAAGAAGTATGGCGCGCAAAATATCCACCAGCGTGTACCTGGGAACGGGAAGGGGAGATTCTGTTAGGAAAGGAGCAACAGCCACAGAGGTAGAGAATTTCTGAACATTCTGCCCTTTTCAGAAGTTTAAATCAAAGGAGAGCAAATGTATCCTCAGATGTCATTGGTACATAAAGCTCAGAAAGCCTCCAAAGCTTAATTAGTTGAGCTCATCTTCTGGAGCAGGATTATGCACATCTAGACCATCAGCCAGCCAGAACAAACTACAAAAATGTAACACATTAAAGCAAATTTGAACTTTTCTGTAGTCTCCTAAGCTGCTTTAGAATCTTTAAATTTTATTACATCTGTACAAGCACTTCTATGAATATTGTATTTTTGTCAAATCATAATGATACCAAAACCTGATTCTAACACCAGAATCCTAGACCCAAGATTCCTCCTATATTTTTCCAAGTGAGTAACAGCTCCTACAAAATTATCAGCTAAAAAAAGGGATTTCCACGTGTTCCCCTTATCCCTCTCTCTGTGTAATGTTTTATCTTAAATCCACAACTACGGAAGGCTGATTTCTCAAGGATCTTGAAAGCAGAAAGTAACACACTAGGGCTTTGAGGTGTTTCTAGCTAAGGGCAACAGCAACCTTTTAAGAGTCAATTAACTGCCTCCAGAGTACTGAGTACTTTGTACACCCAAATTCTGTGGTTTCAGAAGAAAGTCTGGAATATGGTATTCATCAGTTACAGCACTGTCTGTATTAAACTTGGGTTTAAAAGATGCCACCTACAATATAAACACCTACAAAATAAAGTTTTACATATATGCACATAAACTTTTCTTAGATCAATGACTTTAAAAAAGATATAACTATATATTGCCAAGCCCTGCAGAGTGTAATCTTTCTTTTTGGAAGCTAAACCACCTAACAGAGTCACTGAATAGCTTAAATATATACATGCAATGTCATCTTTACACTGCCATATAATAGAGTTATTAATCAACCAGTAGTTTAGCTTATTGGATTTTTTAAAACAAGGTGAAACACCAGAATTATCCAAGCTTTTTTAAGATATATCAAAGTAGTAGTTCAACTTTTGGTTTTATTTTTTTTCTGGGTTAACTATGTTTTATATGTAATTTTTTTTTAATTAACATTTTTTTTACAAGGGCATGTAGTAATAAAACGAGGGAGAATGGCTAAGCGGAAAAAAGAGTATGTTTAGATTAGACATTAGAAAAAGTCTTAACTGTGAAAGTGGTAAGACACTCCAACAGTTGTCCAGAGAAGCTGGATGCCCCATTCCTGACAGTATTCAAGTCCAGGTTTGATGGGGCTTTGAGCAATCTGGTCTAGTGGAAGGTGCCCCTACCCACTGCATGGGAGTTGGAACTTGATGGTCTTCAAGGTCCTTCCAACCCAAACCGTTCTATAATTCTAGGATTTTATAAATAGCTACCAAAACAGACATAAATTTTCCAGTCCCACCACAGTATCAAATGAGGCATAAGAAATTTAAACCAGAAAAATATCAGATAAACAAATATTCCAGAAACAAAAAAGTGAAATCTTCAGCATTTGTGAATATATTTTTAAACAAAGCCCTTTAAATGTATCTCATGATGGTATCAGAGTTTTCAAAATTGCGAGTCTCCAGAGAATTCTTCATTATACTGCATGTACAGCAAAGAGCATGTGCGCCTACTTAGAAATTACATCAAATTATACTGAATTCTGCTTTTTTTAAAACAATGAGTACTCTGCTCGGCAGTGGGCATAACTGTATTTTGAAAGTATACGCAAAAAGGAAATAACACAAATGAAATTAATCTGTCATAGCAGACTCCTCACATCTTTCCATCTTTGTTTTTTTTTAGCCAAGTAAGACTCAGTGAACTTCCCAACTATGCATTCATAGGAAATTAACTAAAAAAGGGCTCTCCTAATGTCAGAACATAAGAAACTGTATTTTCCTCAGAAAACATTAGGGGAAGCACTGTTTTACAAAATTCTTCTCTTCATTTTGGAGACCCTTATTTTGTTTTGAATTTGGTTTAATTAACTGGGATGAAATTTTTCATATTCACTCCTCTCCTTCGCATTATTCTGAGATTTAACTTTTTTCTAATGCCTTACTTTTCTGAGATCTAAGGTTTACAGGAAGTTTGGCATTCTCCCTCTTTTTTGTTCAGTTTTTTTCAACTAAGAGAAGAAACAGCACAAAAAAATTCTCTGTAATTTCCCTATAGAAATCATAAAATTTTCTGTTTCCTTTTGGGGGGGGGGGGGGATTAAAATAATGACCATTTCTGTAAATGAAATTTTACCCAAGGAGAAAAAAGCACATGCCTTACAAGCAGTTTCAAAGAAATCTTTAAAACTTTCAATCTTTAACACTGTTAGTACAACTTGACCATCAAGGAACTGCTGGATCAGTTTTTTGCAGCACAGTGCCACACGCCTAGAGTGCTCTGACTACCCTAGGCAAACCTGCACGAGGGCACAGGGGCTGGCACGGGAGGGCCAATAACTCAGGCATGGCATGGCTGATGCTTCCCTTCTCCCCAGGCAGAGCAGTTCCCCCAAGCCCAGCTGCTGAGGAAAATGCCACCACCACTGGAAAGGCCTCTGAATATACCAACAAACACCCCCAGTTACACAGTGCAAAGAGCAACCTTCCCATACTATTGTGCACATGTATAATGAGACATGTAGGCAGTGTTTGGCAAGGTGAAAAACTACAGATGGTTGTAGTGGCACTAAAAGCCCTCAGCTCGCCTAGTGCATCTGCAGACCAGTCTATCTATCCAGTACAACACTGGTGCACGGACAATGGAGGGCACCCAATCAACGTGGGTACTAAAAATCCCCTCTATGACATGTACTTTGTACAACTGCCAGCTTCAGGATTAAAACACACACCCTGAGGGAAGGAGGTTTACAGAGTCTTGTTTGGGGTTGGGCCTGGGTTCCATGGCCTGGGTTCAGCGGCAAGCTGTCCTTAAACCTCTGGCTACTTCTACAAGGTGGTGTAAGTCTCAGAAATTTATTTTTTTTTAATGCTTCATGAATTTAGATGGAATTACACCATGTAACAGACCTTCCCAGAGGAAATGCTGAACTGAGAAGGAAATTACACTGGGTGAAACACCGAGAGAGCAGCTAATGCCTCAGTCCGAGGAAGAACTTCAATGAGAACTCATACAAGAAACAGACATTAGAAACGTTCAAATCCTAAAATTAGCCTAAACCCTACTTGACATTTATGCTGCCTCATTCAAAATATCTCATTCTTCAGGAGAAGAGCTCTGCAAAGCAGAAGGTTGCTACAAGAGACCTACATTCAGTCCAGGAAGAAGGGAAAAGGAAAGGGAAAGGGAAAGGGAAAGGGAAAGGGAAAGGGAAAGGGAAAGGGAAAGGGAAAGGGAAAGGGAAAGGGAAAAGGGTACCAAGGTCCTGATGTACATCTCTAATGTTTTCCCTAAGGAGTTCAAGAAGACATCACATACCTTGAGTTAACAGCCTCCTAGTGGCACAAGGCTGCTAGAAATTTGGTGCATCAGACATAAAGATTCTTTGTTTATGAGGCCAATCAGGTCTCTAAGACTGGTCATAAAATGCTTTTTTTAACGTGTAAATAAGTAATAAATACATAGATGTATACATGTAGACACAAACCCACCTAATTATGTCTTGAATTAATTCAAGACAATGGGAAAACTGTCAGCCATCAATGGGACAAACTATAGAGAATAAATAATAGTCACAGAGCTGGGTCTCCACATACCTATGGCATATTCACCATCACTGTAACTCCTATTGCAGGTTTGCTTAGTGCAAAAAATACAGTTCACAACAATGACGATATTTGTGTTTACTCACTGAAAACTGACATTAGTCCTGAAGAAAACAGGTCTAGCTAAAAGCAAGTAAGAACACTTCCTGCCAGAGGGAGAAACCTAAAGTACTCTTTAAGTCTAAAAAGCCATGTCAGGAGTATACAGGGACATGTCACTAACAATCTAGCTTCCCACCTCAAAGACCCTTCAGGGCAAGCAGCTGAAGAAAGAAGCTATTCTTCATTCTGTACTGGATATCTTGTATTGGTTTCAATAACTTACTTAAGTACAGTACAGAATACTAGAAAGATAGACAAAGCCATTAGTGGGTATTTAAAGCAGGTTTTACTGTGGACACATGCTGAGACAAGCCAGAAATGTAAACCTGTAGTGATAGATGAAGTCTTAGGTGGTGCAAAAGGCAAGCTGAATATTGAAAGTATCAGCTGAACAGCTCAAGCAAACAAAATATGATTGAAGAAACTGCATGGAAGCTTTCATACAGCACAGAGTTATTTGCATAAAGACACATCTTTAATCCACTCCATTCCCATGTTGTCCAACATTTCACCTCACTGCTATACTGTTCATGTCAGCACCAGAATGCATAGGCTCTGCCATAAAATGCACTCCACCCTTGGTTGGACTTCAGGGAAATTAATATCCTTTGTAAACAGATGTTGGGAAAAATTACTTTGGACCATGTTACCAAAACTTTTATTCCATGCTGAAATTACTTTCAGAGCAGAAATGTGACCAGTCAAAAGTGACAAAAACAGGATAAGCTAGTGAGTGTGAAATAAATTCAGTCCAAGACAGCTTTGACAGCCTTTCTACTTCAAAGAAAACAAAAATTTAAAAAAAAAAATCAACCTATTAGCCTTAAATGTTAAGAAACTATAGTGCACAGTCTGAGGGGAAGATGGTATTATTTAACACAGATTGGTAAGAATAAAACAACACCAAGGGAACAGTTAGCCACTCATTTTAGCCTGGCCTCAGTTTTACGACTGCTCCAGTGCTGTCAAGTATCTAGAGTATGCTGGGCCTGATTGGCTGCAGTATATGTTCTGTAGCAGCCTGAAGTTAGACAGTGAACAAATAAATCCTTATTTATTTATGGCTAAATGTATTTGCATTGAATTTTTAAACAGACTCTTATGGGACTTATGGGAACAGACTCTAATGGTAGTTAGCAAGGTATCACTAATTCCTAGGATAATCAGGAACTCATAGTTAATTTAAATATATTTCATGCCCTCCATTTATAAAACCATGCTTAATTTGATGGAGAACTGAGACACCTTTTTTAGCCCAGCTGTTAATGTGAATAAAAAATGCTGGAAATATGTTATCACATATATAATGCACTCTTAATGTTCCTTTGTTATGTGAGTCCCAGCTCGAGTTCCAGAGAAGTTGGGAGTGATATGCAAGACACAGTCTGCTACTTCTTGAAATTTTTCATTCAGGTTGACTTTAAAGCAATGGAGCCTGGGAAGGCTTGACAAGTTAACAGCCATGCTGACAGTGATTCTTTCAAATGCTTCGGGATGGCTACCATTTCTACCACAACAGTGACAGAGCTTCCTAAGGAAATGCCTCACTGGGGTCTTTATTTGTCAAGAACAGAAGAGCTCAAACAATTAACTGAGCATCCCATTTTCTCGTAATTTAACAGTGGCCGCGTCGTGGGTTTGCAAAGTTCCCCCTCCCTGGAGGTTGTAAGTAATTTCTCCAGGTGAATTTCCGGAGCAAAGCCAATCAAAAGTTTTGGTAATGCCTCTGCCAATCCCATATTTAAGAAAACGGAAGAGAAGGTTGTTGTGCAGATGAAACTGGGAGCCATGTAGAGGGAGTGGCGTCAGGCCCCGGGGGGGCCAGGACTCCCTGCTCCCCCGGCCCTGGGACGGGGGGGCAGGAGTAGCACTGAAGCTCCCCTTGACCGAGACATGTAATAGAGTGAAGAAAAAAAAACTTTAAAGAACTTGGACAGGACTGCTGCAGAAAGAATTCCAGCTGGAGAGATAACAGAGCTTTCAAGGTTAAAGCTGGCAGCAGCAGGAGAGAGATGAGAAACCGCGAAAGGGGGAGACGGCTTCTTCTCCCCCTCCCTCTCTCTCTCTTTCCCTTCAGGAGGGAAAAGACTGAAATCTAAAAATCCCTGCTGTCTGTGGAAGACTTTTGGGGAGCAGAGACAACCCTCTCAGCTCATAAAGGAAGCCCATGCTGAAGCAGAGGAGTGCACGAAGAAGCTAAGATTCCATGGGAGGCCTGAAATGAAACAGTCTTGTTGGACTTGTGGCCACGGAGACAAGACCTATGCTGGAGCAAGTCAGCTCAGGTAGGATTTCTGTGATCCCAGTGAGGGATCCGTGCTGGTGCAACTGAGTTTGTGACCCTAAGGGACAACAGAGAATGGAAGAACTGTTGTCCCTAGAATAGACTCATGTC
>JAWWES010000115.1:63433500-63451327 GCA_035583135.1 Lophotriccus pileatus
AGAGGTCTATCAAGGACTATTCCCGTGGGAAGGGACCCCACAGGAAACAGGGGTGGACTCAAAAGCCATTATTCCCTATGACCCTGTGGTGCAGACCATGGAAAAACAAGTGTCCCCTTGCAGTCCATGGAAGATCTTACAGGACTCTGGGCAACCCCAGCCTTCGGCCTTAGCCCAGGAGGGAGGCAGGCCCAGCCCTGGGGTCGACACAGAGGAGAGAAAGAGACAGAGAGAGACAGTTCCAGCTGCAACGAGTTGGAGTTGTCATCCCAGAGATAACAGAGAGGAACTTTCTAATGCTGTAGAATTGTTTGGAAGACCTGTAGCTTTGAAAGCGGAAAGGAAACTACTTCTCGTCCTGGATGGTTACAAAGCGGGAAGAGGTATTTCTATAAATACACAGAGTTTTTGCCTAATTAGAATTGCTGTAGAGGTAGTCCTTCAGTTTTTATTCTGCTAGTAATAAATCCTAATATTATTTCTCCCCAGTCAGATCTCTTTTGTCTGCATAAACCTTCTCTCAATTTAGAGCAATTGTGTTGGGGGGTGTGGTAAAAATTGTCCCAGGGCAAACCCACGACAGGCCGTAATTTCCCCTTTACAGAAAATAAAAGTTATTTGAGATTTTTTTTCTGGGACACAAACAAAGTTTTTCCAAGGATTTCTGGGGGAAACAGTCTGGCAGACACTGCTATCAACTCTTGGTAGTACTTCACTATGATCTTTCACCTTTACCTTTCAGTTATGTGACCTATGCACCCTCTTCCATACATTCACTGTGGTCTCCACCAGGCCAACATAAAGAGAAGAGACAGGGAAAATGCAGGGTATAGACGTCTCATGTCAAATTCAGCTGTGTCAGCTGTTCTCAATACTTTACGTTCTTGATGATGAGTGGCATCAACCATATCATCTGTTTAACCAGATTCTGGTCCCAGTCAGTACTCTTTTGCACTGAGTAACAGATCATCTGATTTAGCAGAGATGCCCTAGTGTCTCTTTTGCTGTTTGTCATCTTCTGCATGATAGAAAGAAATTTTTTAAGTTATTTTGAGAATTAAAACTGAATGGCATGAATCTGCTTCTCAGGATGCGAACTGCTAACTAGAAGAGATAGATAATAAGTCTTCTTCGGTTGAATTTGAGTCATGTGTCTCTTGAAGGTCCCAAAGATATAAAGAATACACAATCTGTATTTTAAGCTCATCACCATTTGAAAAGAAGTTTCTGTCAAATGAGCTCTTGTGCCACTGTGATTTAAAAGAGAAAGTCTCTGAGCCATCATCCCATTTCTAACCTACTGCTCTGGTTTAATATTTTTAGAATTTCAGGAAAACAAGAGCCCTCATTACACACAAAGGAGTACCTAGAAATGATGCCTCACATCTCCTAGGTCTGTCAGTCTGGATACATACTGAATGCTGAAAAAAGATGGGGGATTGAAAGTTCTCTTACAGCTATTCTTCTTAAATAGGGGCAGCATGTCCTGGGAGCCCTTATTTTAAAAATAAAAGCATCACCAGTGTTACAAAAATACATAGAAATAATTTTTTTCAAATATTTTACCAAATTAGCTTTTAGATTCAGATTTAATATCATTCACCATGCCTTATGTCAGCCCAGTGTCTAACAGTCACAGCCACAGATGAAGATTCGGCTGATCTAAATTTTACATTAGTATTGATTAAAAAGATCCCCAGCCAAAACACCTACAGTCTAAATACAAGTGATAATAGGCAGATACAGATACCTGGGGAAAACCAGGAAACAATAAGACAGCATCAGTCAGCAGGAGCAACTGTAGAAAAAATGACAGTGCTTGCACTAGTTAGTAATTATCATTTTAAAGCTATAAGTTCCAAACAAAAACTGACTCTGCTAAACAGTTATTTTGTTACTGTTAATATGTTGCTATTGTTAGCATTGCAATTTATTTTGTCACACTGCCTCTGCCAGAACTTGAAAAATACCTTGCCAATTCACCTGTGGTTTATTGTGAGCTGAGGAGCAGACTGGCCTTTTAATAGCTACATAACTTAAATTTTCATTAACAGGAGGAAAAGAAAAGTTTCTAGCACTTTTGCACATGAAAACATAGTTTTAAAAGCAAACCAGTGGACTCCGTCTTTGCCGTGCTGCAAATCATCTGATGCAAGAGCAGAGCCAATGGTAATGAGTGCAGAGGATTTCCATATTCACTGTGGATGGTGTGAGCTGACTGGGTCACTGTGACACTGCCAGGAACTAGGTATCATTGCACTCTTCGAATGCACTTTCTAGGAAAAATACTGAGACAATTAATGATGAAAAGATTACAAATACATAGCATAAAAATAGACTGCCTTTCTTGGGGAATGGGTGCACAGGTGCCACAAAACCAGAAAAGACAGAAGACCGTGCATGACAATAGATCCCTTGTAGCTGAGGGTTGAAGTTAATTGCACCATTGACTCAAAAAAACTTCACCAGCTGGACACATTAAGAAAAGGGGAGTCTTCAAATGCACATAGACACCTACAAGCCAAATGTAGTTATGAATCAACAACCTGGAAGCTAGTATGGAAGGCTGATCCCTCCCAGAGTGCTAGACAGCTTCCTGGCAGGAATGCCACCCATCTTCATTTTCCCCATAGTATAGGCAGGGTAGAGAGTTAGGCTGGGACCCATTGCAAAGATACTGGGCTACTCAGTTCATTGTCTTTCACCTTCCTTTTTTTGTTTGTTTGTTTTAAATACATGTCAGACTTGGTTGTTCAGATGGTAGGACATCTGGTACAGTTTTCAGGCCCTGCTTTAATTTACTGATTTAACATCTAGTACACAGGCTTGTTTTATCATAGGAATTTTTTGCCTCCCACGCTTTTCTTTCTAATTGAAACTGCATAAATAATAGGCTGCTGGTGCTATATAAATCATCTACAGTATGTCTGACTATTCATTTAAGTAACAAATTGGAACTTTTTATTTCTAATTGTCACATCCTGACCATAATAAGCCGCACACGCGATAAACGTGCTGTGCTCTATTAACTTAGTTTATGAAGCATACAAAGAGGGCCTAACAAGACAGGTTTCTCTAAGTAATCCTCCCATTGTTTCTGTAAGAGGAACACTGGCTTATGTACTGCATGATCTCAGTTAAGGCATAAGCATGAGACATACTGCTTAGCAGCCCTAGTATAAGTTCCATATGCAGTGCTCAGGTTCAGCCACTGAACATCACATAATGGAAGACACTAAATTAATTAGAAAAGAAAATGACCTAGCTCCATTCCCAGATGTGTCACTGACTTATCATGTGCCTTGAAGCAAGCCACTCCCCGCAGCTGGGCTTCAGCTCTCCCTGCTTTGTCTGAGTGGTCTATCTGAAAACAAATCCCTCACTCTGGAGGAGAGGCGTGCCGCGGGCATGCAGTGCTGAAAAGCAATAGGCACCCAATTGCAAACATGGCAAACATTACGTACTCTGGTGTGCCCCAGCCACTTCACTGTCACAGCATAAAGCATATTAATTGTACCACTAAGACTTCATGAAAAAAATCACAATAAATTTATTGTTCTGTCAGCTGATCTCATGTACTTTAAATATCAGCACATTCAACATCAAGAAGAAAATAAACTTATTCTTTTCATACGGCAATTATTATTTTAAATGCTACTTAATCTCTGCACTTGAATTCTTGGTGTTCTTTTGACTAGGATCAAGTTAAGTGACAATATGACAAGTGCCACATAAAGCTTTAGGATTTTTTTTCATTAACAAGAAACATTACTAACTTTAACAAAGGAACTTCTTCATCACACACATATGACTTCTTAAGAAGTCCTAACTATCCATTTCTTTACTAATTCTTCCTTCATGGATTTTTAAGAGTTTATGGAGTAGTTTTTAATATTTAGGGTTGACCTGATCCTTATATGGGAAATGAATCCCACTCAGCAAGTTCTTAGCCTCATCACCACCGTTCCTTACTCAGCTTTTTTGCTTCACCTGCTAGAAAAGCAAAGCAGAAAAAAGACATGGGCCATAGCTCTGCATATGCTCATCCACCTTTTCTAGTTGTTAGCCTGGCTGTGGGCAGTTTTGATTTGTGACAAATAGCTTTCTCCTAGTCCCTGGACTTGATTCATGGATTAGCAAGGGCCAGGAAACTTTCCCCATAGGGAGTGTGGATGTGGCTGCCACATTTGGAAAGGAGGAAAGCCAAGGTGGGCCAGCAGCCCTCTGGGCGGAAACCCATCCCTAACTGTAACAGTGACAGGCACAGGGAGATGTGGGAATGCTCCCTGCAATGACTATCCACACAGCCTGCAAGAGCACAGCTAAAGAAACACCCAAAGGGCAAGCTTAATTAAGCATGCCTATCCCCTAAATTTTGTTCTTTCTATCCACACTGCTAGCTGC
Source organism: Lophotriccus pileatus (assembly GCA_035583135.1). Classification (NCBI taxonomy): domain Eukaryota; kingdom Metazoa; phylum Chordata; class Aves; order Passeriformes; family Tyrannidae; genus Lophotriccus; species Lophotriccus pileatus. Next base: position 63,437,905 of record JAWWES010000115.1, read on the forward strand.
TTGTGTCCTCCCCACATTTCAAAGTAGCTGATCTCAGGATACCTGCACTGAACACTCAGCATTGTGTTGACTGTACAGAAGACGGCAACTAGCAAGACTGCAATTTTTTTCACTAAGAAATGCTTCAGATCCTAAAACTGGCCTCAGGTTGGGAGCTGAGGGAAACAATGCAGTGCTCACAGGAGCAGGTTTTAGAGAGCTCACTCTTAATGGATTCCTTCATTTACATGTACTGAAATCAAGCACTTTTTGTGAATATAATTTTAGACCGCAGGAGAAGGAGAGCATGACACCCAACAAGGTATTTAGAATAAACAAATAGTGTCACATAGTACCAAGCCAACAGCTTAAAAGGGCCTTGATGGGAGTCAGCTCTTGGGTCAGCCTACTAAGTCATCTTCAGGCTAGAGTAGTCCCAAAAAGGATCAGAAACTGTTCTAGGGACTCCACTAGTCATCTTCAATTTGCTACCAAAGCTTTGTGTGCTTGGATCTTATTATGCAGGGAATTGACACTTGGAGCAGTATGAGTGGGAAATGAAGTGACTAGAGCAACTTCCATCCTGGCATTTCCAGGAGGCTCAGGAAGAGCTTTCTTTAGCTGAGGCTAAAGATTTGGAGCCTCAGCTTCCTGCACAGGCAAACTTTTCAGCTCCTGTTTTACACAAAGCCAGCATCTCCCCCTTTCTCCTATGGCATCTGAGCAACTCCGTGAGTGATGAAACAGAAAGACCAGCCCAGAGAGCGCAAACAGCCTTTGTCTGGGGGATAAGCACATCATCTACCATGCCAGCTCACTTCAGCTAAGGGGAGGCAGAAGGGTGTAAACCTCCCATCAGACAGCTGAGAAGAGCATCTGAGCAGTTTCTACTTCCCTCCCAAAATTCATACCCCAAAGGATGAGCTGGTTGAACAGGCCCTAAGCCACAAAACACATTTCTTCTTTCTTCTCTCTCTCTCTCTGCCTTCCAGGCTGCTGCCTAGCCCAGTGTGGGCAACGCCGAGTGTATCCCTGCTGCCCACTCTCTCTCCCTCTGCTCTGCCACGGCTTTCCCACGCATTTCCCGGTGGAAGATGGGGTTAAGGTAGGCGGGCGGCTCTGCTTTTACCTGCTCTGGTCCCAGTTGGCTGCAAAAAGGACGAGGATCTTCCTGCCGTAGTGGTCCAGGTTGGCCAGCCCACCGGGGAAACCATCCTTCAGTGCCTGCTTGATGCCCGGGTCTGTGGCCTTGAAGCTCTTGAACATGTCCAGGTTCTGCTGGCGATATTCAAAGTACTGGGCCAGGAGGCGAAATGCCTCGAAGTGCTGAAACTTCCTGGCCCGCAGGAACCGCAGGATGAAGGCATCGTCGGTGCGCAGGAAGCCGATGTCCGGCCGGGTGATGACCATGTCCCGCACCTCCTGGATGTCCTGGTGCAAGGTGTCGGGGTTCTCGTTCAGCTCCAGCCGAGCTTTCTCCAGAGTCTCCGGGGAGAGACCTGCCTGCAAATGAGTCATGGCGCTGCCCTCCTCCTCCTCCCCGGCTATGCTGCCTGCGCTCCTCAGCCTCCCGGGCGCTTGCCCCCCGGAGGCGGGGTGCCCCGGCACGGCCGGCCGCCGCTCCCCCGCCCCGCCGGGCCTCGCCCCGCCGCTCCCCGGCCCCGCCGCCGCTGCCAGTCCGACCGCTGAGCTGCGAGCGGCTCCCAGGCAGCCGGGTCCCGGGGGGGGGCTGGCACCGACACTGCCCCCGGGCTGCTGGCGGAGGCGCGTTATCTCTCTGACATAGCGCCCTCCCCGCCGCGGGGTCCGACGCGCCGCATCATCCCCGCAGCCGGTCCGCGGAGGCGCCGAAACCCGCCGAGGACGGGGCTGCGGGCTGCCGGCTGCTGCTCACCGCCCGCCCCCGCCGGTGCCGGTGCGGATCGCAGGCGGGGCTGCGGCGGCTGCGAGGTGCCCGGCCGCTAGGCAGGGCGAGCGGCGCCCGGGGACGCTCCCCTGGCCCGGGGCTTGCAGGGGGGATGCCCTCCCCGGAGCAGCACCATTTACGTAAGGTCGGCGCTCTCCCCGCTCCAGAAGCGTCTCCCTGTATTTGAGGGAGGGCTAAAAAAAAAAAAAAAAAAAACCAAAACAAAAAAACAACACACACACACAAAAAAAACCCCCAAAAAAAACTACCACCACCACAAAACTAAAAAAAGCCAGCGAGGAGGAGGAAAGCCGATCCGCAGGTACTTCGCCGGTACCGACGCGCGGAGCCCGGAGAGACAAACGGAGCCTCAGCCTGGAGGATGCTCGATTCCCCCCCTCCCCGTCCCTCCCTTCCGCGCCCTCCTCCGCTCCACGCCCCGGCTCCCAGACGGCACCAGCCGGCGCGGGGCTGCCTGCTGCGCGGCCCCGCCTTGTGCGCGCACACACACGCGCGCACCCGCTCACGCACAGGCGCGCCCCCGCCGCGGCGCGCAGAGACACCTGCCCCGCGGCCGCGCCCCCGCCCTGCGCCGCGGAAGGGCCGCGGAGGGGAGGGGAGGGAAGGGAGGGGAGGGGAGGCGAGGCTCGGAGGGAGGGGAGTGGGGCGGCCGCGCTCCGTTGGGCCCCACGCAGCGCAGCACCCCACGGGTGGGGGAGGTCTCCGCGGCCGAGGAAGGGTCGCTGCGCCGCCGCCGCCGGCGCCGGGAGTGCGCGGAGGAGGATGGTGGGTGCCTGGCGCGGGGCGGTGGCCGGGGGGCTCCGGGGTCAGTGGGGCCACGCGTGAGCCCCGCAGAGCATCCCGTGGGAGTCAGAGCAGGCGTCCGTGTAGGTCTCGGTGTCGTGACAGTAGCGAGGTGGTGTTCGTCAGGCGGTGGCTTTCAGAGCAATTCCCTCTTTTGACTGAATTCCTAATATGAAACGTTGTGAGCTTAAAAACCAGGGAATAAAATAAAGCAACCCTCTTTTGTGGCTTCATACGGGAGGCAGCATGTCTGAAGTTGCATTATATTGCAAAGGCCAAAAATATGCTGCTTCTGTGTATTGAATATGCCAGTGAGAAAAGATGTCTTTTTTCATGCAGGAAAGTTTGCTGCTGCAGTCTGCTTTCAGGAAAAGTTTCTACTGAAGAGCATTCGACCTTTGTGGAACTGGATCTTCCCAAAGCAAATACACCTGTGAAAATCAAGCTTACACAAAAGATAATGGGAAACATGGGAAAGCCTGTAACATGTACCTCCCCCTCCTTCCTATGAGAAGCACAGCTCTTTGGTATTGCTTCTTTCCCAAGATGACATAGCCAGAGCACACAGGCTGAATTATTGAAAAGGCACTGAGATCACTGATCCATATAGGGAGTATATATGGGAATGCACCGGCATGAAGTATAGTATGGCTTCTCAGACCAGACAAATAATGGTACTCGTAGAAGCAGTTACATCACACCCTCCATTTTCTGCAGGCCATCACCAGAGGAAATAGATGACCTTGGCAGCAGGAGGGAGCCTTCTGCAATGAGCACGTTCTGAGAGCAAGTCTATGCAGTGAGCAGTAGGTAGGTGGCAAAATTGTCATTTTCCTGAGTGCTAAAGAGAGGGTTTGGGGTTTTATTGGGTTTTGTAGGGTTTTGCAGCTCTTCAGTGGATTCTGTCTTTGTGCCGGTTAAGGGTCAAGTTTTACGTATTTCTTCATAGCTGCCTGATCTCAAAATGTCTGCAGTGTGGGTGGCTGGAATGACAGAGAGAAATCCCAGCCCTTCCGGAGCTGGGACCAGACTTCCAGTGGCCTAGCTTAAGGCAGAAAATGTAGGAAAGACCAGTCTAATGGTGCCCAGACATCATGTCCCAGCTCTCTTCCATCTGAATTTCACAATGTGGTTTGCGATGTCTCATAAGAGAGAAAAATATGCCATCTACCTAAAGACTGAATCATTCTTTAGAAATGCTTATTTCTCTTTGTCTGATAAAATGCCTTTAAATTAGCGTCCTTATGATTCATCTGGGTTGGTACCTTTTTTTAGACCAGTTATTGCTCCAGAAATAGTTTGTGCTTTATTATTATTATTATTATTTTTCATTATTCTTAAGTCTTCATTTCCTTTTGCTCTTGCTATCTTCCTCTACATAACTTTTATATTCCTCAGCAGAGATCCTTTGAGAATAGCTGTTTCCATCATCCCTATAGAACCAACTGCTAGACTTTTCCTGCCATCATTTTCCACTTCTGATGCAGTTGCTCTGCCTTTTCCATTGCAACTAAGCTAATAAAACAGTAGGTCATGTGACAACTCCCTTGAATTCACCTGGTGCAAAGCGAGCCACAGGCATTCAGTGTCTTGCAAAATCAAGTCCATAATACATCCTGTCTGTGACCTCTAGTAACACAATCCTTAATTTGCTTTATTTTTCTTTTGCAAATGGAAACATAACACATATATTAGATTTTCTCATTTATTCCAGCATAGATGCACTGAACAGAGAAATGAAGCGAGCTGGCCAAAATCAAAATGTTAACAATTTTGACAGAAAAGGCTATTTCTAAAGATTCTTAATATAAAAAAAAATTAATAAAATACATGGAAATTATCTGAAAACTTTCATTATTGTTACTTTTTTTGGTGTTCCCCATTTTATGACCATATTTAAGCCATTTTTCTTGTTCTTTTTTCAAATGAAAAAAAAATGCACAGAAAAATACAGAGAAAGAGGATAAAAAAAATCTGGAAGTTAAATATATTAATTAACTTCATCAAAAACATTCCGATTCTATAAACTTCCATTTTAAAGAAGGTTCGGTCTCCATAAAAATGGATTTAATAATTGAACTATTTCTGACCAGTACTTTGACACATTAAAATGAGATTCACCAAATGTGAACAGCATTTGAAGAAAATAATTTCAGCAACGAACTGATGAAAGATAGACCAAAACACCCTGATGGAGGGCAGTGTGGAGGTGGGTGGAGGTGGTTTGCACAGCTCTTTCCTGAACTGAGTAGATTTAGAAGGTGGACACTATGAAAAGTGCACATGGCAAGGCAACCTGAAGGCACAGTAGGTGAAAGAAGAAGATATTGGTCTTTTTCTACCTGAGTCACAGATGGGTCTTATTATGACAATAATAACATTTCTTTCAATATTTTTATATCTTGCATGTAGACACATGAAGAACTTGGTTTAAATATAAATAACTTGCTAGGAGCAATAAAAAAACTCCTGTCATTGCTAAGCAGATTTATCAAACCATCTAAATAGTATAATGAAGAAATATGTGCTTTCCAATATGTTATCCTACCTAAGTCATGAGGGGAAAAATGGAGCCACTAATGCAGTTAGATGCAACATCCTGATGGCACCGTGTAATTTATTTATTGTGCACATGCACTTTTCCCTCTATAAAACAGTAGGGGTGTCTGACTAAATCCATTATGTAAATCTCAGCATCTTTTCACTTGCACTTAGAAACTATTATTTTTCTTTGGCGCTTTTATAGTCACTTTTGCCTGAACTTGATACAATTAAAATCCAAGTGCCCTGCAATTCTGTAAGCACTACAATTAGGCAGCTGATTTGAAATAAAGTAAAGCACAAATAAGACACAAAGATGTTTCTGTAAGTGTTTGATGTCAGAGATCTTAATTCACATTCAAAATTAAATTGTTTAAGATCAGCAATAGACCTGTGTATTCAGGAATAGAATACAGAAATACAAAAGAAATACAGAATACAAAATAAAATTCAAAAATACTGTGGGTAGATAAGAAAATAACTGTGTTGGTACCTCACTTTCTCTGAAGACGTTTAAGACTCTAGAGAGCTCCTGCTGTTATCTTTGACTTAGAGTTATGTTGTCCTTAGCATCCTGCTCTGGCTGTTCCTTCAGGACAGTTGTGCATAGAAGATCAAGTTTCTAAGTCAGTTTGTCTTTTGTAGCTGTGATATATCTAAAGAGCTGAGAAATAGATTTGAAAGTGCATGTAACTAGGAATATATATCCTTTCCTCTTCAGCAGTGTTTTTGTGGGTACATATAGTTAAGCGTGTCCTTGAAGCTTTTGAAAAGTGCTAAGTACAACTTCATCAAAAGCACTTTAACGGCAACTAAATCAGAACCAGCTAAATTTAAAGTCTAGGTCCCATTTTCAGAATCAATTTAGAAACTTCATTCAAACATTTTAAGAGGATAAACACAACTATAGGTGGTCAGAACAAGCATCTTTGTCAGTTCTTAGTATGCGCCTAAAGTGGCTTAATGTGGAAGCCTAAGGAACAGTATCGGCTAGTGTTAGGCTCCTTGACTCCTGAAATATTTTCTTCAATGTAAGTTAATCTTTCAAGCAATTAATTAACCACAGTGCTGTGACTTAACAAGTTCCCATATGACAACTGAGACTTAGCAACTGATCATAGAATCATAGAGTGTCTTGGGTCGGAAGGGATCTTAAAAGATCATCTAGTTCCAACTTCCCTGCCATGGGAGGGATTAGGTTGGTCAGGGCCCCATTACTATTAGTTTTGAACACTTCCATGGATGGGGCATCCACAAAATCTCTGGTCAACCTGTTCCAGTGTCCCACCACCCTCACAAGAGAGAATTTCTTCATAATATCTAATCTAAACCTACCCTCTTTCAGTGTAAAGCCATTACCTGTTGTTCAATCACTTATAAAAAGTGATCCTTAATCCTTGTATAAAGTCCCTCTCCATCTGTCTTGTAGGCTCCCTTTAGGTACTGGAAAGCTGCTATAAGGTCTCCTCAGAACTTTAATGATCTCATGCATGATCTTGTCTCACTGAAGGTGAGTAATAAAACTTTTGGTTTAAATCTCGGTGGAAGCCACATGAGGTCGAGGATTAGCCTCAGATCTCGTTCTGTAACTAGGTGAGTTACAGGAATGCACTCATATGTTTGAGCATGACTGGGATCTTTGCTTAAGCATATTTGTGGAAAATGTCAGGATGCTTGACCTAGAAAATCCCATTATGTCTGAAACAAAGGAACTTCTAGAACTGAGCTCTGCTGGAAATCTGTCTGCAACTTCAGATGCCAACTAGCTGAAAAATCGGCTTCTGATAGCAAACTAGGCATCTGTCTTTTATTCATCATCATAGGTCTCTAACAACATAAGGATAAATAGCTTTACAGCAGACAAGGCATAGCATCACTCTAATCAGAGAAATATTTCTGTATGACAAGCCTACTCACAGAATCATAAAAAAAAAATAAAACTGGAAGGTATTTTAAGAGATTGCCTAGTTTATCTATCCCCCATCCTGATGGATGTTTGTCTGAATGGTATTTAAAACCTCCAGCAGCAGATACTCCACAGCTTCTCTAGACAGTCTGTCTTAGAGTTTCACTATCTATTGAGTACATTTTTCTCAATGCCTATCACTTGCTGCAATTTAGCCCCCCCTTTTTTTTTAATCTTATCTACTGTAGACTGACAGAATAATTTATTTCTTTATTTGGAGAATGGTATAAAATCTAAGGTAAAATCTCTGTTCTCCTTTTTTTTAGCTGCACAGCCTCTGTTCTGGCATTTAAAACACTTCAGATGTACACTGTGAAGGGATGGGTTGTCAGCAGGGCATTAATATCATGGGAACAGCATTTTGATGGGCTTTCCTTTTCTGTTTATATAAGAATATGCAATTCTTACTGTTGGAACAGATAGTTTTCCAGAGGTGAAATTATAAGTAGAAATAATTAATCTATGATTTAGAAAATCCAGCATCTCACAAACAGATGATACACACAAAAAAAGTTTCACCTGGCATTACTGCCAACACAAGTATCTTAACAGCCGTTTCAATTTGGAAAAAAAAATAAACCCAAACTTAGGCAACTGCAGGTTGCCTATGAAGCAAATTCAAACATTAATTTAGTGTTGGTGAAAAGGTAGCTGGAAATGTAATGAACTTCATTGTTAATATTACATTCATCATCATTAACTGGGAGCAAAGCAGTCAGACATGTTTCACGGCTATAGAAATTTGCATATCAGAGATATGTAGAGAATAAAAGATAACGAATTCATAACTGAGCCAATAGTCTCAGTAAGCTCAGTCAAATGATGAATTAGGACACTAAACATTCCATAGTTTCAGTACATAATTAATGCAGAATGCTGAAGAATGCTAAGTTTGGAATAAATGTTCATTTTATTAAAAGTGAATGAATGCAGTCATGGAACAAAATTATTCATTAAATCATTTTTTAATGCAGGTATAAGAATGGCATATAAGTCTGAAAAGCTCTCAGTGATGAGCTGTGCCTTGGATTCCTTTAAGTGAATATCCAAACTTGCATACCAAAGTAGAAGGTGATCAGTTTTGTCCTTGAACACATACCAGCACATGGATCAGATGGATGAAAACCACACTGAGATGCAATGTAGACTGACAAATCTTAGCTCTTTCGTGGTACTGGCATTACCTATGCCATAGTTACTGCAAACTCCATGGCATTGGAAACCAGGTAACGTTTGGTTTGGCTGCACAAAGTAAGGGTGCTTGTGATTTCCATAAGCCTTGTTTAGTTTACAGCTCAGGAATCTGAGTACCTTCCAAGCTAGTATCAGCTATTTTCCTCAAATCCTGATGGAAGAGATTCTGTAGGATGGACTCAGCGCTGTGAAGGTATTGGAAAACTCCTTTGACAAATCTGGGGACATGTTTTCATCTTTTCAAATGTGGTTGTAGGAAACCTCAGTATCTCCAGTATCACCAATCTCTTGGTATATTTGCTTTAAAAATAAGTTGCATCTTTTGTCTGACTAGAAAGACTATATTGCTTTGTTTCATAAAGAACAGTCTTCTGTTGAAAATGCAGCCTTTGAAAAGTTTTCCGTGACTTATTACTCTCCCTGACTTATCTGTGTGTCTTTCTAACTATTTGTCATGTTTAGACCTTGATTTCTACCAAGCAAGTAAGCATTTCCTTTTTGAACTATTATATCCTGTCTTCAAGCTCTCATTTCCTGGTATTTCTTCATAATTTTTTTTAATACTTAGTTCTCATGGTCAGGTAACTCCATACTTCTTCACTGGAAGTCTGTTTTGCTTGCTGTGTGACATGGATACCTGCTGGCACACACACCACACGATTTTGTGGCACTTTGTACCATATCATAGTTCTTGATAAGACACACTGGAATTTTTTCCTCTTTAACTTACCATCTCCTGAAGGATACTTTTCCCATGATATGTGATTTCATAAACAGTTTCATAGGTAGTTTTTGGTACGGTGTTATTTTTAGTGCTCTCTGGGCAAGCTTAATTCAAGTCATACCCACTACAATAATGATAAATGTGACTCCATTGCAAGTTGAGTGCAATGACTGATATTAATCCTACAATATCACCACACCATTTCTGGCAGCATTTGTTCCCCAGGTCTAGATGCAATAACAAATCTGTCATCACTGACTTGGTTACGACCACTGATCAGATCACTTGATACAACCTGCAGGTGAACTCTTAGGAACATTCATGTCAACTTTCACACACACAGCAGGCTTAAACCACGTGCTTTCTGTAGAAATCAATCATTTTCATCTGCCAGAACTATACAATAGGGATAGAAACATCCATTCTGATCTTGAAGGTCATAATTTATACCCTTTTGAATGACTGAGTTTGTGAATTTGGCTTGATTCTGTCAGTTACTTTGAAATATCAGAAACCACTTGAAAGCAAAGCAGTTGAATAAAGCTGAAGTCAGCCTGTTCTCCTGTGGCAGCATTTTCAGCTTGTTCAGCAAAATGTACTTGCACTCCATCACAGCACAAATACTTCGGTGTCAAGATAATGTAACTACCATGGGCTCTGTTTAGTGTTATAATTTCATTAGGACTTTTCAGTTTTTTCCTTTCTTTGAAAACTTGGCACATCATCCATATATTTTGTGATTTTCTGTTTTCTTTTTGGAAAATATGAAGCCTGAAGAAGCTTGCTGCCTGTTAAATTTGTCTCTGCCTTTCTTTTTTTTTTTTTTCTTTTTTAGTTAAAGAATTCAGGCTGTCTGAGAGCTTCATCTATTTACTAAGTCAAAAACAAATTGCACCCAAAAGCTATTGAGTAGCAAAATTGCCTTATGCTGTAACTTGTCTCAAAATAAATGGAGCCATTGAAAGTCATTAAACCAGAATGGGCAGAAAGGTGGCCTTATTTTCTAAACTTACACATATGGAGAGCTCGTTGTCATGGCATTTTACAGACAGTAATGGTATCAGGCAACAGAAATTCAGTTTTCTTTGAAAATAGTAATGGAAACAGCTCAATGCTAACAAATGTAGACGCATTTGGTTTTGGAAATGAACTTCATTCTGCCACTGCTGCAGGTGATTTGATTTCAGTACTTTAAAAATGTCACTTAGGATTCAATTCAGTTGCCAAACAAGAAGCATTTAGAGTCTTTTGAGATGCCTTCCATAATGGCACCAAAGCTGCTGCTCTGGAAGATATGGGTCACCTGTAGCTCTTATGTTCCCACTTGCCACCCCTATGCAGGTGTCACCTGTATCTCAGGGAATCTCGCTTGGTTCTGGACACCTGCCTTTTGAAAAGCAAATTAAGCCCTATTAAATAGCAACAGTGTAGGATGACATATTTACTTGCAGTTCAGCTTGAACAGTTAGCTGTCTTTTGGCTGTTAGACTGTTTGTGGAGCTACCATGGAACGGTAGGAGATGAAAAGGATACCTCCACCTGATCTGTTAACTAGAGAGGCAAGCAACTGCTTTTAGTTTTGCCTAAGTCTTAGGTCCCTTTATCACTGAGAAATTCAAAGAAGGAAAAGTGCAAAATAAGATGTGTTGAACACTTTTTTTCATAAACTCCTGAGATCTTTCCAGGCGCTGTTTGATTCAAACAAGAGGCTGAACAACCATGGAAGAATCAGGTTGCGCGGGTAACCATTTTCCCCTTCAACTACATTGCACAGAAGACAGGAGCTGAGGCACACACTGATGCACACAGACGTGTTTGCAGCAACAAAGGGAACCCTTTTTGTTGAACATAGACAACTCAGTGAGGAACCCCAACATCTTCTACCGCAGTTCTTGGTGGCTGAGAGCCCACTGGGCAGAAGAGCTGTTCTTTCAAACAGCTGAGATTATCAGAGGCCTGAGCATGTTCTGAAATAAAGAGAAGAAATTGTGAGCTCATTTCTCTGTCACCAGGTTGGAAGTGTAGGAAAATAAATGGAATCAAAAGGTAACACCATGGTGTGGCCAGGGCTCAGCAGGGTTTGTACTCACCAAGCCTTTTTACAGTAGCGATAGTGGAGGTGAGGTACCTTGCTGTCTTCTCTTTCACTCTCACCAAGTGTACCAAAGAACCTAGAAAGAATCTGAACCGTAACCCAGTAGGTCCTGTAAATACAATTAAAATATGATTTGCATTTTATCAGTCTGTTGTGTAGCCAAAAACTGACCTAAACCCCTTTTCCACCTCCATAAGTTCTTTTGAACACAGGCATTCTCTTCTTACCTGTAGCTCTCATCTTGTTTTAGTGAATTATCTTAGTGAGGTGGTAGCAACAAACCTGAAATTTATGTACTTGTTTTCACACATCAGTGCAAGGACAGTGTCATGCAGACATGCAGCTTTGATCCACAAAGTCAGAGGGACTTTTCATACTCTCCTTGAGAAGTCAGGGAATTCACTCAGTTCTCAAACATGTGTAGGAATACTTGCAACACAAGTAGTCAGCTAAGACTAACACAACAGTCCTCCTGATCTTAAAAATATATGATTTGATAAAGCATAATTTTCAAAAAAAAGTTAATTGCCTTACTGTTAATTGTGAATAAAAAGAATCAATTAAATACCACACTGCTGACTAAGAAACCTACTGCCAAGAAATTGGTAAAATTCAGAGAAAGGCAGAACCTGAATCACCAGATTATGTAATGTGTTCCCAAAGTCTGAAAAAATTGTCAGAGGTTTATAGAAAATGCAGCTGAATGAAAAGAAAATGCTACTGATGTGTACTTCCACAGGTTCATTTCCTTTCAAGGCATTTTGTTTACTGGACAAAAGGCATTTGATATTCCAGCACCATAAAAGTGTTAAGTAAATCTTTGAACATATCAAGTCAGAATGCCATCAAGTTTTAAACTATCAGAAGCACATGTAATAAGTCCCGGATATCGCTATGCCTGTTGTAAAAGAACTTTCCAAAGCGAGTCCTGAAAGGACATTTGGCATTAGCAGCTCCTCTGACTTCCATCATATGGTTTCACAGTCTATGGCACAGAGGTAAATTTCAGTTTAGCAGGAAAGGTATCAGCTTCTTAACTGCCACAAATGTTAATCTTTTGGCTAAACCTCTTCCCGCAAATTGAAAAGTTTAGATTTAAAGGTCAGAGGCTTTCCGTGGCATTTGAAGACAATGAAATTTATTCCCAGGGCACTGTTTATTTTGCCACAGAGAATCAAGTTGTTTAGACTCAAAAGTCCTCCCAGTTGCAATTATTATGATTTTAAAGAATAGAAAGCTACACTAACTGTTAAAATAGCAAAAATCCAGCCAGATTCTCCTGTGCTTTGTTTTGGAAATAATCACAAAGCAATCTGACACTGTATAAAAAGTGAGTGATTCAAAAGTATTTCTAAGCTTCCAAGTTTGGGTGAGGTACATACGTGGATGGACATGCATTAAGAAGCAAGTCTTGAACGCACAGGAGCAGGCTGTCCCAGAGTACCGAAAGGTGAGCCGGTGGGGAAGATGGCCAGCCTGGCTGAACAGGGAGATTTTAAAGGAAATTAGGCGGAAAAAGAGAGCTTACTATGACTGTGTAAAAAAGGGCTGGCTACTCATGAAGAGTTTAGAAATATAGTTAGATCATGTAAAATTAGAGAGACAAAGGCACAATTTGAACTCAATCTAGCCACTTCTGTTAGGGATAACAAGAAGTACTTTTGCAAATACATCAAGAGCAAAAGGAGAGACAAGGAAAACCTCCATTCTTTGTTGGACATGGGGAGGAACATCAGTCAACAAAGGCGAGGAAAAGGCTGAGGTATTCAACACCTTCTTTGCTTTAGTTTTCAACAGTAAGGTTGTCCTCAGGACGCTTGCCTTCTGGAACTGGTAGACAGAGACAGGAAGCCAAATAACTCCCCTGTAATCCAGAAAGAAACAGCCACCTGCTGAGCCACATGGATCCTGACAAGTCTATGGGACCAGATGGGATCTATCCTAGGGTGATGAGGCAGCTGGGGGAAATGTTCGCCAAGCCACTCTCCATCATTTACCAACAGTCCTGGCTTACGGGGGACGTCCCAGATGATTGGAAGTTGGTGAATGTCACGCTGATCCACAAAAAGGTCTGCAAGGAGGACCTGAGAAACTACAGGCCTGTCAGCCTGACCTCAGTGCCTGGCAAGTTTATGGAGCAGATCATCCTGAGTGCAATCACACAACACCTACAGGATGGACAAGGGATCAGACCCAGCCAGCACGGGTTTAGGA